>JANBPO010003090.1:20312176-20723125 GCA_024336825.1 Amorphophallus titanum | reverse complement strand
TGTGACGGCGACTGTCACGTTGCTCTTCGGATTGTGGATGTGCTTGCGAATTAGGTCCGAGGGCATATTGTCTAATTACTGCCCACCCCCTTCTTTGTGTCACATCACTATATGCCACTAGAGATGGGGAAGGGAGACGACTAGCATGGGCACCGGAAGTGCTCACAGCGCTACCACAACTAGGGACCACCTCTTCGACATAAGAGGAAGGACTGACACGAAGGGTTCTCCTACGGGGAGGCATGGCTACCAGAGAATGAGGGTGTAAGGAAAGAGAAGGTCCTTACCAGTTGAAGGAAGATGGCACCTATGATGAAGCTCGGCAACCAGTGAGACAAGGGTCAGGTCTCTGAAGCGAGCCCCACTACAGTCCTTATAACCACTCACGATAGACTGACGTTTCCAGGATGTATGGCGGGCCAAAAGGGGCCTGTCACTGTGGCAGTACTATTACCAACAATAGGAGACCATTCGGAGCCCGTGCTCCCAGACAAAATAGGACACATGTCATGATTACCGACATGGCGTCTGCCCATCAGAGGCGCCTTGCCCGCCAAGCAAGATGTCAGAACCCCCATCGCCCGTAGCACGAGGAGGATGACTCCAGAAAACCATCATTTGATCGACTCTCAATTCTCTGCAGAGTGCTCGGTGACTGAGAGTAAGGGGGGAAGTGAGGAAGGTAAATCCAGTTGTGCCCAGTTGCGGCCTAATAACGGCAGGCCCACGACAGAATGGCATGCCCAGTGGGTCCCTGATGCGTGCGGGCCACCAAGGTGCGGCCCGGCTCACGATAACATTGGATTCTATTGAGGGTAATCGCTATGACCTAGGCGCCGTTATCGTCAGAAGACTCTCTGACGATCGACCGTTGCCCCCATGACGTCGGCCTCGATCCCATAATGGGTGAGCACGCCCCATGAGGGCCATAAGACTCGCCCTGGGACCGGCCGACGCTGGGGTAATCACCCTCCAACAGGAAACTCTCGCCAATATAGTGGGAAAGCGTTACTCCACTTCTTACGCCCTTCCCTGCCAAGAGATGAGGCTCCTATCTCTAGGACAACCCCCTATAAAAGGGAGATCGACAGAGAAGAGACACACTGTGGTTCATTTTGCCAAACTACTATGCAAGAAGATAGAACTACTAGCCCGCTACATAGAGAGAAGAAGGGAGTGATAGCCCACACTCTGAGAAGGGTTACTTCCGGTGACCTTACCACCTAGCGAGCACTCATCGAGTGAGCGCTGGGACCGGCGAGCACTCGTCTAGAAGATCTCCACGGCTCCCCAACCTTCTACAATGATATCTCTCTCTCTCACTGGCTCTTCTCTATACTTTATTTTCTCGTTGCTGACTTAAGCATCGGAGGGTTGTCCCCTGGGGTAACACTTGGGACTCCTTCTGACGCCTCCTGTTTCCTGGTGTTTGCAGGGCTCCACGGGTGTGAGACGACTTTCCCATTCAATAAATAGAGAAGGTGGTACGTGGTGTAGAAACTAGATTTCAGCCTCTACAGCTAGCTAGAACATATAATTAGAAACAATATTGATAAGATCTTGATGGCATAAATTATTTCGACGGATCCGTCGAAATATCCGTTAGAAACTGTAGAGTAAGCACAGATCGTCTAAGCAACAAGGCGAACACTCACGCGTATAGCGGACTCCACTCGGGACTCGTAGTGACGGATCGGCAAGCTGTAGCACGCGAGGATGCCAGACACAGTCTGAGCAGTGAGGAGAGTGGTAGCAAACCACCCAGGGGACAACGTATTGGGCACCGGATTCACCCGGGTGGACCAATGCCGAGGGGATCGGTTCAAATGTACGCTCACTCACTGGCAGCAAGAACTCACGAAAAGTGGAAGTTTGGATCGGACACTCCTCACACAGGCGCTGTAGTTGGAACCAATACTAAGCAAGCAAATTGGAGCGGCAACCGCACGTACCTAGCCCATCCGATGGACTATCTCTGGTCGGAGATGAGGGCGAGCCGGGGAGCGTGCGCACCCGGTGAACACGCTGCATCAGTGTAGCTCAGCGTCAATCCCTGCTAATATAATCACTACACTCCACGCAGGGAGGGGAACACGGGGATGGGCAATTATTACACGAACTACCCTCACCCAGGAGGGGGGAGCAAGGGGGAGGGAATTTGGTCGGCAGATCTGCGCACCACCTTGTCGGGATGAAGTCTGCTTGTTCCATATCGTGCGCCAAGATCCGACATCCGAATGAGGTTCCGTCAGTGCCTGGATGAAGCCTGGTAGATGCTGGAGAGCTCCTGAGATCCTGACGTCGACCTGAGATCGTTGGAGGGTGGGGATGGTCGCAGCCGATGGCCTGCATAGTTTTGTCTCGCCGGACAGGTTGGCATGGTCGAAGTGCGTCGAATGGTACGCTCGCTGTAGAACTTCAAATGTGACGGGACCAACTCGGGGGCATATCAGACAGAGGGCACTATGATCCCTCAAAATCTGGATGCCGTCGGATCACCGTGCCGGTCATGGTCGCTGAAATGGTCGGCCTTTGGTTCCTGGGCGAATAGCCAGACAGGGAGGCGATGGCCGAGGTGGAACTTCCAGTGTCGATGTCAGAACGAGAAGAAACCACCTGGGTTGGGTTTTTATCGTCGAGGGGCACTACTTCTGAGAAGATAGCTCGATCCTAAACAGAGAGGAAGTGGATGTGCCGGGGTTGATGAAGTTGCAGTCTGCCCTGGACGGACAGAAACTTCCAAGACTGGCGCAGTCGCAGGAAAATGGGCACCCCAGGCGAAGGTATTGTCAAAAGATGGCGGGACCACCTCTGGATCGTTGGCGACTCGAAGGTGAAGAACTCTTATGAAGGGAGTTCTGGCCGATTCACAGAGGGGAAGATGGTACTGCTGTTGCCAAATGGTACTCAGAAACTGGTGTAGTTCTGGCACGGTTGCACGGAATCACCTTTCGCGGTTGATGCTGATGACAAAACGATGCGGGACCACTTCAGGAGCGTTTCAGACTCGAAGAAGGATGACTTTGCAGAAGACACCTCAAGCCGATTCTCGCTGTGGACACCTCTAGAATGTCTGCCAATGGAGCCTCTAGTGCTGTTTTGTAGCAGGGAGTAGCAGAATTAGGTTCTGGCTCCACTGGGGAAAGGGCGACGACGGAGAGTGTAGCGCCCTGCCCCGCACTCGGTACAGTATATAACTCCCTTCGAATACGAGGTGGACGCCACAGTGGGAAAATACGATCAGACTGAAGAGAACGCGGAGCTGCCTCTGGGAATAGGGTGCAGACCCACGCGTTGAAGAAATGAAGCGGACCAGTCGTCCACGAATTCCGGGGGATGCGTGACTTGTGCAGATCCCCCAACATCTTATATATCAGGCACAAGGCCACTGGATAGAGCGACAGCTTCATCCCCCAAGCCATCAAGCACGCAGGGTAGATGACTTCTGGCCTAATCAGTGTCTTGTCCCCTTGCAGAAGGGCGAACGAGCACAGCCAATAAGTTAAGTACGCAGCACAGTGTGTGATGGCGTCAACTCCCGTGGGGTTCAGACCCCCTTGTCGACCTCTCTGCGTGACCAGAGGAAGGGTCGTCTGGCGACGGGCTCTTGATTTCTTCCTCACCGCCGTCGGAGCAGCTGCGGGGAAGTCTTCATTCTTTTTCTCCCCGCTAAAGAAATATTGAAGCCATCTGCCCATTCACACGCGTCGCTTCTCCCTTGGCTTCCGCACCTCCCGCGGGTCGAGCGTCAGGCGCACCATGGCGTGGTAGGCCTTCATCAAATACCGGTAGATGAAGTCGGTGAAATATTTGCCCTCGCCGTCCGTCTGGTCCTTCAGCCAGTCCGGAAAGCATACCTCTTCATATGGCTCCCTGTCTATGGGCAAGCCGCTCAGCTGAGCCAAGCTCCAAAGATCCAATGAAGTTTCCCCTTCAGCAGTGTAGAAAGTGTTGTACTCGGGGCAGAAAACTTTAATCATCCTGCAGCACAGTCCTCGCGAAATTGGATATCGGTACTGGGACGCATAAACACTGTGATACACCCTTGCCCTCACCAGGATCGGGGCGTACTGCTGTAGCACATAGTCTGTGAATTCAACGGCTCCTAGGCGGAAGGCGTGGGCATCGGTGGCTTTCAGCTCTCCAAACCAACCCACGGAAATCTGATGCTTGAATCGAACCGCCAGGCAGTCCAGTAGGAAGGGTTTGTCCCGATATCCCCACTTCAACGGGACAAGGAATAGGCCATAGCTCGGCTTCTCCCTGTCAACGCGACCCCCGACCTCGTTCCATCGAGCCGGCGTGAATTGTGGAGCTCTCGTCAGGAGTCCAGCATCCGGGGTCAACTCCTGTACGCCAAGAATAGCGTCCCACTTCCTCGCTTCCCCAGGAAAGTAAATTGGCGACATCCGGATAACCTAGTCATTCCAACTGTCACGGTCGGCCAGCAGTGCCCATTCAACACGTCGGGCCAGAATTACGTCACGCTTCCCATACAAGTTGAAGCGCCTGATGAAATCTATCAGGTGTTTATCTTTCGGGTAGTCTTGACGAACTTCATCTCCCCGCTCATACTTAAAGTGGTCCCCAGGGAGGATCATCAGTCGACTGGTGTCAACCGTGTCAGTTTCTGAGTCGGACGACTCCGCAACCATGGCTACTTTCTTGAACCCGCGGTTCAAAGAATGCACATTTTCCCATGTCACGGCGACACGGGAAGCAAACGAGGAACAGCTAGACGCCATCTTACCTGCAAGAACAGCGCACGGAAGAGAATGAATAAGTTATAAATCAGCTGATTAGAATGTGATTTCGAACAAAAATTCTAAAGAGTCTCCCCAGCCAGGGAGTCTGCAATAGTGCATATAAAATAATTTAAACATGGCTCATATAAAACATGAGTTGAATAGAAATTACATATGCATTCTTTTGAACTCTCCAGGTATATAACGGACTGGATCGGCGCCGTTATGTACCATGACGGACCAGCTCATGGCCGCTATGCTTCACAGAACACAGATAATTCTCAGAAAACCCAGACTGTAATGCACTTCCGCAGGGGCGCTACAGAACTATAACGCACCGGCACATGGGCGTTAAAGTCAGCACGCATACAACGATTGGCACATGGAGTATAACGGACCAACAAGGGGGCGCTATACACTACATAACGCACTCTCGTAGACCGCCATGCCTTCCAGAATGACTAACTCCACAGGAAACTATGGAACATAACGCTCCTACACAGGGGCGTCACACATTGCACGACGCACGGGGACAGGGCCGTTATGATCAACCGACCTATAACGTAAAACAAGAGACTATAACGCACTACCTAGGGCGCGTTAAGCTCACCCGAACGATAAAATCCACAGAGAACTCAGACACTATTCACATAACGGTCCACTAAGGACACGTTAAACTGACATAACGCACCAGGGAGTATGCGTTATATCACCTGGGTTACGCGACTCCGCGAACCGAAATCGAAAACCCATCCCGGTCGACAGAAATCGATGGGGAACGCGACAGAAAACAAAACCTGCAAATCCACACGACCCATACCATCCATACAGGCCTAAGCATGCTTCTAGAAATTAAATACGATGCCAAATGGAATTAAATTAACCAATTAAACATTAAATTCCACCATAAAGAAATTAAGATATATTAAATAGGAAAATGCACCGATTTCAATGCATCGGGCGTCGGATCACGGCGCAAGTGATACCGGCGATGTCCTAGCGTGATAGAGATTCCATCCCCCTACCTGGGTGATGGCAGAAACGACAATCCAAACACGAATGGGCGTGAGGGAGAAATGCCACCTCGCGACCCGACTCAATTCTACGTTGCGCGAATTGAGGAACAAATGACGTCAGCGCGATCCTCACGACGCGAGCGTTCCAACAGTACCTCTCTGGCCTCGATCAGCAGTTGTCTAGACCACGGAAGGAGAGAGGCACGTAAACTGAGAATGAAATCCCAAAATCAACCAAAAGGAGAAATGCACAGAAAATGAGGAAAAGGATAACGAATGGCGATGCAAAGGGCGTCAATGGATTTCTGGCAAGATGAGGAGTCCGATCCCCTACCTTTTGCGCGGCGAAGACCACGAATCGGTGCCGAACAGGCGACGGGGGCCGCGCCGTCTTCTTACTCTCACGCGTCTCCACGCTCCACGAATCGTAGGAAGAATGGTACCCTCACGATCTACGCGACGAGACCTTTCCATCGGTACCTCCCACGCGTCGATTGGCGTCCGATAAGGCCACGAACCAACGAATGTGAGAGTGGAGGAGAGAGAGAGAGAGAAACGTGAGAGAGAGATGGAGAGAGAGAGTGATCGACGAGAGAGAGAGAGAGAGAAAGGGTGGGTGGGTTTAGATATTTGTGATTTTTTTGATTTTCTTATTTTTTTTGAAAAATAACCTCAAATTACAATAAAACCTTTTAAAAGCTAAAATTGTAAATATAGGAGACATTCTATAAGGTGCCTTAGATACTGGACCAGCACCAGGGACTAAATCGATGGTGAAGGCCACTTCTCTCTCCAGAGGTAATCCTGGTAAATCCTCTGGGAATACATCCGGAAATTCATTCACTACCGAAATATCTTCTAGCTTAGTTCCCTTGGTCTCATTGAGTGTTACGAAGGCAAGGAATGATACACATCCCTTCCTTATCATCTTGTTAGCTCGAAGAGGTGGGGGGAAAGTTCCCCTTTGTTTCTCTCTCATCTGGAGGTGATTGGGGCGTAGATTGGATTTCTTCTGCCATTTACGCTATTTTCGTGCGCAGGTTGGAGTTGCGGTCCTACCAGAGACCGCCATCTCCTTGAGGTGGTCCGTAGGGGGGCCGCCATATGATTTTGAATGTCGGTTGGGTGTTGTGGTCCTCAGGGGATCGCCACCCTTGGGTTACGGCCTTGCGACTGACCGCTACCCTTGGGGTAGCGGCCAACCATTGGCCATTTCTCTGGCCTGGTCAACGCACCTCGGGGTGCATGATATGACCGTTGGGGGGACCCCTGCCAGGTTGTGGCCAAGGCATGGCCATTTTCTAGTGGGGGTGGTCCAGAGGTGATCGCCCCACTGGAGTAGTGGCCAGGCAATAGGCCACCACCCAACCTCCTGGATTCGCCTGGTGGCGGCCACGGTATGGCCGCCTCTTGGCTGTTGCAGTCTCAGGGAGACCACTAGGCTCAGTTTTGCGGCACAGGGCTAGCCGCCACTTGGAGCGATGGTCCAGGGAGGATTGCCACTCTATTTTTGTGTCAAACGAGGTTCCTATTGTGTCGCATGAGTCTCCAAAGGAGTGGTTTTCTCTCAGTTCGTGCATTCTTACGACCCAGGGGTTGGTAGACCCTATTAGTGTCTTGACTTTTGTGCCCCACTGGTCTGTGTCACCGAGGGTCGGTGTGGTGCGGAGGGTCATTTTCACACCTTGTCAACGTGATGAGTGGTGATTTCTGTGAGTTGGAGTCTTACCTCTAGTGACCCGTCTACTAGTCGTAGCTTTCCTGCGTACGCGTGTGCAGACCCACTTGGGAGTGGTGGAGAGCGTGACCCGGAGAGACGATTTTTAAGCTAGTTACCGTAGGGCCCCTTCGTGCAGCCTGAGTCCGGACTTTGGAGAAGAACCAGCTAGAGGGCCTGACCTAGGGCGCATGGTCTATGTATGCACACGTGGTTGGGGGCGTCAGACCCACGCTGACGAGCGCGGCCCCAACTAGTCCTTGCTCGTGATACTTGTTATGTGTCTTAGTCTCTGCTTGAGGAGTGTAGGGAGACACCGAGCGCAATGTAAGACGTCAGGGGACGCATCCGGTCATACTTCTAGTGGTTGGTGCTCATGTCTCCTGGTAGGTACGGACTTGTGTTTTGTTGGACCGTGGTCGGTTCGTTCGTCTTGTACGGTTAGTCATAGTGCGATTTTCCGTTTATTTCTTGCTATTGCTGTCGTACCTCTGTTGTGTAGCGTTACTTTCCTCGTTGGGTGGTAGGGGTCCACGGGATCCCTACTGAGTCAGTGAAATGAGACTCACCCCTGTGTTTTCAAGTGAGACGGGGTCTTCGAGAGGTGCGTCTGAGGCATATTGTCATAATATTAAGTTTTTCCATTTTTATGGATTTTCCCGGCATTTTGTTGCATTTCTGGAAGTCGCGCCCTAAGGCAGGGCGTTACTTAATTAACGACATTGACCAGGGCGTGTTCAACACAATTCGCGACCTAGTGAAGGGCGTTACTTCCTGGAATTATCTCAATTTTCGAAAAGGAAACAAAAATAAGAATTGTTTATTAAAAGCGCCCTAGGCTAGGGCGTGACTTTCAAGTAACGCCTTGTCTGAAGGCGTGTTTTGATTTTCTCCCAAACAAAGAAATATTTCCTAAAATCGTCCCAGGAATTAACGCCTTGGCTCAGGGCGCGTTTTTAAGAAAAGCCTCCAGTGGAGGTCATCCTTTTTCAAATTAGCGCCCTGGTCAGAGGCGTGACTATCCAGGAAGCAACGCCTTGTCTGAAGGCGTGTTTTAAGAAACGCCCTTTGTGAGGTCGTCAATTTATTAAGTAGCGCCCTTGCCAAAGGCGTCTTTTATCCCAGAGTCCTAAGTTTTTCTGCCTTCCCTCCGAGGATTGTTCCTCCATTTGGACTCCTTTCCTTGGTGGTTATTTCCCTCCGTTGGACTCTTCCTTTGATTAAAATCCTTCCCCGAGATAACTACTACCGTAGTTAGTCTCCTTCCCTTGGCTTGCACGTCTCTTTTCTTATAAAAGAGGCTTCTCTCCTCCGTTGAAAGGTTGGCACACATAGTCTTTCAAAGGGGCTTCTTCCTGCTGCTGTTCGTCTGCTTCTGGCCGCTCTTCTTCCTGTTGTGCTGTTCCTCTGTTGTTCCTGCTGCTGTTGTGCCGTTCCTGACGTTGGTCTTCTTCCTCTTCGTTCTGCATCCTGGCGTTCCATCCTGCTGCTGCTGTGGAAGTTCCTTCGTGCTGCTTCTTCTCTCACGTTGCTACTGTTCCTGCCGTTGTGTTGCTATCTTCATCCAGTCCCTGCGGTGGCCCCCTTCCTGTTCTTCCTCTTCATATGTGTTGCCCTCTACTGTTTAAGGAACAGCAGGGCTATTCCTTGTCTTTACATCATTGCATGTCATCATATTAGCCCCCCCGCATCATTACTGTTTGCATGCATATATATCTCCCATCCCTTTCATTATAGGGGTTTAAAACAAAAACACAAAAAAGGTGCGCATGTGTAATTGTATCTATTTTCATTATTTATTCCTTTTTGAATTTATTACTACACAGCACTAACTTGGCCCTCTTTATTGTTTGTTTGTTCATGTTTTGCAAGGTAATCAATTAGAAAGAAAACCCTTCTTATCGGCCGGCCGATTCAAGAAGGAGGAAATCACCCACATCTCTTCCGCACTCCGCGTCTCCCGTCAAAGGTAAGCGATCATTTCCCATATTTTTGAGGCTTTTAAGTCTCTGGCGATCACACTCCACATAAGCACCTCGTGCTCATTTTTTGTTGTTATTCGTGCTTATTGCAATATTTTTGGTTATTTATAATCAATCTCCGCAAGTAGATTTGTGTTATTTCTACGGGATCTACAAATTGGCGATCACGGTGGGACATCCACTGTTTTCTTTCTTTTTGATTACCTTGATTACCTCTCCACTGGTTAGACAGACAGTTCACGGGCCAAGTCACTTACACATACATGACTCAAATAAAATAAAAATTACATGACTAGACTCAAAAAAATGTGACGAACACAATGGCACTTGCCGACGAGCAATCCAAGCCTTGAAAAAAATGTGGAGGGGCAAGGGATGCCCCCATTACAGCCGCTAGGGGAAACCAAGCAGTCCAGGAGGAAGCCACTATGCACACAAAGACAAGGATATTGGCAGACAGGGGTAGGGTCATGAGGCAACTATGGTGGTCAAGGATATGACCACTAGGATCAGTCAACTCTGGCTGACCTGCTCGACAAACCACCAAGCGGTCTATAGAAGACCCACGACACGGATTGACTAACCATCCTAAGACACGGACCTAAGATAGACGAATAATTGTTGAACCACCGGGGTCAACCAACAATACTAAGGACTAATCCCATAGCGCGGTCACAAAGGGGACGCTCAGGGAGATGAATGGTCCAGGGAAGGGCCGTTCAAAAAAAAAAAGGGGCTGAACGGTCTATGAAAGGTTGCTCACAGGGGACTAGACGATCAATAGGAAGCTGCCCAAGGACGCTGAATGGTCTGAACTAGGCCGCTCAGGGGAACCGACCTACTACAGTAACGGTCAAAACTATTTTGACCAAACCGCTCAAGGGAATAGAACGGTTAGGGGCAAACCGCCCCATAAACTGCCAGAAATTGTTGACCTAAGGTCAACAGTGCTAAGCGGTCACTAGCTGGCCGCTCAACATCAGGGGAAAACTGGCACGGCTGGAAACCAGCCGCCCAAGGAGACAGAACGGCTCCCAACAAGCCACTCAAGCCATATCGTGATCTATCACGAGACCACTCAAACCCGAACTGGCACCCATTGAACGGTTAGAAACCAGCTGCCCTATACCCTAAGTAGCTACTGTGAAGCCATTTAGGCATCACGGCAAGCAAACCTTGGGATCGGCCCGATCATGGCCTTTCCAAGCCCCGTTCATTCTAAAATGAAGGGGATACATCCACAATCACACTATCAATCATTTAGACTCTGACAGGGGTCAGATCGGCTAAGAAACATTGAGAAACGTGTGATTTTCCAAAATCAACCCAAATAGGGTTAATGGAGTTCCTGGGCTCCTACCGGCCCCGAATGACCACCATTCGACGCGAGATCAGTGACTATGGTATGCTGACGTTCCAAGGATTCGTTTGAGACCAACTGATAGTAAAATCGTCCCCTTTTTTCGGCGAACCCTACGAACTCTCAAAAATCACAACGAGCTCAAACTCGCTCATTCTAGCATTGTTCGACGTAAAATTGGTTAGAGAACGTACAGAAGAAGTAGGTGATCTATCTCCCTACCTCTACCGAAGAAATCGTGCACTGAAGTGACTAATCCGTGTCAAAATCACCAAAACAACGAATGGTGCCATCTCGAAATCCACTGAGGGATCGCGCCACGCCACGCTCAAGCCGCGGCTCCATCCTGCGATCCGATCACTCCACCGCGTCCTCGCCTTGGCCAGGTCTGCACGGTCACGCGCCCCGCGTCGAATGGCACAGAGACGAGAGAGAACTAGCCTTTTCACCCTCACCATTGCATAGTCACCCTCACGGAATTCTAGATGGCGTTGGTGAGAGTCAGCCTGCCTCAACAATGAGCTCTTCACAGAGGGAGAGCGAAGAGGGTTCTCCTCGATACAAACAAAGGAAGGGAAAGAAAATAAAGAGGGGGTAAGCCTAGCCCCGGCGTCACTCTCCCCAGTACGCCCACGAAGCCTCCACCTATATGACCTCGATGGGGGTCCACTACGTGACACGGACCCAGGAGACAAGCGGTGGAGTCTATGAGGGAACCACTGTTGAAGTGACCAAGTCCCGCCAATTTCTGACGAAATTTCGACAGAGTTTCCCCTAGGCCGGAGGCGTAAGGGGAAACACGGGTGCACGCCCACAAGGAGTGACGGCCCCAACAAAGTAGCGGTGGGCCCCGCAGGGCAACACCATGAGTCTTCAGTGCCAAGAGATGCCCCATGTAACCCTTCAATGGCACACCCAGGCGCGTGCTCGCCGGCACACTAGCCCACTCGTTCGTCGGCACACCCCTGTGCTAAGTCTTCACCGGCACACTCCCCTGGAGAGGGCTCCGCTGGTATACCCCCGCGCTAAGCGCTCCCCGGTACGCCCCGAAGGGAGGCCTCGCCGGCACACTCTCGTTGGCTCCCCGGCACACCCCGAGGGGAAGCCTCGCCGGTACGCTCCCCAGGTCCCTCCCCGGTACACCCAAGGAGGCCCCTCGCCGGCACACTCGGTCGTTCCTCACCGGCACACCCTGAAGGAGGGCCTTCATCGGCACACTCTATGGCTTCCTTCGCCGGTACGCCCTCACCCTTGCCTTCACCGGCACACCCCGAAGTGGGGGGCATCGTCGGTACACTCCCGTCGAAGCGCTCACCGGCACACTGTTCAGTGCGCTCTTCGCTGGCACACTCGCCAGGGAGCCCTCGCCGGTACATCCGGCACCCCCGTCCGCGGCACGCCTTCCCGGCGGCCATCCCCGATGCCGGAGATGAAGGAGAAGAAGAGGAAAGGGAAAGAAAGAGGAGAGGAGGAAGAGAAGAAGGAGAACGAGGGAGAGAGAGGGAGCCCTAGGGCTCCATCTCCCCGTCGAACAGAGGGGAAGGCGAGGAGGGGCAGAGAAAGAGAGGACGGAGGGGGAAGAGAAGAAAAGAATGAGGGAGAGAGAGGGGAGGCCTCGTATGACAGCCTCCTCACCCCGAGCAAGACGACGACGGTGGTGATGACTTCGGTGGCGGCCTCCGGCAATGAAGAAGAAAGAAGAGAGGGGGACGGCGCTCGCTCTCACGGTCGATGAAGGGGGAAAAAGAAAGAGGGAGAAGGGGAGTTCAAATGGTGGGGACCGTTCGAACTCCCCGTTCCCCCCATTTATATGAGACAAAGCAGAAAAGAAAAAAGAGAAGAGAGAAAAGAGAGAGAGAGAATAAACAAAAGGAGAAAATAAAAAAAGGGAGGAAATAAGAAAAAAAGAGAAAAAGAAAAAATAATATATAGAAAAGGAAAAAGGGAAGAGAGGAGAAAAATGGTGCAGGTGCCTCTGAGAGTTGCTGGTCCTCTAGACTATGAACTGGCATACTATGTACTGCTCCAATAATACAAGAAGGGGGGTAGGGATGGGGTTAATGGGAATCATTTGCCTCGGTAGCTAGACTTGAGGCCATCAGAATTTTACTTGCCTTTGCATGCTCCCATAACTCTTGGGTGTGATTGATCGTGGGACTTTACCTATCACACTACCGGAAACCAAATAAACAGCGACAGGTTAATATCACCAGAGTGACAAAACCTTGAAAACAACTACACATGATATATCATATGAGATAATCATGAATCACCAATAATTAGCATGCAATCATGTTAAATCATACTTTGATGGCTGATTTTAGTTAACTAGAAGCCATACTCTTTTAAATCATGTTGACAATAGTAGAGATATGATGAGATACAGAATTCAAGGGGAAGATGAAGATGAATCATGCACTTAAGAAATCAAGGGTTAAATATGTTCTCTAGTTACTTTAGTTGATTCAGATGATGTGCAGACATGAAAAACATGCATCTAGACTTAATAGCACTAACCTAACATGCTTAAAAGACATTAGGGTCCCTAGAAACCTGTGGTAGAAAGCAGTCGACAAGAGCGTCGCGATCAGACAGAGTGCGATTAGTAAAGGCACTGTGACCTGTACACTATTAATTAACTCAAAAAATAAAAATACATGTTGAACATGGTCTATTGGGGTACCGTGATCAGGAGTGCGGTCTCTGTTAGGGTCGCGTTCACATCCAAAGTGGCAATTCCGGTGCAAACAAACACATGTTGACTCAAACAAGAAATACATGCAATATGCTAAACAAAAATTGGGGAAAATGATGCCAAATCGAATTAGACATTCATAGGAAGATCTTTGATGCATTAGTTAAGGGTTGGGCCTAAGAGAACACTTACCTTAAGTCAGTCAAAGGAAGAAGAAAGCAAGAACGTGAAGAACATGAAGAACGCCACCAAATCCTCGATTCTTCCTCCTAGATCACTCCTCCAGTGCCTACAAGCCTTCTCCCATGAACTAGGGTCGACTAGGGTGGCTATGGGGTCGATTTTATAGGGTTAACTACCCTGAGAGTCATAATTAGGGGTAAGAAATCGAGATAGAGAAGAGCTCCAAAAAATAGGTTCACTGCAAGAAAAATGGGAAATAGCGACGATATTTTTCGACTAAAATTTTTTTGTCAAAAATATGTCAGAATGATTCAACTTTCTGACGGAAATATATTATGGCCATGAAGGCAAGATGAGTAAACTAAAGCAGTTAAGCTTAAAAAATTTCATGCATTTCAATTAGAAGAATGGATGAGTTGATCCTTTGTCCTGAATGCGTGGACGCCAAAGCCTCAATGCGTTGACGCCATAGACAAAAATGAAGAGATTTGTACACACTGCGTCTACGCACACCACTCTCAGCGTCAACGCTGACAGCGTTTCTAACATGTTGTTCATCAGCAGACAAGTTGTTTCAAGCAGCGTGGACGCACCTTACAGGCTGCGTCAACGCATCACTCATGCAGACAGTTTAAAAATTAACTAGACAGGGGAGAGTTAAGTGCAGCATGTGACAAGCAAAATCAATATCAACAGAAATGAAAATTTAGCATCATATTAGTCACACTCCCCCTGTCTAGATGCCATGATTAACTCTTTTTGAATTTTTCTTAATTGAATGCAAAAATTCTAATTCACCTGAACAGATATGCATGAAGTACAACTAAGCTAGCATGTATTCAAAAGACATGAACACTCTTTGACTTTTATTCATTCTGAGATTTCAGAAGAAGGGAGATATAGTCTCTGGGTTTTCCCTCTATGTGGTTAGAGGAAGGAAGCAATTGTCTTCGGGATTCCTTCTGAGAAGTCAGAAGAAGGGAGGATTGCTCCTCTGGGTACAACATTGTGCAGTGGGTTTGATTTCTACGAGGAGCAGGATCGAAGTTCAAGGGATCTATTTCCCTTGGGTGGTAAGCTGTGAATTCAGCCATTGTTTGCAGACTGAGTCTACGTGTGATTTGCTTTATGTAAGGAATCCTCATTAGCAGAGTGAGAGGTGGATGTAGATTGCGGACTGTAATCGAACCACCTAAAAATCCTCTTGTCTGTTGTGTGGTTTGCTTAGCTTGACATCCTTCGTGTTTTACTACAACTAATCGATATATCAAAAGACATAGCTAGAAAGATAGGTCAGGCCTATCCAGAGCACTGCCCCTTGGGTGAGGAGATCCTTGGATCAAACCTCTGCCTCATACCGATGTTAGTTGTTGATTGTATGCTCATTTGCTGAGTGGTGAGCCCTCATTGTCGATATCTTTGTTTGCGCGAACTAAGTTCTCTTCCTTATCCTCTACACATAAGCTTGTTGATCCTTTATCTGATCTAGCAGTTGTGTTAGAATTGATTCTACTATTAGTGCTAAATCGTAGTGTAGTTCTTGACTTTTTAATTTGGCCGTTTTGGGGATAGATCTATTCATCTCCCCCTTCTAGATCTATCATTCTATTTCTATCAGAGCCAAGTGGTCTGGCCGAGAAAGATCCATCGACTCACCCCGAGAAGGGCAGAATAAGCGGGAGCGATGAGATAGAGAGCACCGTCATCACTTGAAAAACAAGGAGAGGGGTAGTTACTGTCACTACATGCCCCTAATAGTTCTGCCAAACCAGATCCTCATGGAGATCCGTGAGGAGCCCTTCCTCCAGTGGCCGTCGAAGATGAAGTCTAACCCAAGGACGTGAAGCTGGAGGAGATACTGTCGCTTCCACCATGACCATGGCCATGATACTGCCAACTGTATCCAACTCAAGGATGCCATCAAGGACGTCATTTGGCGAGGACTCCTTGATAAATTTGTCACCAAGGCCAAGAAGAAGCGACAACACGAGCTAACCCCTCCCATCAATAACCGACCCAACAGGAAAGAGATCATGATGATCTCCGGAGGGCCACCTTTGGGAGGAGACAATTTCAGGAGATGCCGACCGTATGCGTCAGCAATTAGCACTGTGGAGCGTGGCAACTGTGGCTGACAGGAAGCTACAGCCTGGGAAGCACCCTGAGGATCTCATCGTCTCCTTAGACGAAGACCTAGAAGGTGTAACCACTCCCCACTCAGACACTCTGGTGGCCTCGGCCAATCACAATCAATGTACCACCTGACGTATCCTAGTGAATAATGAAAGTGGCCCCAATGTTATTTCTTATGACTACATGGTACTCATGGGTGTAGAGTTATTACGAATAGCACCACTGCACACACCCTTGTATGGATTCTCTTGCATATTGCCCTCCCAGAAGGACGTATCTCATTGTCAATCACATTCAGGACAGCACCACGAGATGAGACCTTCCTAAGACCTCAAAATAGGGCGAGGCAAACCAAGGAGGCCCCACCCGAGGAGAAGGCAAGGATGGATAACCCGGGTCTGAGCACGAGCACCCCAGCGAAAGACCTATATCTCACCCAAGGCAGGGGAGGCTCTGAGCAAAACACTCTGTATTGGGGTGACATTGTTCGAGCAGAAGAAAGCCAAAGCTGTGTCCCAGAGTAGCACACATACCAAGGGAAGAGAACGTCCGAGCAGACACCTTGTCCTGCCTAGCATCATCAACTATCACCTCCAGTTCAAAGGGCCATCCTGGTAGAAGAGCATGCTGAGCGGGGCCAGCCGAGAGTCATGCCTAACACAACTAAGCTTGGACGACGTAACAAACCTCAGACTACATGAGCCAAAGCTCGAGAATGAAGGTAGCCCATGAGCTCCCTAGAGGCGAGCACTCCTACTCCCCTTGGAAATGAAGGTAGCCCACGGGTTCCCTAGAGGCGAGCACTCCTGCTCCCCTTGGAAACTGTCGCGTCCCGAACCGATAGTAACGAAAGGATGTTACTCGAAACGTGACGGCGAAACAGTAGTGTCAATCAGAGCAAACCATAAGGCACCATATAATTTGGACAAAACATTATTTCATTTCAAATATAAGTTGATTACAACTTGACTCCAACTGATAAACTCATTAAAAGAAAATTACAAGAGACTCTCCATTGTCTAGGCTAGACTCAATAAAGAAAGATTACAATAGACTCTTGACTTGACATAAGACACAAGACTATACGACATAAAGGCTTGTCTAAGTTGTAGAAGCTCTCTTCACTCTTGCCCTTACCCATCATCGAACTTGTTCTCATTATTACCTATAAAACAGGGGAAAACACTAGGTGAGCGAATGCTTAGTAGGTCTTATATCCCATGCTCTAAGCTAGCTTTAAATAATTAACAGTTTAACATGAATATGCAGATCATGCAAAGGTACAAGATAATCAAGAACTATGATGGCACGTGACAGATAAATAATTTTTGAGATAATTCAAGAACTATAAGGTAACAGATAAGACAATAATTTCAAGAACAATAGAGGCAATAGACTTGACAATAAATTTAAGAACATTCATGATGAGGCATTAACAATCATTTCAATAAGGTGCTCTCTTTCATAAGAGCATAACATAAGACTATCATTTGTAGGATTGGCCATACGTACAATATGAATTCAAGTAATCGAGCTGTGAACATGTCAATCTATTGTGGAAGGTCATAGATCAATCTTGCTTTTCATTGGTGTAATGTCACACCTGATCATTCTTGATACCGGCTCACGTTTGGACTTTGCCTCGTCCATGGGATCAGATCAGAACCCCGTCACTTTTCGTTTCTAGCATTGAGTATCATTCATTTGGACCCATAGCCCCTTTTAAGTTCTAGATGAATTCCATATCATTTAAGAGCCAAAATAGTTTTGAAGGATCAAATCATGTAGAACATTAAGGTAGATTCAGGGAATAGATATTTCAAGGATAGAACTTTGGACAAGATGACATGGCAGTACAAGAAAACCAAGACATTCATGAAACTGAGAAATTGGCATCCACTCAGACAGCCACCAATTACAGAAATAGCGCCCACTAGCCTGATCGCCAATTCTGTGAACAATAACAGGCACGAAAGAAATGACGTCCATGCATACGGTCACTCATTTCAATTAGCGTCCAGTGTCTGGTCGCTAATTCCTGACAAAGATAGACTTCTCACAGAACACTATAAATAGTGCTCTATGATGGCTAGGACGTCATGTTTCTTCAGAGTGACATGACAAATAGAGGTTCTAGGATTTTTAGGGTACAACTAGCTCGACTGTCTTGAGGGAATCCAAGGCTAGCGGAGCCTTACAGAGGTCTTGATGAAGAAAGTACCATTCCGAAGGAAGGAATATCCTATGGAGGGTCCAATCATCATCAAGTGATCAACATCAAGTGTTGAGGTGTAAGCATGAAACAACGTGAAAATAAAGACTCTATCCACGGACTGGGATAAGAGTGCCAAATAGACCCGTGGTATGGGTCAAAACTTGATAAAAATTGTGCAATAGGAAATAGCGCCCACTCTGACAAGCGCTATATCTTGAATCTGCGACTGTGCATAGTGTCACCAAATCAATAGTTTAACAAATTTTAATAATATTTTGATAAATGGGCAACCTTCTAAGAAAGCACCATATCATAAATGAGCGTCCACGTCATGGCCGTTAATTCATATCTTTCTGATTTATTTCACTTTTTAACAATTCCCTAGGAATTAGCATCTCTGCACAGAGGCGCTATATTATTATTTAGCGACTGTGCTAGTAGTTGCCCATTCTTTTATGCATGCAACAACACACACATCAGCCAGGTACGTTCACACACTCAAGTCACTGTTCATTTAAACAATTACTGCTCATTAGGGGATGACCAATGCCACTTTGACACTTATGGGGGTTTTCACCATCCACATCTCTCTTCCCCCATCCCACTCCCTCTAGTGCACACCCACTCCACCACTCCATTCCTACAACCACAGCCCATTCCACCCTCTCCCCCTCTGTCCCCACAGCCCTCCAAGTGACCCCAACCACGTCCTCCCCCTTCCACAAGCATCAGCCACCATTCCCTTGCCTTGCAGCCTCCCCCTCTTGCTCCATTGGTCAACACAAGGCTTCAGCTTCAGTGGCAGTTCGCAGGCAGAAAATAGGGTCGTGGAAACTGAAGCTTCTCCGGCCCTTCCTCAACTTTGCTGGTGGCAAACCATACATCACTGGAAAGGTCGTCCAGAGGGCTTTCCAAGCAAGGTGGTTTCGTCTTCATCCGAGCTCGGAGCAGCCCGTGAGAGTGAATCTCCCCCGACTGCGCAAGAGTCCCCAGGCAATGAACCAGAGCCCCAGTAAAACGTCTACCACGGTCACTCCTGAGCAGCTCTGGATGTGAAACTTGGCTGCGAGTAACTTCTCCTAGTCCTCTTTCAACCCCAAGAAGCGGAACGATGATCGGATCACGGCACCAGAAGTTCTGAATTTTCTCCCGAAGTCGCAATTAACTAAAGAAATAATGACTATTTAAACAGTCACTTGATGAAGTAGTGCCCTTGACAAGGTCGCTACTTTCATTCAACACTAAAACTACGAAAAACCAGAGACAGAGCTATGAAAACATGGTGTAAATCTACTTATGCATGCCATGAACCTTAGACTATTACTGGTGGGCTTAAATACTTGAGATAACCTACCTTGTGGTTAATCTGGATGATAGAAACGTGAAGAGATTGAAGGAAAATTAGTACTCTGTTATGCAACTGTGAAACAAAGCAACTGGTTGTAAGCAACGGCAATAACTGTAGCTTCCCAGCAACAGATCTTTGAACGGAAAGGAAAAAGACAGGCTTTACGGCAATGATGCAGTAGCAACTACAGACAGAAGTATCTCCACTTTCTCTGATGTAGAGACTAACAAGATAGACGTTCCTGCTGCTTCAGCAGCGTTGGTGAAAGAGAAGCAACTTTCTTCCAGCAAAGTAGAAGCAAGAAGACTTCTTTTGTTGTGGAAGAAGTAATGAACTGGTAGAACATCCCGGAGGAAGAACCAAGTCCTCTTCTCCACGGAGTAACAGAGAAGAAGCACAATCGTCAAAGGAAGTTGAAGCAATAATCTGTGCTAGATCGAGGGATAGGGTATTTATAGGGTAGAGAATCCTAGTTCGCTTGGGATCAAGATTTCCATGGAAGGAATCCTACTAGTATTTAAACTTCCCACGTATGAATCCTACATGGTGTTATCTTTCGCGAATAGCAGTAACCTCCCTAGTTCGAACGAAACTCAGTTGTCGGCTTACCTTAAATAAATCTGCCGATGAATAGCACCGAAGATGGGGGCGCAATTTCAAGAAATGGCGCCTCTAGGAGGGGTGCCCTTCACCTGTGCATTATAACGCCCTTGTAAAGGGTCGTGTCTTCAAGAATTGGCACCCTTCATGGGGTCGCCCTTCACTGTTCTACTTATTTAAAAGAAAATATGTATTTTATTTTTATTTGTTAACAACACTTACATCATTTAAAATTTTAGATCCAATGGGGTCAGTCGGAACGCGGTTTACGGAGAACGTTCAGGGGGAATTATGATCATCAAGGTTAAACGGCCTACGAAAGACGACTCGAAAAAACACGATCACCTGCACCTTTCGCGTCGCGAATTCGTCGCCCGCGGGATGCTCACCGGCGCGATGACCGTCGCCCTGCCGAAGATCCTCCTCGGCGGACTCGTGAAGGACGCGGTCGCCGCGACCACCTGTCCGGCCCCGGTCCGCGACGCCGGCGGGATCTCCCAGCTCTTCTGCGACGGCGGCATGACCGTCGGCGCCTACGTGCTCACCGATATCCCGGCCCAGATCGCCGCGACGAGCGCCTCGGCCGCTAATCGCTACGGCGTCGACGGATCGAAGATGCTGAACCTCGCGAACGGCGCTTCGAAGGGATTCAACATCAACCAATCGTCGATCTTCGGCGCGGCCCTGCTGCAAGCCGGTCTCGACATGGGTTACACCGCCGCGAACTGGCGGATCGTGCTCGCGCGCATCAGCGCGGGCGCCCATTACGGCTGCAACACGCAGGATGACGGCGGCGCGGACAATACCGGCCTCGTCGGCGGCGTCGGGCCGCTGAAGAAGTCGTCCCTGAACAAGGACCTCCGCCTCGGCGTGCGCCATAAGCTCGTGCCGTTCGCGGGCGGGATGCCGATCAGCACCGCGAACAGCCGGCCGAGCGTGGCGAGCCTCTCGAAGGTCTTCAGCCTGACGCCGGCGGCGGCGAACTTCACGAACGCCCAGACGATGACGAACTCGGCGAATACCGCGTCCGCCCTCGCCTCGCTCTTCTCCGGGATGCTCGGTCTCTCCGGACGGACCGGCGCCTCGACCGCGATGACGAACTCGACCTGCGGATTCCTCGGCGACATCCCGCTCGCGGATCCGACCTACGGCGCGAAGCTCTTCGACCCGGCCCAGATCCCGGCTCTCCAGGGAATCGTGAGCTCGGCGGGAAATAAACTGAGTGACGCCGAAAAGGCGTATCTCGCGTCGTATTATAACGCCGCGATCGGCGTCGTGAGCGGTCTCGCCACCCAGGAAGGCGGCTTCGATTATCACGGCCAGTCGCCGACGAACATCGGGAACGCCGCTTACCGCGTCGCCCGGCACGTCGCCCTCTGGGCGGCGGCGAGCGACAAGGCCGGCGCGAAGAGCGCGTTCATGATGAACACGAACGGCCAAGCGATCGCGAAGGGCTTCACCTCCGCGACGATCACCGGCACCGGGAACTCGAACGTCACCGCGAACGTCCAGAACGCGGACGGCGACGCCGGCGGGAACTTCTCCGCCAGCACGATCCTCTGTCACGCGCCGGCGGGCCAGACGCCTCCGATGCTGAAGACGACCGGCGGCTTCGATACCACGAACGGCGACGTTCGCGGATCGGTCGGCTCCGAGCTCGCGATGCAAGGCCTCTACGCGACCGCGATCGAGTGGATCAGCGGCACGCTGACGAATGTCTATCCATCGACGACGCTGCCGGGACGGTCGCGGCTGCGCAGCTCCTACGGTCCGGGGTCGACGTGGCGCGCGAACCGCCCGTGTCTCCCGCAAAGCCCACGTTCGCAGGTCCCTGGTTGTCGGCGAGCGCCTTGGCCGCCGCCTGGGCCAGAATATGTACTTAGCAACTGTGATGTAAAATGGGGGATCAAAATTCGGCTTGAAAGGCTAACCTTGCTGATGAGGAAGAACAGACATATAAAAACTAAAAAGGACTCATTCAAAAACAGAGTATGAAATAGTTAAATCACAAAAAAGAAGCATATAATGGGATCAAAAGCAACAAAAACATGGTGTGACAATCTGATATGTACCACTGCACATCCATAATGGGTGAAAGACTCATTTGAAAGTCCATGATGAACAAATTAGGACATCAGTATAGTTAAATATCCAATGTCTCATGAATTTTGCTTTTCCGAATTGGCTTCTGGAATGATAATCACTCCACCAGCTTCTACGTAAGATCACTGCCAACACCAGGTTATTGGAATAATGCATATGATGGACCGACTCATCAATCCAAGATTACTTTATGAATTAGGGCTGTCAAAATTGGTGGGTCCCAGACCTGAAAACTTACACCCAGTAGTGCAGGTTCTGAATGGACCCATTTACCCATTAGCAGACCCATTAGTTGCTATGTTAGACAAACTATTCAAGTTTGAGTTCCAGTGGTGCAGCAGCTTGCAGCGCAAACAAGCAAAAACAATTGAATTTTTTAGGTAGCCCCTTATGCAAGCTACCCATCTGTACTATCCAGCCTTAGATTGCATGGTTAGACAAAAAAACCAAAAAAAAAAGAATGGATGGCCTTAATGAGCCAATTTTGATTGGCGCATTTTTTGAGGGGAAAAGGCCGTGCTTTCTTTGTGTTGAATTTTCGTGTCTTTTGGATGGTACGGATGGGTAGCTTGCATAAGGGGCTGCCAAAAAAACAAAAAATTGGGGTTGCAGGTAAAACCCTTCAAGTTTTTATAAAGCTGGGCCAAAAATCAGGCACTTGTCAATTGTATGAGCGTTTCAAACAAACAACTCGTTGACAGGCCCACTTCACAGTTCAAGTTTGTGCAATCATAAATGAGACCCAAATCCCAACCTGTTTACCCATTTACCCAGAAAATTTATAGGGTCTAGCATGGGTATGGGCATATGCATCCTAGGTATGAATAGGCTTGCTTGTAGGCTCAGTATGAATAATGAACAAACGGATTTCAAGAGCACATGCTTCCAAACTATAAGCAGGAGCATCTTTGCCAAATATGGGATAGCCAAATGTATGCAACAGGAAGAGGCATGGTCATCAGATATGAAATCAGAAAGAGTTCACCGAATCTTTAAAAAGCCATAAATGGCTTCAGCAAAAGATTGACAAACAACTGGCAGTCGCTACAAGTCATTGGCCCACATACACTTTCCGTCCTTGAAAACCTATAATCCAAAGAAAAAGGTAAGACACAATATGAACTCCTTGGCAAATTCATTTCCCTTTCCTCTAGGGGACAATGTGTTCAAAACAGAAACACAATTGTCTCTCTTTCGTTAAATAACGATAACGTACATTTGCCGGAACAAGAATGTGTATTTTGAGACATGTGGCAGCGAACCGCGCTATCAGCTCGGCTGCCTGTACATCGGCGTCAACGATGTGCGTGCCCCGGACTGGGATCCGGTCGCCTATGAAGCGCATCTGGCCGAGGCGCTGGACTATCTGGGTTCGATCTGCGAGCGAACTGCTCTGCAGTTAGTGAAGCAGCATCACGCAGAGTTCTGCTCAAAAATACTACATAGTCCAAGAGCTGTTCTGACTCGATACTGTACAGAAAAATCATACGGATTATTAGAGAAAAGACATTCAAAAATTCGTAATATACTAAAAATTGAATGATATTGTGAACTAACAAGACCTTGACATCCAGGCAAGGATCATTGACCATGTTCTTCAGTTGGGCGATTATTCCTGCATCACGTAATCTTGAAATACGAGCAGAAGAGGTTGGACAGTCTGGATAAGTTAGGTTGACTATGCACCATACTGCGGCTGTTCTCAACAAACTATCATTACTCTGCAAAAATCTGGAAATAAAGGCGGATGAGAGTTCGTCTGTTTTGGTTGGTAGGAGGTAAGTCATAACTGTCTCCTTGTGAAAATCATTTCCAGCAGCGACATTCCCGAGAACAAACATTCCCTGGAAATAGCAAAATAAGTATATCCTTTCAGAAGTTAAACAAAATTCTGATGAAGTTTCTCTATTGCATTTCGAAGTGTCAACAGATGACCAACATCTGTCTAAACCAAGGTAATACAAAAAACTTTAGCCACCTGTTCGTGACCAAGCAGGCAAAACAACATGTCAGCAAAAGAACCACATTTCATGCTAGTATCACAATTAGGAAAATCATTGCACAACCCACAATCAAACTGAACCATGAGCTACCATTGTACATACCTCCAAAGAAAAAAATAATTAGAGACTTTTCCTTGTGCTTCACATTTAATTAGCACAACCAGAAACTACTGATGATTCCTAGTCGCCAAGAATCCGATGAAATAGAAATTTATAGTTGAAATGTACAAAAAGTTAAGCATACCTGAATGCACACTTCTGGTACAGATGTAAGCCGCACTTGCCTAGCAATAGCATTCAAAATCATGCCACCCTTCATACATATGCGCTCAATTGAATCAACACATCCATCAACAAGATTACGAACGAGGGCCAAGGCTTGCTCTTGGACATGGGGTTCAGAATCTGAGAAGACATCATAGAAGCCATTTATATTCAAATGTCATACTAAAAGCTTTCAGGTATCAATCAACGACAACAATAAATATTACCACATATTAGGCTAGCGAGTATAGATTCTGTGAGATCACAAAGAATGCCTTCTTTGCCTATTTTATCCGCATGAAACATCAAGTTCCTCAGAGCCCACACAGCATTTAGCCTGAGCGTGTAATCCATTGATTTAGACAACTGCACTAGTTGCTTAACGCAACCACTTTGGAGAAAAATATTCTTCCTAGGCGTAAAATCAACAGCAACATTGCAAATAGCCTTAAGTGCAGCTACCTGTAAAATACTGATAATTGAAGTAGATGAGCTATCAGGAGAGACGGGCAGAGGGGTGTGATGATAAAATGGAATTTGGAAGAACTGAGATCTATCCCATCCTAAGATTAAACGACAATAACCGAAATCTGAAAGAACTGATGATAAATGACAAGAATGGGCAATGGCACTTAAACATACGCCAGGAAGAAATCAAACAAAAAGTGATAATGATAATAGCAAAATTAAGAAGCATCGACAAGGATGATAAACGTCACTAAAATTGAAGCATTAATACAAGCTGAAAAAGTGATAAAGAATGATCACTTAGGGAAGAAGCCAAGAAATACGCATGCTAGAATAGTGCATGTTATACGCAACTTGAACACACACACACATGCACACAAAAAGGAAATGTCATGTCATTACTTTCACAAGATTGGTCATTTAATGCATGAGTGTAGATTGATGGAACAAGATGATCTGAATGCAAGTGCAGTGCATGCTAGGAAATCTCATGTTAGAAATCATACAATTCAGAAAAAGAAAATTCACTATTTTTGTTGTGACAAGATAGGCCACATTGCTGCTCACTGTTGGCATGTCCAGGGGAGAAAATTTAACTATGAATCTGTTAAATTCCATGCAAAAAAATGTTCTTAATAGAAATAAATTTATTTTTAAAAGAAAATCTCTTGCATGCTTTGAGTGTGGGAAACCAGAGCACCGAGCCTCTAACTACTGGTTGGTTGGTCACATAAGATAAAATGTTCATGATAAAAATAGAAATAATCATGTTCATGCATATAAACTCCATGCTCATGCTAATATACACGAGAAAAGCACAAAGTCTGATATCTTTTATCATTATTGTGGTCAGCTTGGGCACTCTATGCTTAATTGTTACTTAATGAAATTTGATGATGTGAAAGTCCAAAGATTGTGGAGAGTATCTTTCAATGATGTTACTAACACTTTAGGACCCAAGGAGACTTGGGTACCTAAAAATGGAAAATGAAGATTTATTGTGCAGGTGTGCCTTAGGACCAATGAATAAAGAGAGGTTCAATAAGCCAAGGCACCCATGGTCGGTAAAACCCTAATTTGTGTATTCATTAGTTTGGTTGTTGATTTGAAACAATCACTTTCAAGTTATAAATCTATCAGAATCTCATGCTTTCATTTCTAGTTTTATAGCCTTATTTGATTTCCCTCCTGATAACTACATTTCTGGACATATCTGATTCATGTGATCAATATTTCAAGTTGCTGAATGATCAAGGAGGAGTTTTAATTATCTGGGCTACATGAGTTTTCATGATTGCAAATATCATTTACATTGTTATCAATAAATCTCTCAATGCACACATTCCATTTGCAAAGTCATGCATAATTGTGGAAAATACATTTGCACTCTCGTCTACAGATTGAAAATCAGCATATAAGATTGCATTGTCTTTGTCTTGTATGACCCTATGGTATATCAAATGGTATGTTGGGAGAAGGGCAGATCTATTCTATCTAGAAACCCACGCTATGCGTAGAGGCTGGTCCTCCGCCAAGTACCATAGGTCAATTGTGTGTCTAGGGTCTTGCATATTGGTCATAAATCATGTCAGTTTAACATCTTGTATATGTTGCATTCAAAGTTCAGTCACACAATGTACGTAGACAGGGGGAGTCAGTAAAGGTAATCTTGTGTCTCGTGCATATATGTTTAGATTAATCAAAGTCCCCTGAATGGTCTTCATATCATAATTGTTATTTTAACATGTTTAGATATAAGGAGTTCAGGCATTTTACAGTCTGCATAAGTGCATTAAGTTTCTCATGTATACACTGATTTCAAAATTGTTTGCACACCATTCATGTTAAAGAAAAATCGAAAAAGATCATTTGAAAAATATGCATACTGCATTAAAATCACTACACACTCAAGATGTGCAGCATATTTTAGGTGTGCAATAAGCTTGTTTCTTCTTGTTATAGTTGGGGTGGATTCATAAGAGTATCCACTTGTTCAACTAGACTATACATAGGGGTCATATTATTAAGACACGTGCATACTTTGTGTCACTATCATTATCTTAATCGTCTAATGTAATGATAAAATAATTGGGATGAAGAATTTAAGTTAGATTGTGGTTTATAACAATAATGGCACAAAGTGTACGTAGAACCATAATATTTCACTATAATTAATAGTGGTTTGGGTACTATTTGATTGGAGTATTAACTTTGCTCTAGTATTATATCTTTAGCTTTGATATTTCTAATATATGCCATCCTAACATTGGAATTGATATCGAAGCAACATAGAAGATATAGTACTTAAAAGTTTTGGGTTTGTATTAGATTGACTATGGTAATTAGCTCGTTAATATTTAAAGGCCAAAACTACTAGAACATAACCAAATTAATGTCCGTTATTAGTAGCAGTATCAAAATTATCAAGGAATGAGCCATCCAATGTAACTAGGGATGAAAGTTAGCTTAGAGACTCTAATGCCCTATCCAACTAGGGATGAATAAGGTATGTTTGATAGCGAGTTAGGGTGAGGGAGTGGATGAGAGAGAGTCGGTGGGTCTCACCGCCCTCCTCACACACAGGGAGATTAATCATGGTTGGTTAGCGCAACGGACCTCTAAGGGTCACTTGCGCTAATCTTGCCCGATTAATAAAGTGACTCTTATACTTCTGGTTACATCAAAGGTAACTTGCGCTAACCTTGCCCAGTTAGCAAATTGACTCTTATACTTCTTGTTACAACATCGGATGGTGTAGCAGACACATAAAAATCATTTTTTGGTAAAGCTGGAGCCAACCTGTTTTATATGTTTGTACAATCCCATCTTAGATCAGACAATTCAAACAAATAAAAATAAAAAATGAAGATCGATTTGGGCCGTTTACTTTGGGCCCCTTAAAAATGTCTATTTTTTTATATCTTTTAAGCCGTTCGATTTGAGATCAGATTATACCAACATGTAGGGCAGATCGGTCCCAATCTACCAAAAGAAATACCAATTGCACTGCATGATGATGCACCAAGCAAGACAATGCAGCACGTTTTACTTAATATTAAAATATCATTTGTATGACCCATTTGTCCATCACGGTGTTGGGCCACCACACTAAGACTCAAGGCTACTTGATAGCTACATGGTCGATTTTTATTATATCGAGGGCAAGATCCATACTTACTCTTCTATCATGGGTGGAAGATCCGTTCTGATTACTGTTTGGTCTCTCCTTAGTTAAGAAAAAAAAGAAAATAGGAACTTGCCTGCACAAGGCACAGTCCGTGCGCGCGCGCGTGTGGCGGATCTAATGAAAACGGACGGGCCAAGGTTGCGTTGATAAGAATCCAGTTCTTATGGAATAGATCCGGGCCTTTTCGGAAATTGGATCGGATCTCACCCTTATGGAGTCACAAATACAGACGGTCCTCTAGAACCCGTAACTAAGTTAGAAAACTTTGAGATCAAGGGAGAATACAAGAAGGCAAGGAGAGAAGAGTTACTGTAGCCGTGAAACCCAAAAATATAAATACTCACCAAATACACTTCAAATAAATACATACAAATATGCACAAAATACACTCTAAGTAAATACAACACTTCAAAATTTTAATGGCCTAGCTCCGATGCCCCATCAGAAGGGGTGAGTCTCAGCTCATTGGCTCAATAGGGGTCCCGCGGATCCCCACCACTATGGCCAAATCAACGGCAATCTACTGAAGTCTCAGAACAATGACAAACCAAGAGAGGGGTGAATTGAGTTTGTGCCCTTTTCACGACATTCATGGAATTAAAAAAATATGTACGAAAAATCTTTCGTGAAGATTAAATACAATGAATGGAGGTAGAGGATAAAGAGCACACCACGATGCATAAGGATTTTTAAGGTGATTCGGATGCAACCGGTGCAACCTATGTCCATCCCTCACAATCAGTTCACAATCAGTGAGGATTCCACACACTAACCTTGTAAATACAACAAGATTAATAACACACACATGCACAAAGTTTTCTACTCCAATGCAATGTAATGCATCAACACACTTTGAATCTCACCGGACCCACACGCACAAGGAAACCTTAGCTCAAGCCTTATACAAGTTCAGCTCAAATGATATGATGAAAACTAGGAAAATTAAAGAACAAATGAATGTTGAAAGTTCCCCCTGAGTGAGATCACCCAGATCTCTTTGCAGATCAAAGAATTTCTTGTCCTCCTTGAAGTGGAGTTGCCTCTTGTTGAATCTATAGCACTCTAGTACAATCTTCAACTAGAAACACCTTTGGAGCACCTCTTTCTTGAGTGGAGTTGCAAGGAGATGCACTATTCATGTAGCTGCCCTCTTTTTAGCTCTTACTCTAGCTAAGCTCACTTAATCTCTTTGTAAAATTAGCTCTATTTGTTTCTCTCAATGGGAGTTCATTTTTTTTCTCCCAAGCATCCTTGAACCCCTCTAGAGAGTTTCCCTCACGTAGGTGAGAAGAAAAATCGGACCCAAATATTCCATTTTTCCAAAGATGTATAGTGTTCAAAGATTCTTGAGTAGGTTTCAACTGCTACCCATGTCGAATATTGACTATAAATCCTTCAAGAGACTTTATAACCTTCTAGAGACTTCCACATGGGTGGGAAGAAAATGGTGCCAAGCCTCCATTTTCAACGTGCATACAGTGGTCAAGGTCTCCTTGATCAAAAAGTCAGCAATTTCACCTGCACCTTCATTGGTCGACCAATAGGATGGGTTGGTCGACCATTTTAAAAAATAGAGTTAGAAGAAGAATTAATAGAGCAGGGATCGATCGAACATTCTGGACGGTCGGTCAATCAATTTTTGATCAAGTTTTGGTCAATTACATACTAAGAAATTTGGTCAACCATTTTCAGGGGTTGGTCGATTGATTTCTTATCAGAATAGTTTCTTCTGGGTACTAGGAAATTTGGTCGACCGAAATCACTGATCGGTCGACCGTTTACCTATGTCGGTCGATCGATTCTTGTCGTCGATTGAGCGAAGTCTGTCAGAACTCTTTGCATTGCTTTTCAGCCACACACTCGTCACATGTCTTACAATCAACCCAAGGATAGACCATCATTTCACACTTAAAAATTGAACCAATTTCATTGCACATTTTTCGAACGACGCAGCCGAAGCGGCCAGGCCGTCCACGATGACGGTCACGTTCGCCGGGTGCTGGCGGAGCGCGTTGAGGATCGCCAGGCCGTCCCACACATCGCCGCCGGGAGAGTTGAGGTGCAACTCGATCTCGGCGGAGGTGATGCCTTGCAGGTCCTTGACGAAGTCCTGGGCGGTCACGCCCCAGTAGCCGATTTCGTCGTAGACGTGCACCGTGGCCGAGCCGGGCCCGGCGTTGTTGTCGATGCGGTACCAATCGGTGCGGCCCTCACGTAGTCGCGCTACGGGGCGGGCCGTCTTCAGCTTGTCCACTGTCCCTCCTGTGAGGTAATGGCCTGCGACGCGCAGGACCGTGTGTGCGCTCCATGTGGCAGTTGGCACACACGACGTCGCACTTGGCGATCTCCGCAAGAAGGCGTTCGGCTGAAACGCTTCGGATGTCCGCGATGGTGAATGACTTCTCAGCCGGGTTGCGGTGGTCGAACTGCATGACGTACGAGGGGTACTGCACGCCGCAGTCAGTGCACGCCCTCGCCTTGGCCTCTGCGATGATGGCCCGCCGCTCCGCAGTCCGGAGGGCTCGCGTGGCGGCGATGCTCTCCCCGTTCTCCTGACGACGTTTCGCTCCGTACTCCCGTGCGTAGTCGGGGTTCCGGTCGCTCCAGGAGGCTTTCGACGCCCGGTTAAACTCGGTGCACGCCTCACACCGGCATCGGTGGTAGATGTACCCGGACCGTGTCCCGTGAGGGACAGGCTTAGTGCCCTTGGCGGGTTGCCGCTTCCAAGCCCTGCACTCCTCGCACCTGCACTTTTGCTTGTTGTACGCCTTGCTGGTGCCGTGCCGGATCTCCGACGAGGTATCTGATTCGGGGCACGCAGGGGTAGCCTGTGTCATGTCGCACCGGTCCGTTCGGTGTGGCCACGCCCCGGGAGTGTTACCAGCACTCGCCGGGGCCTCTACTTGCTGATCATTTTACCTGGTTTTTGCCATGTTTGCGCAGCTCAAGCCACGTTTTGTGGCGGATTCGGGCGCCCAACGTAGGGGATGTCAGGCAGGCCCACAGCGGCGAGCACAGCCCCGGGATCGAACCCAGCTTCGACGAGCAGCTTCGCCGCGTTCGCCCGTGAGTCGCGTTCAGCGTTGATCGCCTCGGGATCGGCGGGAACGGGCGAGTCGTAGTCGAACTCGACGCCCTGCCCGGTCGTGCCGTACATGGGCAGGAGCCGCGTGTTCAGCGCCTGCTTGAACCGCTCCAGCCGCGGCACCGTGAGCATCTCCGCGAACCACGTCTTGGAGGCGTCGGCGGTGGCCCGGTTGACGTCGTCGATGTCTCCGAGGGCGAATCCGCTGATGCCGTACGCCTCGCGGATCACGTCCCGGGACACGCCCCGCAACTCAGCGAACTGCATGTCGCGCTGGCTGTAGTGCCTCTCGACCCACTTGCCCTGTTCCAGGATGGCGACCCGGTGAGCGTTCGCGACGCCCTTGTGTTGCTCGTTCCAGCGGGCACGCAGCTCGTTGAACTCGTCGTCTCCGAGGCGCTTGTCCACCTGGACGATGCCGCCCGGTTCGGCGCTGTTGCGGAAGAAGTTCCTGTTCCATTCCGCGCTGTACCGGGTGGAAAATCCCGCGCCCTGGCGCGTGCCGCTGGTGGCCGACAGTCCGGTGGGGCAGAAGACCGCCGCTTCGCTGGGCTGCGCCCAATGCCATGGCGCGACCTTCGATGTGGCGCGCGGCATCCTGGGCGGCACGGCGACCGGCTTCGCCGAATTCAAGGATCTGGTCTACGACCATATCGTGGCGATGCCCAAGATGGGGATCGCGGAAGGCAACACGCCGGGCCAGCGGCTGCACATGGGCAATTACAGCCCGCTTCGCATTTCCGAACAGCAGCTGAAGACGATCTATGACTGGACCAAAGACGATCTGGGCTTCCGGCCCTTCATGGAAGCGCGGCTGACATCCGCCGGCGGCGCTGATTACGTGCTGAAGGTGGCCAATTCCGGCTTCAAGGGGCGCGGGCCCGCGGCGGAGGATTTCACCGTCACGATCGCGCTGCCCGATGGCGTCAAGATCGTGCGCGCGGGCGGCGAAGGCTATCGCGGCGCCACGGCCGATGGCGCGGTGTGGCATCTGGCGGCCTTCGCGCCGGAGGAAGAGCGCCGCTTCACGCTCACCTTGTCGAAGCCGGTGGCGGCGCTGAAAGGCAATTTGTCCTGGGCGCGGCCGAAGCCCAAGACCGGCGCGGCGCTGGACCGGATGAGTTTCGTGCTGCGCTGAGCGCCGGGAATCCGGCGAAAATGGGGCGACGGGTGCTTCTTCGTACCAACTCTTTTCGGACTCCGGCCGCGCGCAAGGTGTAGGATGCGCCATCGCGAGCCAAGACGATGGCGAATAAACGCAAAGGTCAGACCGTCACCGCCCGTGATTGGGTGCAGCACCTACGGCCGTTCGGCAAGCGGGACTTCTGGGGTCAACAGCGGCAGGATGATAAACGGATCATCGCCGCCCAGGTAGAGGAAGCCCTGGAGCCCATCGAGATCGAGGAGTGGGACGATTGGGACTTCGACGACGAGGACTATTCCTTGTCGCAGACGTAGTCCAGCGGATTGTCGTTGTGATGCTGCGGTGCGGCGTCGCCATAGCCGCCCTCGCGATCGAACATATTGCGGCGGACCATTTCCTTCCGCCGGCTCTCGCGGTCGCCGAACACGGCCTTCGCGTAGCTCGGCATCAGTGGATCGGGAACATACTCCGCTCCCGTCCCATGCCGCCGGGCGTCCTCATTGAACTTGGCCATCTGCTCGATCGGCACGGCCATAGCCAGACGCGACTCGTAGCGGTGCGAGCCGGAGTCGGTCGGCCGAGGGGCCGGGCCGTCAACCATCCGCACGGTACCGTCAGGGTCCGTGACGGCGTGCTGCACCTGACGCCCATTGATTGACTCGAAGCTCTCCCATTCCCCGGTGATGATGTTGCGGCGAAGGCCCATTATCGGATGCTCGCGTTTTCTTCTTCGAGTTCGGTGATGGTGTCTATGAGGAGCTTCAAGCGGGTATCCCCGTTCTTCCGCCCTTCAATGGTGGCCATCTTAATCTCCGAGGGCCAGAATGGCAACGGTGAATTGCCCACAATCTGATCGGCAACGTCCGTGCTAGTGGCCTTCTTGAGCCCCTCGTAGACCGCCCCCTCGTCGGCACCCAGGGCAACAGCCGCCGCGTAGTCCGCGTGGGCGTCCGGAGAAGAAGGAGGTGGGTGATAGACCACCCGAGAGAAAGGAGACGGGTAATGGGCCAGCCGAGAGGGCAGATGAATAAAAGGAGGCGGGTGATGGGCCACCCGAGGGGGAGTGGATGGAGAGCGAGATGAAGAAGTTAAACCCTCAACAATGGCCTTAAATGCTTGGGTTTGTTGAGGGGTGAGATGTAAATCTTGGGAGACCTCCCGATTGTATGAAGGAGATGGTTCTGGGGAAGTATTAGCTCGCGATCAATGCGAGGGATTATGGAATTGAGAGTTACCTACGAGGTGGACAAAACTATGAGAATTTGAAGAAAATCCCTTAGAATTGTGGTGAGAATTATGGATTTGAGGATTATAGGATGTGCTTGGTTGGTCATCCTCATGATTGTAAAAATTGTTAGACATGTTACTTACATATTGAAGCGAAACATTATGCAAATCAAGTAATGAGCCAATCAAAGTAAGTTGCAAGGATCAAACAAGTGAATGTTTACGCTTGGTTTTTATTTTTCCTTGATGTGAATTAAATGAGTTAAACAAAGTTTGATGTGATTCACTCAAGTTAAGAACCTAGTTTTAATGTGGTTTACTTCGGTGCCAACTAAGTTATGTATCTCATCACGTTTTGGGCCAACTAATCTCGGGGAACTTCAAGGTGCAACCTGCCTGGTTACTAAAGAGGGAATCTTTTGGTATCGGGGACTTACGAAGGCCTTGGTGGAGGAGATTTTGATCCAATGAGAGGAGTTCTCAATTGGAGGGTCCTTCCTTCACCAAGAGGGGGTAAAATCTCCTAAAAGGGGTGGGGAGAGGAGGTCTCCTAAGCCAAGTGCCCTAGTATGCAAGACTAATGAAAAAGAATAAAAAAAGACATGTATGAACAATGATATGAACAAAATCGATGGAAAACAAGGTGAACACTCACATAGTCATGAAAATCATGCCAATCAACATAACATGAAGCATGGCATCAATTTTTTTAAGATAAGGAAATAGAATTTCTAAAAATCTAACAAGTTGGAATCACTTAGGAAAGGGGGTGTGCACGCGGTGCACAAGGGATAGAAATAAAAAAGAAAAAGAAGGGATGTGCTACGTGGAGTATAAAGGGAGATGCATCGTGGGTGCAAAATGAGAGATGGCACATGCGGGTGCCCAAGGGGAAGGGTAATCAAAGAAAAACAATGGTGGTCCCACCGTGATTGCCAATTTGTAGATTTATAGAAAATTCACAAAGAACTAAAAATTACAAAAGATAAGCAAAAGAAGGGGAAAGGGAAAGAAAAAGGAACATGCGTGGATGCTAGATATGAGATGTGATCGCTAGAGACCGCATGTCTCAAATGAATTTAATAATAAATAACAAGGAGGGATCGCAATAAATACCTTTTAATGAGCGGGGGGAGATGTAAGTGTCACCTTCTCTTCCGATCGGTCGGCCGACGAAGAGAGTTCTTCTTGATGATTACCCTTGCAAAATAAACAACAACCAACAAAAGAAAGATATGGATTAGAACATGAGGTGTGCAGTATCAAATTCTAATGAATATAAATATGAAAGTATGAAGATGAACACACCTTATTGGTGTTGGCCTTTAAACCCCTATGTAAAGGGTCGGCGGAGGACCCCCCGGCCTCCCCAGGTCCGGAGGGCCTCCCTCCGGCCTGTGCAGGTCCGGAGGAGGTCCCTCCGGCCTGGTCGGGACCGGAGGAGGCCCCTCTGGCCTGTGCGGGTCCGGAGGGCCTCTCTCCGGCCTGTCCAGGGCGGAGGAGAGCTCCTCCAGCCTATCAGCAGGGCGGAGGGCTCTCTTGGGTCCCTTTCTTCTATAAAAAGCCTCCGTACTCCTAAAAAAATCCCACTTCAACACGTGGAAGACTTCTTTAGCTTTGTATTGTACAGAGGATCTTCTCTTTAGACTTTTCCTTGTTGGAACCAGTGCGGGTGTTGACCTTCGTGACTTCTTCCGTACACACATACATATATGTGCATATTTCCCATGCATTTAATCTTACTCCTTCTTGAAGAATAATCTGAAATCATCATTCCTTGGAACCCTGTGAATTCTTACACCTTTCTTCTTCAAGATAATTTGAATTTTCGAAATTTTGCGGAAACATTTTATGAGGTCAACAACGTCACAACCAAAAAACCTTTAATTCTCCATATAAATAAAACATATTTAGTTGAATCCAACATTACATGAAATTTATTTATGTTTAAAATTTAAATAAATGTTTTACTAATGAGAACCTGTCTTGCCACTTGGGCAGCCTAACTAGGCAGTAGCAGGGTATGTGACTTGCAACCAAATCCATTCTTAACTGAGGCCATTGGAAGGATGGCCAAAATGGTCAGCTCATTTCACATCACTAAAGACGAAATAAAAAAAAAGATAAAACTCACAAGGAAAAGGCTAAAAAGAAATAAAGAAATGTTGACATTGTTGGAACAAGATGACAGTTCTAACATCAGTATATGCTACCAAATTTCCACAGGTAATTTACAGTGCAGTAGCAATGTTTTAAAATCACTACTCACGTTGAGTAAACTATAACTCCACCGGGACGAACTAACTGTACAGCCTGGTCAAACATCCTCCTCTGATAATTTGCATGATTCTTTAGAGATTCTATTGTTTCCTGGAAAGAAAATAATCAAATATATAAGGTTAAACTTATCGTGATAACAAACTAATTCGCAAAGCAATCCTAAATGTCAACATTTACTGATGCATGTACATTTCATGGATCATCTGTTATATTTTACATAGCTCACATTCCACCTTAAATCACTTCCTCATAATTTTTTGGATAATAAATAGGCATATATATTCAGGTGATCATAACCCTAAGTCAAACTACTGCCTCAGTAAAGAAGATGGTGAAATTCTTGACTTGGTAGTATCATTGCATGATAAATGAAACTTTTCCCCTTTAGATCTGTTCCTGGATAAAATGATGATATCAAGAAATGCAAGAGTTGATAAAAAAAAGTAATATATTTTTTCTAATCTTGCAACCTAATAACATTCCATAAATACCTCCAAAAATACTGGTTAACATGTCGCTCCTGTTGCTTATAATGTCAATGGTTGCTAGTTGACAAGTGTTTGGAATTTGGGCATAGTCCCTGGGCAATAGTCCCGTATTGGTTACTTGAGTTATGGTTCATGTACTTATGACTACTGGGCCCTTGTATCTCAACACCGCGGTTTTGTGGATTCAACAACGAATCACACCAATCATTCAATAATTTTTGATTACAATGTGTTTGCCAAAATCTTTTTAAGTAAGATTCACTCGCGGCACTCCAACATGGAATTAAAAAATGATTTAAGAATAGCTATAATTTCCTTTTGGGAGTACAAAAATCATAATCACCCTGAAAATATTATTTTACTTCCAGTAGAAGATCATAATTTGGGATATTTTTTTTCCTTAGAATCCAATAAACAACTCTTAGAAAGTGGAAGATTCGCGACCCACTACATGCGCAGCTCAAATGGCCGAGTGAGGCTTGCCTGGCCCAAGTGACAGCCTCTGCAGGACTCACTTACTATGGGGCCTCATTTGTCCAAGGCCTGCGTCGTTCACTGAGCCTTAGCTCGCCGTCCGATCGGTCGACCCCCTCATGCTCGTGAAAAGCCTACAAGTCCTACCGAACGATCCCAGGGTCGGAAGGATGCCCCCAACAGAGGAGAGGAGTGTCCCCTCTTATCCATTATGGATTAGCTCGGCATCAGGACTCCTTAACAGGCTAGGGCGAAGTTCTTGCTGTTGGCGCCTATCTAAGCGGACATTACGATGTTATCTGAGAACATAGACCCAAGGGATAAGGAGAAGATGAGAGTCCCTGACCGGAAAGAGTTCCTCACATGGACACAGCGTTCGCCAGGCCCCATGTCTCCTCTACTTCGGCGAGGGAGCCTGTCGCTATATAAACCCAAGGAATCCCTCCGGAAAGATAAACTCACTCAGAGCCACTTTAACTGGTGAAGAGTAATCTCGTGCCACTCTTCTCTCCTGCCTCGCTCGCATCTCGTTTCTATCGTTTGCTGACTTAGGCATCAAAGGATTTTTTCCGAAGTTACAACTCTGGACCTCCCTCATCGTCGTCTTCTCTCTTTGCATAATCCTATGTTGGAGTGACTACAACTTATGATCATCTTAAATCAGACGACGACTTGACGCGAGATCTTTTCTCTTCAACTCTAAAACAGTGTAATAGTTTTCAAGACCAACTCCCCTCCTCTATGTAAGTTTATGACGTTGCAAAGTTACTTCAAATTGAAAGTTGGCCTTATTCTCCTTATATAGTCTCCATCACTAGATGTTTCACTGAGAAAGACACCATTGGTCAGAACATATCATTGCAGAAGAGAGAGAGAAAGCGAGAGAGAGAGAGAGAGAGGGATGCCAATCCAAGTTAATAGTGTGCTAATAAAGATAAGAGGGTGACACAAGGGAATCAGAAGCCAAGTTCATATCAAAGATCAACAACAAACTTTTATTGTGCCATCTCTGTATTGATTTCTGTCTACAAGTCTCTAGCAATTGTTGTAGGTAAATTAATCTATCCTGTTGCAGTAACAAGTAGCAACAGTGGTGGCTCTATATCCATCTGCTAATCTTGTTTCACATGTTGGGTGTAACCATAAGGCTGATATGAGATGCCATCAGATTTAGAACTTACCTGAGATGAAGATTCCTCTAGTTGATCACTGTTGTGATCCTTTGCCATGAGACATTTGTTCCCCTCTAGAGTGCAGATCTCAGTCAGTTTGTCTAGAATTTCTTTTGCATTCCTACACATAGATAAACAAGGGAACCCATCAAGATTTATCACCCTCTTAATCCGGCCTTGACCTGCTGGTTTTCCTTCACGTCGATCTCGATCACCCGCCCGCCGATGCTGGGGCTGATCGGCGCCTTGGCGATCTGCACATAGGCGTCGTCGGTGTCCTCGAAGCGACCGCCGGTGAGGACGAAATAGGCGACCACGGCCAGGATCAGCACCGGCCCGCCGATCATCAGCGGCCAGCGCCAGCGCTGCCAGAAACCGCCTTTGCGACCTGCCGTCGTGTCACTCACGCGGACATCCCCTACGGATTACTGAAACGAGCAAACGACACCTTCCGCTCCGCCCGCCGGCGAAACGTGGCGTCTTTATGGTTTGTGGGTACGCGGCGACAGCGCATGATGGAAATGAAAACTCGTCAAAGGATATATGATGACAGTGCATATTTCCTCGTTGGACCTCAACCTGCTGCGGGTGTTCGACGCCCTGCTGGAGGAAAAGAGCGTCACCCGCGCCGGCGCGCGGCTGGGCCTTAGCCAGTCGGCGGTCAGCCACGCCCTGAACCGCCTGCGCTACGCCCTGGACGACGAGTTGTTCCGCCGCGATTCGCAGGGCATGACCCCAACCCCCAGGGCGGTGGAGATCGGCCCGCGGCTGCACGCCGCCCTCGCCTCGCTGCAGGCCGCGCTCACCCCCGCCAATTTCGACCCCGGCGTCTCCGAACGCCGCTTCGCCATCGCCGCCGGCCCCTATAGCTGCTCGGTGCTGGCGCCGCCGCTGGTCGGCCGCATGGCCACCGTCGCCCCGAACACGCGGCTGGAGATCAGCGAGATCACCGCCGACCTGGTGGAGAGCCTGGACGCCGGTCAGATCGACTTCGTGATCGCCGCCTTCGACGACGTGCCGGCGCGGTTCGGCCAGGAGGTGCTGGTGCGCGAACAACTGGCCTGGATCGTTCGCGCCGACCACCCGCTGACCTCGGGCGAAGTAAATCTGGAGCGGCTGGTGGCCACGCCGCACGTCCATGTCGCCAGCCGACGCGCGGCGCTGGGCGGCGGACGCCGGGGTTTCAGCATGCGCTCCAGCTACGAGGACTCCGGCGCGTTCGAGAGCGAACTAGCCATGCGCGGCCTTACCCGCAACATCGGCGTCACGGTGCCCGACACCTACGCCGCGCTCGCCGTCGTGGCGCGCTCGGACATGGTCTCGCTGATCCCTCGCCGGCTGGCGCTGATCTCGGCCCAGAGCGGACGCCTGCAACTGATCGACCCGCCCTACGCCTCGCCGACGCTGGAGGTGAACATGCTCTACCGTGCGGACCGCCTGGTCGAGCCGGCCATCGCCTGGATGCGGCAATTGCTGCTGAACGTCTGCGCCGAGCTCTGATTGCCAGCCGCTCGAGCCTTTACCGACCTGACAGGATCGGCAAAGGCTCAAGGTCTTTAAGTCAGAGCATTTTCCACGCCGAACCGGCCTCCACTTCGGCTGAAAATGCTTTAGTTGACGGAGTCGACCGGGGCCGCCAGCGCGCCAGGGTCGGCGATCCAGGCCGGCCAGACATCTATCGGCCAGCCGGCGGCGACGTGCAGATTGTGCATGGCCGACAGCATCTGGCGCACTTCCGGAAAGGCCAGCACCATGCCCTGGCGCTGGTCGCCGCCGCCGTCGAGCGCCCGATCGACTGGTCGAAGACCTTGACGCCGGAGTCGTAGGCCCCCTGCAAGCCCTTCATCAGCTTTGAGACCGTCGGCTGCACGTCCGGATTGGACGGCGTGGTGCTCGACGATGAAGTTTGAACCGTGCCGCCCATCAGAGCCTCTTGCGCAATCGGTTCGGCTTGCCGCCGGGAAGTGGTTCATAGTCGGGGAGCACGCGCGACCAGTCGCGTCCGGCGATGCGCATCTCGGCGCAGCCGGCATCTCGTGCTATTGTTTCGAGCTTCGTCATTTCGGCCCGCAGGGTGCGGAGCCATGCCTTGGGTGGCAGGTTGAAACGGCCTTCCAGCTTGCGAAGGCCGCAAATGAGTTCGTCGCCTTCTTGGTACACCTCGAAGACGACAGTTGCCGTGCCGCCAGGAACGGACAGCACCAGCGGCTTCAAGTTCACCTCAGCTTGCCCGCGCTCGGACCGTCATAGGTGATGGACCAGTCGATGCGGCCTGATGCGTCACCCGAGGTGAGACGGATGGACCAGCCTACCGGGAGCAAAAATGGTTCGTTGTAAACTACCTGCGTCCCCGCCGTCATCGCCACGACGCGGCGGATGTAGTAGGTGTTGGTCCCGTCGTACTTCTCGATGGAAAGCGTCGGCGTGCCGCCGTTGTTCTCGGTCGCTGTGATGGACCTGATCCATGTCGCGCCCGTCGCAGTGAAGATGACCGTCGCCGTGTTGCCGGTAAGGCGACCATCCTCCGTGATCGCGCCGCCGCTGTTGTCGAGCGCGCTCATCGCGGACCACCCGCATTGGCCTGCACGTAGTCAACGCCCTTGGCATACGTCCAAATCGATCCGGCAGTGACGTTACGGCGGAAGGCGACGACCTTCCCCCTGCCTCTCAGCGGCGTGCGACCCGATGCGGCTTTCGCCGCGCCGGTCTTCCAAGTCGTCGTGTCATTGAGCCGGTCCTTGACCCCGAGCTGCAACGTGCCATCGTCGCTGTCGTCGGCGGGCACGGCCCAGTTGACGAGGCCCGTGAGACGATTGTTGGAAACCGTCCCTTCCAAGGTCGCAGCGAGATTGTCGCCCGCGAAGTACCCAACCTTATAGTCCGCGTTGAGAGCACCAAATAGCGGCTGGCCGCCCTGAAGGAAGCGCCCATCCCAAACGTAGTCGTAAGTGTCCCAAGTCACCGAGGCGTCGAGGGCATCCCACGTCGGCGCAGGCTCTGCCGAGTAGGCGAGATACGATGTCTGGACGGTGAGCGTGAACCAGCGCTTGAACTGCCAGTTGTAGCCGATGATGTCCTCGAACACGATGTCGGACGCGCCGCCCGAACGCTTCCAGCGCCACAGCACATTGCGGCGGAACGGATCGATCGTTCCCTGAACCAGGGATAGATCGCCTTGATCGACCAGAGAGAGAAACCACTGGTCAACAAGCCCCGCGCCTATCCTCTCGATGAGGCCGCCGGCAAACATGCGGAAGCCATCAGTAGCGAGCCAGAACACCCTTCCATCGAACGAAACGCACGACTTTGCCCCAACTGCGCCAAACTCTTCCGAGATGGTCTGGATGCGATGTCGGCCCGGCTCTGGGAAGTCGCGGCCACCCGCTTTCAGATCGCGCTTGCGACCCCGGAGCACTACCTCGGTCATCACATAAATGTCTCTTACACTCGCCTTTTCAGGTTGCAAGGTTGGGTTAGATTTTTCCTATTCCCAATATATCATAGTATAGAAACTCGGGGCACTACCCAACAAATATTCTCTGACATTAAAAGTGAACATTATCTTAATTATTGACCCTATCTAATAATTAGTTACAACGATAGAGACACCCTTTTCTAGACTCCTCACCATATAGAAATGTCACATGCATTGGTTAGGATATATCGTCCACTTTCTACTTAGGCTCCTCACTCTTCTTTATTTGGATTTATGACTTAGATGAGGCTATCATCTAAATCTTTCATTACTTGTATCGTCTTGTGGATTTAGACGATGCATCGTCTAAATTTCTTATTTCGACGATCTCATTATCTAAGTCTTCCAATTAGACACTCCTTCGTCTAAGTCAGCTTCAACTTCTAACTTACACTTTGTATCGCCTAAGTTCTCCATTTAGATGTTGTTCCGTCTAAATTTTTGATTTAGACGTTGTGCCGTTTAAATCTATTCCGTCTAAATTATATCACCTAAGTCACATGCAGCCTTATTGCTTAGACGATCCATCGTCTAACTTACTGAGACTTTAACTTTTGACTTATTACTCGATCTAACTTAGATTTAATATATCTTGAACTTAGGTGAAATTCACTAAACTACTCCAATCACATAATTATTCTGAATATGAGTCACATCTCAACACTTTGAATTTCACGAACCATCTGCTTCCCTTCCCCACTCCCCACCGAGACCCCGAAGTCGTCCTCCAGCATCTCCAGAGGTAGTCACTCTGCAGGCCATTGCTACTGTTTGGAGCACTTTACCAACAGAGTTTCTTGCTTCTTCGTTTTAGGAGGGTGGATACTCCAAACCTTAAGGTGTTAAGTGGAGAGGACACCAAACCAACTGGGTTTCTTGTTTCTTTCCCTCCTCCAACACCTCCAGAGGTAGTCACTCTGCAAGCCATTGCTACTGTTTGGAGCACTTTGCCAACTGAGTTTCTTGCTTCTTTGTTTCAGGAGGGTGGATACTCAAAATCTTAAGGTGTTAAATGGAGAGGACACCAAACCAACTGGGTTTCTTGTTTCTTTCCGTCCTCCACCACCTCCAGAGGTAGTCACTCTGTAGGCCATTGCTACTGTTTGGAGCACTTTACCAATTGAGTTTCTTGCTTCTTTGTTCCAAGAGGGTGGATACTCAAAATCTTAAGGTGTTAAGTGAAGTGGATGCCATAATTATAATCACATTATATTTTTAGCCTGTTTTCAATACGAGATTATTCTCTAACACGTCCCCTCATGTGCAGGACGATTTTAGGCTCTATCACGTGGACTATGACAAATATGATTTTAGGCTCTGTCACGTAAGCCTACCAACGGAGCAGATACAAAGCGAATACATGACTATCCGTATCTGCTCTGTTTTAAAATTTGAATTATCCGATTTTGATCTGTTATCTGACGGATAGTTATATTATATATTTATCCGTATTTGATTCGAACAAAATTTTCAAATTGTTCAAACTATCTGCTCTGATTTCAAAATGCTCCACAAGTTTAACATATTCTACATGAAATTATCCTCGACTTTATTAAGCATAGCAAAAATCACAATAAACACTGCAATGGCATGTAACAATGACAAGTAACAAAAGCTGTGTAGGAATATCAATGAACAAATAAATAAACACAGCTAATTATGAATGCCACATGGATCATATATACATATCAAAACATTAAATCAAATATAAGAATATTTCAATATCCATTAGAGTCAAATTCCTACAATCCAGGTGACAGGAGAAGTGAACCACTAGAGGAAAGCAAGACCAGAAGCGTCCATTAACGTCTTATACTGCATCTCGAGTGTCTCCGACTTGCCTCGAATGCTGTAACTGAGACGCCGTAACAGTGACCAAAGAATAAGAACTATTCAGAGTCATACTCGTCAGCGCGGGTCCAACACCCCTGACCACGTGTGCACACACAAGCTTAATGCCTTGAGCGAGGCTTCTAGCTAGTCCCCCCCAGTCGGATGCTAACTGCTAGGCAAGGGGGCCCACAGAAACCAGCTTAAAAATCATATACCGGGACTGCCCTGCCACCACTCCCAGGTGGGCTAAAACAAAGTGTTGTCAGACTACGACTAGTGGGTCAGTCATGTAGGAAGAAGAAACTAACTAAAATAGAACATAAACACGTGACACGGACAACCACAATGTGAGAAAAGATGGATGGTACAGCCCCTGACACAAAGCCAAACTAAACGGGGTTAAAACCTGGACTGGCAACAAGTGGCTGCCCTGTTTGGGCCGCCATCTTCATTTGGTGGTCATGGGGAGGACCGCTACCTGAAGATGGCGGTCTTCTCCCAGACCACTACCTGCCACCGCCTTACCTCATGAAAGGCAGTCTCCCTGGAGACTGCTAATCCATAGTAGCAGTCTTATGAAGACCACTACCATTCCGGGCGGTGTAGAACATGGTCTAACTATTTTAAACCCCTCCCAAATCATTCAAAACAATGGGATTACATGAGAAACACCTACTCCCTATTGTCATTCACCATGGTCCACATCATTTAGGCTTTAAAAACATAAAGAACAATGCTCATATGGATCAATTCGCAAGGGTTTAAAAGAATTACAGCCCATATGCATTTTTTTGATAAAACTAGCCATGTAAACATGCATATTGCTACTCAAAATAATAGGAAAACATGAGAGGGCTTGGTAGCATTCCATCCCCTTACCTCTAATAGTGAAATCACTCCGTTTAGATGCATCCCACTGCACCAAAACCTTCCTAAGGTAGAGAATGAAAAACCGCCACACGAGCTCCCTCCCTCCACCACACAATCACTCCACTACTGCCCCGGGCTCGCCAAGGCCACCTCCTCCACACCGTCTACAACCGAGTGACGCCGAACTGCCGAGAGAATGAGGGAGGGAGAGAGGCGGTGCATGAGAAGGGAGAGGGGAAACCGTGGGGTTCCTCTCGTGGGTGAAAACTGGGTTTTGGTTATTTTTTTTGTTATAAAACATTTAATTGCAAGAAGGCATTAAGAGAACCAAAATTATGTTAATGCCCCATAATTCTATATATCATTATACAAATGGGTTATTTCAATGCAAAACTCACCTAAAAAGCCCACAAAATCATTCAAATTAGCATGAATTTTCTTATTTATAAACCCGATAAGAATCCAAACTTCACAACGCTCCTTCTCGGTGTCTCCATCTTCTACTCTTTTCTTCTTTTTCCTCTCTGACTTATCTTCTTATCCTCCTTTTCTTCTTCTTCTTCTTCTTATTCTTCAACATGAAGGAAGAAAAGGGGGGCGCAAGAGAGAGAGAGGGGGTTAAATACCCCTCACTCGCGCACCACCAACCCACTCGACTGCCCATGGGAGGTCTTATTTATTATATATTTCTTTTTCATTAAACCCTCCAACGCTTTAAGACTTTAACCCATTTTGATGCCGTTCTCCTGCCAAAGAAGTGAAGGCTCCTCTTATTTTGCAGTAGATTATGGAGAGGGGTAAATTCGTTGCCTATTACTTTACGACTTCCAACAAGATTTACTCGGCCTAGTAAGTGACAACCTGCCTGAAGTCCACTTATGAGGAGGCCAAAAGTTAAGGACCCAAAGAGAGCCATCTGTCTCGGCTCAATTGACCATGTCAGGGACTCTCTTAGACTCAGGAGGAAACTTAACGCGTCACCAACCAAAGATAGTGTATGGCCATCAAGGAAACTCACTCGGGAACGCCCAGGATCGAAGCAATTCGTAGCAGCCCGGTTTCTAAGGGAAAGACATCCCTTATCTTAAGGTGGATAGACCCACGACAAGGACTCCTCTTGGCCCGGAGCTGATCCATCATGGCCAGGCATCAATCCCCTATAACTGAAGGTGAATCTTACGCTAACGCCAGAGAGTGGAGAAGGCAGAGGGAATAAGGGAAGAGCAAGAGTCCTACAATGATTAGAATACGTACCATAGACGTAATGCCCCCTACCCAATAGCTCCCCGAGATTCCCATGAGGTCAAAGAGGGAGTCTACACCTATTTAATCCCAAGGACCTCCCCCCAAAGTGGTAAGTTCTAAATCCGAACCCCTCAACTGGTGAAGACCAATCATGTACCCCCAATTTTTCTTATCCCCCTGTATCCTGCTCTTACCTGTTTCAACTTAAACATCGGAGGGTTTTCCCTCGGATCCCAATCCCTGGCCTCCTGATCTTTTGTCTCTGTCTTGCCGAATTTCTCCTGAGGTGACTTGTGACAATTCTTCTGGGAGTATCATCTCCCTAGATTCGACGATTTGCAATTGGTATGAGATATTGCCTCTTTATCTGGTGCCGTCTGTGGGAAGTCCTAACCCAATAAGCACAAATCCAACCTTGCCGAGGGGGGGCTAGTGTTGAGGCGTAAGAAGGGGACTCACAAGATCCCATATCAGAAACTTCAAAGATGGACATGCGCTTATAAACAAGGCTCAAAACTTCACCTTTGAGGGCTCTTTTACCAGTAAAAAGGATAAAACCTTAGCTGCCCTTGTCCGTAGCGGGGGCAATATCTTAGAGGAGACACCTAAATTTGTATGTCTTCATATCATAAAAAGAACATTATATCATAGATAATCATTTCAGTAAACAAGTTAATGATTCATGACCATCGGGTTATTACATATCAGAAAAAATATCAAAATCATAAGTAACATTGTTATTCTTGAACGGGTGGTTATTCATTTGAATAAATTGAAACCCTTCTTATTGGATGATCCTCATACTCTTCAAAGATCGAAATTCTTAATCAATAGAAGAACAATATTATCTTTTCTTCCACCAGTTTTTTATCTTGATTGATTTCATCAATTGGGATTTCATCATTGGGTATTGAAGTCAGTTTCTCTCTTAGTTCCTACTCTATTTGTTTAAGTTTAGAAATCTTAAGCACTAGGTCTTCATTTTCATTCCTTAAAGACCTGATCAATTCCTTGTGTGCTTCAACATCAGCCACGCGATTTTCACTTATTTCCTCTAAGGGTAAACATTTTTTACAAGGGGAATTGGACAATTTTTGTTCTGTTTCCTTTTTCAGCTTTTTGTTTTAGACTTTACTCTCTTGTATTTTTCAAATAATTCAGCATACAATTCCATTAAATCATCATAGGAAATTTCATCAGATTGAGAGTCAGAATTTACCTCTTCCTCCTCTTCAATGCTTCGCCCACTACTATTGGCCATCAAACATCTTGGCTCCTCCTTCTTCTTCTCATGGTCTGCAATCAGGATATCCCATATTTCCTTTGCAGTCCTGCATGTGGAGATAGAAGGAAACATATTAGTATCAACTGCAGCCTTCAAAATATTTAGAACTATGATATTATCATTGTTCTTCAATATTCTGTCCTCATTAGACCACTTGGTCTCATCTTGAGGTAGTGAATATGGGCCGTGAGACATAAGAGTCCACATGTTTGAATAAATGGAATTTACAAATCTGCACATTTTGCCTAGCCACATTGGAAAATTAGAACGGTCAAACATAGGTGGATAAACCATTGGAAACGAATCAAGACAATAATCCATGCTTAAAAATGCACCAAGATAGTAGGATCCTCTTTGTAGATCATTAGATCTGATTTATCAGAGACATGTTCTGATACCAAATGTTAGGTGCGCAAGTGAGATCTAGAGGGGGGGTGAATAGATCCCTTTACAAAAATATGCCCAAGTTAAAAACACTCGAATCCTATTAGTGCAGATTGAAAAAAGGAAAGTAATCACACAAATCAGACCATGGTGCATAGTAATTTTTAGGTGGTTCACTCTGCACCCAGCAGACCTACATCCACCCCCCGCTCAAACAGAATGAGGATTGCGCTGACACACACCTTAATCCGCTGATCCACAACTTCGAGGGAATGAATCCCTTACAACCACTCATTTACAGCTTCCGGGGACCAACCCCTACAACCCGCTGATTCACAGCTTCCGTTGACTAACAGCTTGACGAGGAACCAATCCTCAACCGCTGATACACAGCTTAACCGAGGAACCAATCCTCAAGAGGACTAAGCCTCTGCTGACACCCAGCTTAATCGAGGACCAATCCTCACAAGGACTAAGCCTCCACTAATACACAGCTTGACCCGACCTCCAAACAGAGTATCAGAAGTAACCAAAGGAAATGGAAAACAACAACAAAAAATAAGAAAGAAAAATAAAAGGAAACAACTATAGCTCCAATAGAACACACAGCTTTAGATTTGATCCAGAAGCCAACTCCTCAAATAGATCTTCAGTGAAACTCCAAGGCTCCTCTCAAATCTTCTCTCACAAACTAGATCTACTCTTCTCTAGAACTGGGGTCTCGACCTCTGTTGGCACCCAAAATATAATTGGATGGCAAGTGTGCTTGAACGATGAAAGGATGTGGTCTGTTGGTGCACCTGAGTTACCTTTCAATGAACGGCAAGGCTAACATGCCAACTTTATAAGAGTTAATTAAATAAGAACCCCAATACAAATTGTTTGCGGTTAGTTTGGGAACAAAAGCATTGGACCGGGGAAACATTAACCAAAACAATGGAGAAGGCTGGCGTCGTGCGGCTGGCACAGCATCTAATCAGCACATTCCACGCGTCGTTCCCGTCGGAGGCGTCAACAACAACGTCTCCTTGTTTGAATATAAATTACACAGAAGAAGAGGCGTCAGGGGCCGGGGGCAGGTAGCTATCCTTTTTGGAAAATCCAAAACCAAACCAAACACCACCAGGCCACCAACATAGAAGGGGTTGCGGAAGAAGAAGAGTCGGGGAAGGAAACTGCTCTGCTCTTCTTCCCTCCCTTCCTCCTCTTCCCCGGACGACCCAAGAAACCCTAGAGCCCTCGTCCCAGTCAAGCCCTGTCATCTGGGTTTGGCATTGTTCTTGGTGTCCCTGTGTCTCCACTCTCGCGGGGTTGTGGTGTTCCGGGGGGGGGGAGATGGCGGGCACGAGCTCGCATGCTGGGTGGCCAAACGGGTGCCATGGGGATGGGTTCGAGCTGAACGGGGGGAAATCTGCGCCGGAGAAGCTCATCATCGACACGGATCCGGGGATCGGTATCCACCCGCCTCCATCCATGCCCATGAATCCCTTTTGTCCCAACTGCTTTTTAATTTGAAGCTTTCTTTTCCTCTCTCTCTCTCTCTTTTTCGCTCTTCCTTTTGTTTGTTTTTTAATCGTCTCCCGTTTCGGTTTTTGTTCACTTTTATCTTGTCTCTGTTGGAAGAAAGTTGCCGACTTTATGCGCATATCCTGCATTCGTCAAGTTTTGATTCTCCCCGCAGTACTGTAGTTGAGACTTGAGAGTGCTCTCTGTCTCACATCCTCATCCAACCCAAAACACAAACACAAGATTTTGGGGTCATATTAAAAAGCTTTTGCAATTGGAATATTTAACCGCTCACTCCAGACAAGCCGGAGTTGTCATTGGGCCCAAGGGTGTTTGTATTTTGACCGAATACGAGGACGGATGAAGGTCCTAACGAAGGAGCAAGTGATGATAATGAATATTTTATGCTTCTTAAATTCTTATGATTGGGAACTTTTTTGGTGCATGCATTGGGCAGCAATTTTCCTGCAGTCTTGTGTTGAGGAGTTTGTCTTGATTACTTTCTTCATGGTTATTAGTCTCTGCAAACCTATTTCTGTGGAGGCCCAGTGTTGAATCGCAGCGAAAGCACTACGTTTCATGTTTTTAACCCTTTTCTCTCCTTCTTTCCATAATCAGGATAGAGATGGTGCTAATGCACCGCACAGCTCTCGATCGGAAATAATCTCTCATCTTCTCGTTATAAACTTCTAGCCTTCCTTTGTCCTATGACAGACAGATGTAGCTCATACTTATCATTGGCAAAATGCACTTGACCGATATTTCTTGTTATTCTTAGGCACATGGGATGTTACTACTACTGTTATTGAGGCTAGACAATTTTTTTTTTTATCATCAACACACCCAGGAATTCACAAATTGACCACTTTCAGGCTGGCCATGCAAGACCGGGATGCACCATTTGTGGTTCAAACGTTCCGCGTGACCCCTACTGAGTCTGGCTGTGACTCACCCTTCCTTCTAGTAGGTGAGCCGTCTCAGCCGTCCGCTAGTGGTTCTCGAGCTTTTGGAGACCGCACCTAGAGTGCTAGCAGCGTCTGTCGATCTTCCTTTTTGTAGTTTGTGCTGGGGTATGCCCCGTGTAGTTGTTGTTGTCTTTTCTTTTCTGCTGTGGGACTTGTACATTCATGGATGTTTTAAATTGCTTTTGCCTTATTTTAATTAATTGTTGCCAAAAATTAACAATGCGCGCCTGTGAATTCTAATTTCTAATGCAATCCCTCAATAATCCCACTAACCCTTTGGGGGCCTCATCAGCCTCCTGGGTGGCATCCCCAGTTCATGGTAGCGGTAGTTCGATACCTAGTATCGGGTTATCGGTGCCATGAGCTCTGGGTTGTTACAGTAACAAAGCTGAACAATAACAAAGAGAAATAAAATGGGAAAGCCTAATCCTACACTAAGGACTAAGAGAGGAGGGAGAGAAACATAATGCTACCATCTATGTAAGGAGTGGGAGAGAGCTATCTAAGTGTGAGAGAGGAGCTTATTCTCATGCCATCCCCTCCTTTTATAGGGCCCAAATAACACTATTTCTCTATATGTGAACACGCACTTTTTTTCCTTACTGCTTTTGTTGAAAATCCAAGCCACCCTCTCTCTCTCTCTCTCTTTTTCTCTCTTTCTCTCTCTTTCTCCAACATTGGCCGCATGCCTTCTTCTCTCTTTCTTTCTCACGTCGGCAGCTGCATGAGCCACTCCTTGGCCACTGCTGCATTTGCATACGCCCGTAATCGAAACCGCCCAAGGCCTACTTTTCTCTCCTTTTCTCCCGCCATGACCCACGTGAGTACGCCGCGCGAAGCATCCACCCGCTGAAGCCGCCTTTGCGCTCGCCATTACCGCGTGAGAAGTCCACCTTCCTTCCTCTCTCTCTCCCGCGTGCGTTGCTGGACTCCGTTGACTGCTGACCCGTGAGAAGCCCACTTGCCGACGTGAAGCCTTGTGAAGCCACCCCGCCATCACCCGCAAGAAGCCAGGCCACCTTCACACATTTGCTGAAGACTGCATGGCCGTCTGCGTGCACCTTCGCCGGATGCCGACTTCACCCGACAGCCCATTCGCCTGCTGACTGTGCCGACAAGCCACGTTGCTGAAGCCCACCTCTGCATGCATGAAGGGCTCGCCAACCAGCCGTTTGAAGTCGCATGCATGGGGCCACGCCCACGTGAGCATTGAAGACCGTCACCCGCAATGCTTCTCTCGCGTGACCCACCTTCTGTCGACCTGCCTCGTCCCGTGAAGCTGCGTGTGACCATCCCACCTTGCCCATGAACCTGCCTGCAAAACCTTCCACGTCGGTCGCGTGTGAAGCTTGCCTAAGAAGGTTGACCTCCAGCGCCCGCAGAAGCCACATGTGCATGTTGACCTGGCCGCGCCCACTCGCCTGCCGACCTGCTGTGCTGCGAGAAGCCACCTCGCCATGTTCGCTCTCCTGTCGACTCCCCTCCTCCGCGTGAGCCTCCTACGTCTGAAGCATGCATTATATATATATATTCATATATAATATATGTATGTATAATATATATATATATGTGAAAAACGTGGAGTGGTAGGTTGCTGGGCCACAAATCTGCATAGGGCAAAACTATACAGATCTGGAAAATTTTGGTAGAACAGGAAGCAAATGGAAGATCTAGGGCATGGGAGTTTTTTTGGAGATGGGGAACAATGTGGGGAACTCACCCTCAAAATGACTTCAATCAGATCTATGAATTGGGTATAATAAAGCAAACTCTGGGCTGCTATCCAGCAAGGGACAGATCAGAGATGGCAAGGCAGTGGTGGTGCGATGGCGGCTCTATGGCAGCGGCGGCAGCACGGCTAAGCTTCACACCCAGAAGAGGACCAGATAGGGTGGCTTCACACCTCAGAATGGCAACCTTCTCAGCTACAAAGGGGAGGGAGAGAGGAGAGAGGGGGGCGCCCCTGGGCTACTTCACACAAAATCAGATTTTTCTTCACTTCATTCCATGAAAATAACAAATACAAGAGTTTTATATGAAAGTCCTGACTAAATGACCATTACTACCCTCAGATCTAGGGTTAGGGAGGGGTACTTAGGGGATAGAAAATTTCCATTTCCTCTCCTTGGTCAATTTAAGACAAAACAAATAAAAAGGGGGGAAAAGGGGGAGCGCCCTCTTTAAAGAAGTAAAATGGAATTTTTCTTCTATGTGGTCCAAGTCCACCATGGACCATGGACCAGCCCCTATGGGCCCCAGAAGCTAGGTGGCCCAATGAGAGAGAGGGTGGGGCCCCGCTGAGCCTACGTGGCCTTTTACAAAGAAATCCATTACATTTAGTCAATTAACCCCCTCTTGAAATAAAACTCAAAATTATACGAACACACATTACACACCAATTACAATCCTAATAAATACAAAAAAATACCAGGGCTCATGATGGAGACTCCAGACTGTCTCTAAGCCAAGGGGATGCCTGCATAGCTCACGTGGTGCTGCGTGTCCGATACCGATAGCTTGTCGAATCGTGTCTCTCGCGAGCTCTACTGTCCCTACCACTTTTCTTGGATGATTGGAATGTTGGAGGAGTGTGGAGTCTGATCTTTATCTTTGTAGGCTTCTCCCTGTCTTTACGCATATCCAACTTCATGATAAGTTGACGGGGGCTTGCAGGGGGGCAGTGCCTCCCTACCTATAAGGTTGGGGGTTCATGGGCGTGTGTCCCTGATGTGAAATTTCATCGGTACTATTGTACATTGAGTGCCTATCATTCAAAAAAATCATTTTAAATCTATTTTCTAGGCGTCCAAATCGGTGGTCGTCAAAATCCTGGGAGAAGGCCAGAGAGCTAGCCACCCAAGGTCATGGGCGGCCACATCCTTAGCCACCCAGGTGGTCAAGGTGGCCAGGGTGCTATTCGCCTAGATCTCAAGGCAGCCAGGGTACTGGCCACCTAAATTCTAAGGTGGCCAGACTCCTGGCCACCCAAGACCAATGGCAGCCACATCCTTGGCTACCTAGTCCCCCTTGAAATGGCCATCGACCTGGCTGCCTCCTAATAACCATCCATCAATCCATAATTTTACCCACTCTGGACACGTACTCTGCAACCATCTCCACTCCAGAGAGTCAAGACGCATGTAGCCTCACACGTCCTTGTCTCCGGAATGTCCAAACCCCTTTCACCTAGTCTTCAGGTTGAATAAAGCCTTGTATGGATTGAAGCTGGTCCCTTGGGCCTGATATGATAGGCTAACTAAATTTCCAATCAGTAAGGGCTACAGCTGAGGTAAGGTGGACCAAACTTTTTTCACGAAAAATCTGAATAACCACCTCATCATAGTTCAGGTATACGTAGATGATATTATTTTTGGGTCAACATACACTGAACTTTGTGATGAATTTGTAAATTTAATGTCAAATGAATTTGAGATGAGCTTGGCAAGAGAACTGAAATAGTTTCTTGGTTTATAGGTGCAATAGAAGAAGGATGGCTGCTTCATCAGTTAGACCAAGTACATATTGGAAATCCTTAAGAGGTTTGGCATGGACAAGGTGAAGCAGATAGCTACTCCAATAGGTACAAATGCCTCCTTAGATGTTGATGAGTCAGGTAAAGAAGTAAATGTAAAATTATACCAATGTATGATTGGCTCTTTCCTATACTTGATTGCCCCAAGACCTGACATTCAATTTAGTGTATATATGTGCGCAAGATTTCAATCTAGACCTTAAGAATCACATTTTGCTGCTGCCAAGAGGATATTTAGATACATTACATGCCCGCATAATTTAGGTCTATGGTTTCTTGCTACACCCACATTAGACCTAGTTTCATACACTGATGTAGACTCGCTGGGTGCAAGTTAAATAGGAAGAGCACAAGTGGGTTCTGTCAATTCTTAGGTGTGTGTTTAGTTTCTTGGGCCTCCAAGAAATAACATTCTGTGGCCCTCTCCACTACAGAAGATGAATACGTGGCTGCAGGGAGCTGTGGTACACAAGTCATTCTTAGTGAATTTTCAGCTCTTGCATCCTAGGGGGTACTTGGAGGAGTATTTAAGTAGATTTAGGTGGGTTTTGGAATGTTTCGTATAGTGAGTGTGATTAGAGTGCATAAGACCCCCCCTTTTGTTTATTCATTTCATCATCTTTTCTCCACACTCCATTCATTAATTGTGCGAGCTTACTACTCGAGCACAAGTAAGTAATTCTTTGGTTTACAAATTTTTGAACGAGACCCTCTGAGTCATACACATGAGATGGAACACCGTGAAAGAATTGACACCAATAACCTATAGGAATTAAACTAAAAACAGTGGAGAGTTCTGAGGAAAATTGGGTAGCATCTCCCCTTAATGTGGGAGGCTCGACCCAACAAAAGGGCCTACACACAGGGTGAGGCCATGAAGACTGAGAAGCCTGATAAGGCTGTCTCAGACCTTGAGATCGCCAATTAAGGAACCCTAAGGGCTAGTCTACCAAGGGTTTATAGTGATCTAGGGGAGGTTAATTCAGGGGCCGACGAAGCTTAATATTGCCAACTGAGTGGCATTTGATGCTCCACCTCACAACCGGGTCTCCAGGAGAACATGTCACGAGGGGACAGACCTCCTGGAACCTTAAAGGATTCGTGTTTAACAGTAACATAGAATTAAGCGAATGAGACACAACGAGTATGTAGCCATTTGGGTGGCATTTATCCTCAACTCTACAATAGGCTTCCAGGAGAACATGTCATAGGAGGACAGACCTCCTGGAGCCCTGAGTGGTTCGGTGCCATGGAAATCAGATGAGAGGTGATGAATAGAAAAAGAAGAATATACACTTCCCCGTTGGTGAATCGACGCATATATATAACTTAATACCATCGAATAGGGCAGAGTGACCATGGTTCACTCTCAAGTAAGGAGAGGCACAGTTCACATTATAGGCTCATAAAGCCTCTGTCACGCCAGGGACAGTCATCGGTGAGCCACTACATAGTGGGTTTAAGCAATTCTCTTCAATGGATGAAGGAAGATGGCATAAAACCAAAATTCCCTCGGGGGATCACAGGCCCACACCTACCTCTACAGATGTGCACGATCGATGTCGGGGGAAAAGAAGTACTTCAAAGATGAATGGTCAAACACTGAGAGTGACATCTATAGTGAGAGATGGGGGCTTGGTGCGAGGGCCCATTAGACATTCAGTAAAACATATAGACATTACAGTTGACGAAGGACAGAGGATCCTGGGGAGGGGATTTGGTGTCACCCTGTTGGGCGCGGCCATTGGCCATTGTCGGGAGTATCATCACATTAGCTTTCCCCTCCGAGTGATCCGAGGATTCGGGGTGATTTTATCCATCAAGGGCCTCCTCGCACGTGGGGTGTGGCAGAGAGAAATCAACAAATTCACACGAAAGAAATTGGCAATGCACATAAGAGAGAATGGACGAGCTAAAAGTCAGAGATGAGAAGGAGTTTGAACTCTTCTTTAATTTCAAAAAGACAACAACATCAAGTGATACAGTGAACAATTATTACAGCGAGACAGGAATCTAGAGATACAATCATCGGGGGGAAGGGTACAATCATCGGGGGGAAGGGGAATAGTGCAGAAGACCCCTATCCTGCTACCCACCTTCCTTCCCTTCTCTATCCGCGCTCTCTGCTACTCCTTTCTTCGCTCCGCTCGTCTCTTCCTCACTATCTTCTCGTACTCTATCCCTCCTCTTATGTGTGTTCTTCTGTTGCCTCCTCTTATATTTTTTTTTTGTTTTTGAGTGAACGCCCATTCTTATAGATGGACGGGAGCAGGGGAATCGGTGTCGTCAGCACCAACTCACCGGCCCGCCCCGCAGGGACACCACCGACTCACCGACCTGCCATCGCATGGGGCACCACCGATTCAGCTACAAAGGGGCACCACCGACTCACGCACAATGAGCCCTTGAACGCCACCGAACCAGGGCACTACCGAATCAAAGGATAAGCACCACCGATTCAGCATTCAAGGTGCCACCGACTCAATGGAGGGTGTTTTTCGTAATTTTGACATTTTACCCCAAAATGGACCTATAGAGAGCTTGTCGTCCAGAGTAGCCCTGGAGTTGATGTAGTGGCCCCGGAATGTGCTTCGAAGCCCTGATTTGGTGTTTCTGGTGATTTTCGACACTTGCCGAACCCGTATCGACTTTCTCGGGTTTTGCCCTGATTCGGCCTTCGACATTGTGATTTGTGCTGCCAGGCTTGCTTTAGAGACACATGGGGATTCTTCATTGAGTGTAACATTCCTCGAAGCATTTTCACCTTCACTGGGCATCTTTAAGCTCATCCGCGACCCCTTTTCTGGTGCAGTGTGTACTCGAATTGGGTAACCTGAGTTTCCCCCGATTTAGCATTCTACACGTCGATTCGTGCCACCAACTCCACTTTGAGGACTCGTGGAGGGTCTTCATGAGGAGGGCCATCCCTCGAAGGGTTTTTGCCTTGACTGGACGTCTTTGTGGCCACTTACGGATCATTCTGACTTTCCGTGTGTGTGGAGTAGACTTCTTGAATTTTTCACTGATATCGCCGTCGGCACTACATATCATGCTTTCGGGCCTACTTTACGCTTATAAAAAGCGTCTTCACTAAGTGGGTAACCATCTCAGAGATTTTCACCCTCACGAGGCAATTCTTTGGTCATCTATGGACCACTTCGGCACCTCAGGTGTCCTGATCGGCTCACTTGAGTTTTTTGCTAATTTCGCCTTCGACTCCCTGTCTTGAGGGACCGGGGACATTTCTTCATCTCGGGGGGGCTTCTCTATCAGGTGGAGAATCACCTGGTACATTCTCATCCTGGATGGATGGGTATGAAAATGTATTCGACATGATTGCTTCAATGCCAGTTCATTAGCTCTAACCGTCATATGGCCTTAGTGAGTTGTGGCGGCTACTTATCCCGAGATAATGAAATGTGGGGGTCCCCGGTACTTCATATGAGGTGACCTGAGACTTCAGCGGTCCGAGTGGACCTATTGTCGACTTTTAGTTGGCTCCTTCGGGCACATAGTTATGGCCCGGTAATATTTTAGATGTCAACATAGTACCAGATCATCATGTTGGATCACATGCGAATGATCATAAACATATCTCCTCAGCATTTACACATGGAAAACACCATACACTTGTGACGACCCAGAGCTCGAGATACCGATATACCGATAATACCGACATACCGATACCAGGAACTGGGGAAGCCTCCCACCCATCCAGATCTGGCCGCCCCCCTGACCTTCCCCAACCCCATCGCACCAACCCTAACCCTAGTGCCCCCTCCTCTGCAACTCACGCCCCCCCAGCCACCTTTGCCCCACTCCACCTCAACTCCCACGTCCCTCCATCCCCCAGGTCTGTCCACACTGCCCCAGCAAGCCCACGTCGCCACCCTCGCCCTCAGCTTTGAGGATTTCCCAACTTGCTGCCTGCAGATCTGAGCCAGCATCTAAGGTCCGGCTTGCAGAGATCACTATGACGTCCACGGCATGAATCAGCACAAACCCTCTTCTGTGGGTTTGTTCTACTCCGAGTCTGCTTTGTTCCAGAAGTCGTTTCGCATAATTTCGACCTAAGCTCACATCGTGATGTCCGTTCTCGTATGACTGCGCAAGATCCAAGCCAGATTCTGAGGCCCATCTTATAGAGGATACACCGACTTCCACAGCGCGAATCAGCACAAACCCCCTTCTGTGGGTTTGTTCTAATCCGAGTCCTCTTCCCTCTAGAGGTGGTTTTGAGTCATTTTGACTTCATCACAGATCGTGGCGCTCATTCTCGTGCAACTTCACAAAGCCCGAGCCAACCAGTTTGCCCAGGATGTGCAGCGAGCTTGCAGAATGCGCCACGCCTTCCCTGTCAGTCTTATGGTTGAGCCCTTCCTCGGAGGCATACCTCTGGACATCCCGAACCCATCCCAAGTGGTTTGGTCCCATTCTGATTCCGGGGATGCTCGTGCCGCCTTGCACAACCCCACTGCACCTGAGTGCTCACCCAGAATTCAGAGCCCCACCACAGTGAGGACCATGCCCTGTTCAGTGGTCAAATGATGCTCATCTTTTGAGGGTACATAGAACGTCCTGTCTTCCATCCACCCCCGCAGGTCTCGCTTCGTTATGAGTTCTGTGGAGAGTGCACCAGCCATTGCAAGCAGACTGCGCAGGTCTGTCCTGCAAGGCAGATTCGCGCAGGTCATCGTCCGCGACCTACCCCGCCTTCCTGGGACCTCAGAATGGTGCCAAATTTTTAGGAGTGCATCTGCACTTCCCAGGCTGCGTCTGAGCACTGGCGGCACCCCCTTTTGATCTCTGTACGCAGCGTACCAGTCAGAGCACTTTGGTTCTGTCCTGCAGGATAGACACAGGGCAGCAGGCCCATCTCCCTTCCCCGTGCTCCCCCCCTCTTGCGTGAGGGTAGTTTTGTATTAATTATTCACATCCCCACGATCCCCTCCCTGCGTGGAGTGTAGTGCCATAAGGCTGTACTCACAGGGTCGCACTGGATGCCGCCGTCGACATCCCCATGCACATACTCGTCCCTCATCAAAGAAAAATGGTTTGTCTTCAAAACAACACACAATGCAACATCTTCTTCTTCAGCATACATAGTCTGCAGCATAGCACTTCAGCATACATAACAACTCTCCCCCTTTGTCATTATCAAAAAGAGAATCAGTCAAAGAATTTGGCTCCCAAAGTAGCAAATATCAGCTGTAGAAGTCCTGCTGGAGCTGCCACGTCTCAGCCTAGGTCTTCTCATGGGTGCCCTGCTAGAACTTCCATGCTCTCTTATTGGCACAGCCATGGGGAAGGCATTGGGAATTCTTTCAAGGTTAAGTTGACGGGTGGTAACAGGTGGATACGGTGATGGCATTTATGCACTATTTGATTTTACGCAATGATATGTCTGCTAATACATTTCCAAGAATGATTTTTTTTTTTGCAAATTCGCATATAACAATGATTTTCATGCAAAAAATCGTTTAATTTACATGAACCCCTACATTGTGACTAGGGCATCAAAAAGATTTTGTTTTGCCAACCTGCTATCCTAGGTTCACATTATAACTGGTGTCGCATATAAATAAACATGGCCAAGTTCAATCCTTCCATTTCATGTAATTCATGATATAGAATGATTTGCTAAATGGTAGGTATGGTCGGGGCATGATAAGCAATATCAAGGATTGTATATGGCACCAATATCAGACAAAAATTGTTCACTATAAAATGCATGGTTAGTGCATATTTAATATAATACCCAACATTAATTTTGACATTTAAGTTGGGAATCTCTCCATCCGCTTAATGCTGGACAGAGTAAATGGGTCCAAATAATCAGAATTAGAAAATTGGGCATTTTATTAGCCTTGACAGTTGCGCCTGGAGTAGGAGGGAATGGCTTCTCAGTTGTTGGACCTGACCTGACTTATTGGGCCTTGTGATGAGCATGCTAGTTTAGTCCCGTTGGCATAAGGGTTGGAACAGTTTCAGGTTAAAAAGGAGGGGGTAGTGTGGTTAGCACTGGGGCTTCCTCCTTCTGCAGAAAAAGTGGTGAAAGGAAGATAGGGAAATCATTCTTTCACTAATGGATCAAACTCTTATGACTGAACTTCTTTTTTTATTTAGTTATATTTGTCTTCATCATGGTAAAGGGTTGTAAATGGGTGCCCAGCATTGTCTGACGTGGTTAATGACAAAAGCACTGAACAATAGCACTATTGTGATTTTGTGTTTGTGCATTGCAATCAAGATTTGAAGTTATATTCCTCCACGAGATGAGTTGATTGCACACTTTGTCAGTCTGCACGAATGATTGTCTTTCATGTCAATGCTAGTTATAAATACTGATCTGAATCCAGGTATAATGACATTGCTAAGATGGCCTTTGAAAGATCTGGACTTCCTTTGGAAGAATCAACCAACAAAAACGAAGTTCCCAATCCCCAAAATGTGGTCCATGTGGACAAGCCAGCTGGTATCGAGGGGTGAGTCCCTGACTTATAAGCATGTCAGTTATCTCATGGAGGAATTCCAACTGTTTCCATTTGCCAGCACCGGCATGATAGTGACATTTTCCAGATATTTCTGGTTTTATCTCTCCTTTCCATAGGGTCATAATTGGAATTGGTGAGCAAGTCTACTCGGCACTTCTGTTGACCATTTTTTACATCGAGGTGTTCTACTATACTTTTCGCTACATTTCACGTCTTGGATGTGGATCCATATTGCACTCATGCTTCATCTTTGAAAGGCCACCCTTGTTTGTTGCATACCCAAGTCACAAATCGCTCCCTTCTGGGAGGAGGGTGGTATTTCAAATGTGAGGTGGGAATGGATCCCTCACAATCCTGCTTCCCCACCTGCCACCCACCACCCAAAAGAAAGTGAAGAAATGAAAAATGAAAACACAAAGTAGCATGATTCGTTTCTCCTTTTCATTGCAGGTTGTATCCCATCTACCCCCATTTCCCATCACCTACCACCACCCTGCTCATCCCAATTCGTAGGCAGTAGTCAAGGGTCGAGTTGCAGAGCTTGCCCTAGAGTCACCATGCATCTTCGGGTGGCGTGCTCTACATTTATGGAAAGCTCATCAAGGGAGCTTCGCAGGTGAGGTGATTTCGCATCCATCCGACGTCTATGCTGCCCGGGAGAGCGATTCTCCCTCGACTGCGCAGCACAGATCTGACAGGTAACCTGAGACTGAGTACAAGCATGACCATGGCTGCTCCTATGCAAGTTTGGACATGATTCTTTAGCTGGGATCTTCTCCTCCAAGCTCTCTATCAGCATAAAGAAGAAGAACACCATTTGGACCTTGGACCACCAAGTTCCAATTTTTCTCCCCAGAGTGCGTAGGTTAGTTCCCCATGAGTTAGAACCAACCCATCCCACCATTCTAGTTCTCGTGTCCTACTCCAGCCTCCTCTGGTACCCCCGTTAGTCTCGTATCGAAGAAGGCTCACCCATGATTACAACGGTTCTAGTCCCACCTTAAACAGATGCCGGGAGTGTTCGTGGCGCCCTTGTCTTCCAATAGTAGCAGTCTGGGCACAGTCAGAACCAGAGCGGGTCGACCCTGGTCCAGATTCTCCCCCGGTCACAATTGTCGTTAGAAAATTCTCAAAGAATTTGGACTTCCACCTGGGCCAACCCAAGAGGTTTTGGCACTAGTTTCATCCTCATCAGAATTCAGCAGAGTCCATGGCGGTGCCGTCTTCGATCCCCTATCAGGCTCTTCCAAAGTAGGCAGAATCGGCGGAGTTCTTCACTTTGGCTTCTAACATAGTTTTCCCCTACCCCGCCTGGCCGACTGAAGGCCCCTCCCTGCGTGGAGGTAGTTTTGGCCGTAACTATTTAAGCCCCACCTCGAGAACCCCCCTCTTGCATGAGGCGTAGTGCTGTAATAATTTTATTATCAGGTCAGCCGCTAATGACGCAACATGCGGGCGCGTGCCCACGCTTCCTTGCTCGCCCACGTCTCTGATCGGGATCAGTATTTTCACACCGGTCAGGTGAGCATCTAGTCTTACCTTGGCTGGTTGATTTCCTTGCTAGCTTAGTATTGCCTTGGAGGCCCGTCGGTCAAAGTGACGAGAGCCTGGACTCACACACCACTCTTAGTCTGCCCACCGCGGACCGTGAGGAGAGCCACCCAAAACCCACGCCCCAACGTGCCAGCCACCCACAAAGTTGGGAGTCACAGACCCTAGGGGTCAGCCTAAGCCACCCAAGTCCCTTAGAATGTTTGGGTTTGTAGCAACCCTGAATTTCTAAAAATAAAATTTTAAATAAAATTGTAAATAGCGACTTCCATCAAGTCACCATTTCAGTAAGAAACAACTCTGTAAATAGGCGTCACTTAATCAACTAACTGATGGGGGCATATCTCACCCTTTACATTTTTTCCACAGCTTCGATTGCTCTTCGACATGGTTCCATTGTGTCCGTCATATTTTTCTGAGTCGAGTCATATAATTTTCATATTTAGTTTGAGTCATAAACTATGTAATTTTTCTTTTATTTGAGTCCAGTACCTAGGTATAAGGGTTATTTACCTAAGTCTTGATTCTATGAAATAGAAAAACCCTCTTATTTAGCTCAAAATGAAATCCACTTTGGGGTGTTACATTGTGACATGAGATTTACTAATCCTAGTGTCAATTTTAGTGTGTCTACACCCTAGGCTCAAACCTGACTCTGATACCAATTTGATGCTGGACGACATGAGACTCGATACAAATTCGATGCGAACCTTGGGCTCTATGAGACGACGCGACTAAAATGATGCCGTGACTAGCGATGACACGAACGTGTCCCAAACAAGAAGTACTCATTCACGATCGTCCCCAGCGAGGGAAACGTGTTCAACTACACGGTTGAGAAATCGACACTAAGTCTCGGGTGGTCAGCTCACTCTCATGCTCGGATCGAGTCACGTGATGGGTCACGCTCTCTTTCACACAGCGGTGCTTAAAATTGAACTAGCTAGGAATCAAAATAACTCACATGCAGTGGCTTAAGAACCTATACGGAACATACAAGTAAGACACAAAGGGAGGCGAGTGTACCTCCACGCTCAGGGCGTGGGGAAGACGTCCCAACCAAGATCCATAACTCCCAGTATAGTGGTAAAATTTAATTACAGCAATGATTTTATGGCCCACTCCACGTAGAGAGGTAACAGGCTACACAACGACACCGGGAGCATCAATCTTAGGTTGACGGGCAGCAAGGCGGTGGGGTTCCAGGGCAGTTGTGGGTTGCGATTTCGGATCTGAAATTTACTAACCGACAGGACAATAAACAAAGGCGTCCAATGGGATGTCGACCTCCGGGGACCTGCTGAAGGTGGAGGCTCACCGGGACGATGGCGTTGGGTCCTTGGTTGACCCCCGGGAGTGGCGATCGCTGGATCTGCACCGGCATATTTCCTGAGGATTTAATTAGTGACCTCCTTTTGTTGGCCTATCTCGGGACAAAACTGCGCGCTCTGGTGAAAATAGATATTGTGCCCAGATCCGACATCAGATCGCAGCATGGTTGGCACCGTTGTGAAGAGGACTCGAAGATCTATGACATATGTGAAAACCAAGACTATCCAATGATCGGATTTGAAATGAAAAACTCTGCAACAGAAGATCTCGATCTGGCAGGGATGCAGGGCAAACTGTGATCTACATGTAGAAGGATTTTGATCAAAGGGGAAATGATGGATCTAGACTTTGGGGATTTTATTGGTGAGAGGGGGGGAGTGAGGATCACGCACAAATACTTTTGTAATTTTCTGATGTGGTTTGGGAGGTGAGAAAAATAGATTGTCAGACTACTGTCTCACAGATCTGCACACAGGCAGACTGCGAGGGGTGCGAAGAAGTTACAAGGACGAGACTCAAACGAAGGCTGATTGACATGAAAATTAAACTGAGAGTGGGGGACGACGAGGGGAGCCAACCATCAAAATCACAGCTCGATCAGGTGGTCGGATCTGGAGATCCAACCTCTTCTTTCAGCTTCTATTTTGCAGGTCGCAGCTCTAGATAGTAGGTCAGAGAATGGTCAGTGGCGGCTCGATGGCAGCACGAACGGAGGCGGCGATGGCGGTGATCGAACCTGGTATCCAGAGGAAGGGATAGAAGTGAGAATCACTCCCAAAGAATGGGCTTCACACCCTAGATCTGCTACTGCGCAATAAACATGAAGTAGGCATTGGGCATGTTAAACTAATATTCGCTATATATTAAACATGAAGTACGTTCAAGCAATATAATAAACATTACAAAGACAATAAATGTTATAGAAATAAAATGATCCCTACCCAAATAATAATGCACTAGTATGGATAATAGCTGGAAGAACCTTCTCCCTCATTGTTTGGCTTCTGTTCTTGATACCCATAGAAAGACTCCACATATTCTGTATATTCATTGAAACCAAATAATGATATAGCCAAGTCCTACATCCCTCTTTGGATCCGTCTTGGAGAATAAGGTTGTTAAGTTGATCAGAATCCAGAATCAGCATAAGAAGTGGAACCTTGAGGATGAGAAGAGGATGCTGACCCATAACTGCTATTTATTGGAACTGGATGGAATTAAAATTCTGGTTGATGACCCCACCCATACATGCCTGCTTTCTGTTGGCCACCTCCATAACCAGTCGGATGTCCATATTGACTCTGTGAATCATATCCTCCTTCACTATGACTGTATTCTCTACCCGTGTCAACATGAAAGGAGAAAGTAGGCGCATACATACCACCGCCAGTAGTATCACCTACTGCTGCACTAGGATCATCACTTGGTGCATCATCGTCATCATCATCATCACCATCATCATCATCTATTTTTTTCTTTTGACGTGACCATCTCGTTCATCTTTGAAAGCAATCATTTTCACCGTGACGTGTGTCTCACGTAGACTTACTTCATCTGCTCAATTGTCGGAGCTCGAGCAACATCGATAACATAAGAAATCAATCGTCTTCTAGCCTTCATCTCTGTTTTTTTTTCTTTTGATGTGACCATCTCGTTTATCTTTGAAAGCAACCATTTTCCCCGTGACGTGTGTCTCACGTAAACTTACTTCATCTGCTCAATTGTCAGGACTCGAGCAGCGGCACTAGTCCTCTCAGTCATCTCATGCACTGATGCACTTTTTCTTAAGGACGAAGGTGGCTTGACCATTCTAGGAGTGATTGGTCTGCTATCTGATTCTGAGTATCTACCTGGCTCAATCTCAGGTTGTTGCTCAATGTCATCAACAAACAAAGATTTTTCCTCTCTCTGGTGCTCATAAGTCACTCTTGGCCTCTTTTGTTGATCCTCTGAATTCCAGATCCCTTGGCTCATCTCCATCTAATATAACCCCCTGCCTATGTTCTGTCATCTAGATCAAAAACAAACTCATCAACCTGCACTTGTACCTCAACCCAAGACTGCAAGAGATTGTCATCATCAAATAATGTGTCCACATCAATTTTGCCCAGTTGTATCGTCTGCCACGCGTTTATCCATCAACTGTTGTCTCAGCTTCATATTCTTTATTCTCAATCTCATGTTGTAGTGACAGTAAATCAATTTTTCTAGCCGTTCAACCTTTACCCGATCGCAAATCTTTGAGTGTATAAGGCTGAACGTGTTCCAATTTCTTTCACATTGACTTGTTAATGTTATTTGACTCAGCACCCTAATTACAATGTAAGTCAATGCATTACTGTCCAAATCCCTTTTGTTCACCATCATCCACCAGTAAGTTGTTCTACCAACCATAAACAAATAAAAGTAAGATGTAAATGGAGATCAATTCGGAGAGTTTTAATGTCAAGAGATAAAAGTGTAATATTTGTTGACTCAAGCATTCCATATATGGCTTAAAACAAGCATCCAGACAATAGTATTTGAGATTCCATAAAGTAGTAATCTCATTTGACTTTGAGATAATTGAAGAAGACCTTTATAAGCAAGTGTCATTGTATGTTGACATCGTCTTATAAGTTGAGAATGATAGAGACATTATCAAAGCCGCTTGGCAGTGGTTATTTTTTGTCTTCTAGGTGAGAGACATAGGTGAAGCGAGTTATATGCTCGGCGTGAAGGTAGTGTGAAATCACTTGAAAAATATTATGAGTTTATCTCAAGAAAGCTACGTTAATAATATCCTGGAGCAATTTAGAGTGCACTAATTGAAACCCATGGTATTTAAGTGGGCAGAGGATGTGCCTTGAGTATTAGACAATGTCCCCAAACCAATGAAGAAAGTACGTAGATGTTCAAAGTGCCATGCATTGCTGCCATCAGAAGCTTCATATACACCATGTTGTGTACATGGCTTGATATCAGCTATCCAGTGGATGTTGTTTATTTCTACTAAAGCAATCCTGATCTTGCTCACTAGAAAGTGGCAAAGATAATTTTTGTAATATGCGAGAGACATCAAGTCATGGTGTATTATAAAAGAGGAGACTTAAGATTAAGAGGTCATGCAAATGTAGATTCAGCTAGTGATAGAGACGAGCAAAAGTCTACCATGAGCTTTGTGTTCTTGTTTGGTAGATAAGTCATCTCTTGATATAGCAATAAGAAAAATTGCATTGCTTTTATCTACTATGGAAGCAAAGTTTGTGACCTACTCCACCTCACGTTAAGAGATAATGTGGTTGCAGAGATTCTTGCAACGTCCGGCGATTACACTTCACTGAGGTGAGAGCGTATTGGTACATGTGGATGGCACTTCGACATTGGCTTCCATGAAAGATCCTGAGTATCATGACAAGACTAAGCACATTGATATCCGTTGTCACTAAGATTTGTTTGCGAAAGTTTTAGTTATACTCCGACATATTAGCACAAGTTGCATGATAGTGAATCTACTAACTAATTAATCAAATACCTATAGATACTTTTGTTCCGTAAAGGGAACCACATGCCTTTGTAAATTATAATGGCTGCAATTGGTTGACATCAATAAAAGTTGAAAGTTTATTCTCTAAATGTGGTTTTAGATGGGATGATTGATTTAGACATCATAAGTGTCACCAGATTACAGTATACCCTGTCACACGAGTGATTTATTTTGACGTTCTTAGTAGCGAGTGAGATGAAATATTTGATAGCTTTGTCATTTTCGAAAGCGAGAAAGATATCATGAACATCATCGATTTGTCGCCGTAGTTGGGCTAAGACGAGAGCTATATAAGTTGGGGCGCAACAAGGGTAGGCGGGGAAAGAATGGTGGGCATTATGACGGGTGGCATAACGGATGGTGTAGTTGTGGGGATGGGTCGGAGAATGGAAGGTACGGTAGGCGTTGCAGAGGAAGGAGTGTAAGCATGGTGGAAGGCAAGTAGGCAAGCGGGAGCCTCGTCGTCAAACGACCACCCAGCGTTGGGGGCTGGGCGGTGAACAATGTTGATTTGAGCCGGAGCCGTTGATTGTGGGCACCGTACCTTTGGGAGGGAAACCATAGCCCTGCTGGCCCTCTACCAGTAAGGGTCTTGCCCCACCTCCTTGACTCGGAATCACTGAGTCACCACGAGAAGCGAGTGCATGCAGTGGATCGGCGATTTTCGGCAATCTCAAGTCTTGCAATTGTGTTTGCGATTTAGGTCCGAGGGAACACACTACTTGATGCATTCACCCACCACCTGTGTCACATCATGTTGACTCGACAGAATGTCGAAGCCAACAAACTTAACGAAGACAGGAGGTATAGGCCAAGGGAATATAGGTGTAGAAGTTGACTCGACATAATGCCAAAGTCAACCAACTTGGCGAAGACGAGGGGGTCTAAGCCAAGGCAGCATAGATGCATTGACCCAATGGGATGTCAAGCTCAACCAACCCTGTCCAAATGGGAGGTCCGGGTCAAGGGCAAAATAGTTGTCGACGTTGACTCGACGGAGTGTCAAAATCAACCAACTTGGTGAAGACGAGAGGTCTTGGCCAAGGCAGCATAGATGCCTAGTGGGGCCCCAGGTTAGTATCCGCCAAAGGTGGTTTCTTCATTTTGTTGATCTTTATCCTCATTGTTGTCCCGTTGAATTGGCAATCGAGAGGGGGTGAATTGGTTGCCAACAAATAAAAGCCTAACTAGATGAAGATTAGGATCAAAAATAAACTTCGTTATAAGTGCAGACCCAGGGAAACATAGCCCGATAGGAGAACATAAAACACGCACTCTAAGACCCGCCAATTGATCTACTAGATGCAAATAATGAACATTGTTAGATGAATAATACCAGAGAACATCAACACATCAAGTAGATGCCACAAGCAATCACATAGAGAAGCAAACCACAAGAGATGATAATTTTTAGGTGCTTCGGATGCACCCAAGTGCGTCCTACGTCTACCCCTCTCAACTCGAGAGGATTCCACTATAACCACACTGGGGATAATCTAGCAAGAGCACACACATGAGGTCCAAGACCCCAGAACACACGCGCCTTTGCAAGAGCGACAAGAGGCGCCCACACTAGGAGATAAGATCTCCACAAACACACACACAAGTATCTCTTGAGAGTTTGTAAAACAAGAATCAGATATATACAATAAGCTCAAATGGCAACATAACAAGCATTGACGGAATTTTCCCCTTCATATCACTGCGTCCTTGACTTGGAGTAGTAAGGCTGAGCTAGCCGATGAAGCTTCCTAGTGGAGACAGATAGACGATGATGAGAACTGCTCCTGGATGAGGAGGTTGATGCGAGAGCACCTTCAGAGCTCAGGTTCGCATGATGGGAGGATGTTCTCCTCCTCTTCTCTTGAAGTTCTCCCCCTTGGTATGGTCGACAGTGACTCTCCTTGGAATAGACGCTTGAGAGCTCGTGTGCTGCCTCTCCCTCTCACATGTTTCGACGCCCTAATCATTTGGCATTTATACTCCACACAAAAGCACCAGAATGGGTAGGAGAATAATCTATTTTTAGTGCTCCCATTGGCTAGGGGAGCGTGTGCCCTTTTCTCTGCACATAAGGAATCGTAAATGAGATTTAATAACATATAAGATGATTAGGAGGATAAACCAAGGTTGAGTTAAGTCAATAATAATTTCCTAAAATTTTAATAGTGTAGAGACAATTTTCTCTTAATTCAAAAGAGAGAATCCTGGGACACACGATCCATGCATGCCAGCCGCACCACCCTCGCTGGAGGCTTAATTTGGAAGATATGGGGAGATATAATTCTTTTATTTAGAGAGATTTTTAGATCACCCCTAAGCTTCTTCACATAAAGAAAATAATTTCACAGCTCCATAAACATGTGTACGGGTCTTCATCTGAGTTATTGTTGACTTGCCAAGAAGAAACAGTAGGAGATCATCTTCAAAGAAAATATGATCTCTGATGTTTGCATCTTTCAAAGAAAAAACCGTTGGAGGAAGACAAAGCTCCAAAACTGTAACATAATGCGGGACTAAAATCACTAGCAGTTCTAGTTGATCGAGAGACTCACATTCCCTCTAGGTGCTTACACCACCCACCCATAACAATACCTTCCCCTTTATAAGGTCTACGCCCTCGTTGGCTAGGTGCCAATTGAGGTTACACCCGTTCATGCGCAGTAGGTAAAAGGTGTATTGATATGTCACATTAAATCGACAAAGGTTGAGCTCAGACACTAATTTGTTAGGAATCGTTTATCTTTTCCCAAAACCTAGGCATTGAGATAGGGAATTTCTTTTCTTATAAACCGGTCCAACTCTTTATGGAATCCAATGTGAGACTAAAGTCACTGACAACTCTAGTTGGTTAAGAGACTCACACTCTCTCTGGGTGCTCACACCACCCACCCGTAACACACATGATTTGAGATTTGCATATTTCCATTTTGCGATGTCTTCTCATAATAGTTGCATCGATTCATGGCTACACCATTTCCCACTTACGTATTTACTTCTATTGCCTTTAAATAAAGGTGCGTGAGGAAGAATGTATACACTTTTTACCGTATACAAATTTACACTTCCCTTTTTTGCTCTCTTTAATTCTCTCTTTCGAGTGTTCCTATGCTTTTGTGCTGGGATTGTGAAGTATTGCCATTCCGTCTCATGGACGTGCCCTGTAGAGGAGGATCCGATTATATCTTGGGATGGATTTCTTGATATTTTTTGCACGTAAGATGGGAAATTACTTGAAGGCAATGTTTTGCACACCTACAGTGAACATGTTTCTTTTTCTATTTTCTACATGAGCGTGGAGTGGGTCTCGTAGATCGATCTCCTTTTGAAGAGGTAAGATCTCGTGTAAAGTCGTGGACTGTCAGATCTTGGGCAATCGCGGGATGTAGCCACCTCAAAATGGAGCTCTCCGATCGAAGCTCTGCAAAGGGAAAGAAAGTGATCACGGAGCCCGGGACTATGATCTTGAGGAAAATCCTCTAATGCTCAAGTCAGTAAATAATATGAGTGAGGTGCAGAAGGGAGAAAACAGAGGTGTAGGGCACGAGACTGCTCTTCACTAGTTGAAGTGGCTAGAAGTTAGCTTACCTTTCCGGAGAGATTCCCTAGGTTTATATAACTAGCTGCTCCCTTTCTTGAGTAGGGAAAGTGGGAGAGTTTGGGGGCGTTACTGTTGGGTACGGTGGAGTGGATTCAGAGGGGGGGTGAATGAATCACCCTATTAAAAATCATGTCAATACAGAAATCTGAGATCTATTTTGTTAATGATATAACAATAGTCATAGATCTGTTCACTTTTTATTGATGAAAAATATTAAATTCCATTTTTAAGTTTATTCATTTACTAATTATCTAATAATTATATAATATTTAAAAGCTAGTTAAAAGAAAAAATAGATTAAATAATGCTTACATTCTTTAGATTGATGAAATAGTAACTCTGTGACTTAAAAAGGCGGGTTAAACAATCCAAATATATCATAATAAGTTTTAATTTTATAAAAAATAATAAAAAGTCTCAAACATGTGATTTGATCGAGTCGATTCTAGTTGGGCCCGAATCAGGCCGGGCTCGTCTCGGATCAATAGAGACCGGCCGGGTGCAAGTCGGATCCTGGAGTAGGCTGAGCTTGATCTCATCTGCTGCATACGACTCCATGGCTCAAGATTAGGCATAAATTAAGTTTTTTCTTGACGCAAAAGACGCATTAAGGCTCCACAATACCCTGTTGGAGCTAAACTTCTCTTATTAGTACAAAACTACAAACTAAGAGAACATTAACATAGATCACGAGATGACAGATAGATAGATAGATATGGTGAATAAGCACCCGCACCAGCTCACACTCCAGCAGAATCCCTATATATAACACCCTTTATTATATGCCTCCCCGTCTCTTTTATGCATCTACGCACGCAGATTATAATCTAAGAAGAGACTAGACTCCTGCACCAGGGAGGCGTACGTGCATCTGGGGACGTGTTGGGTGTCTACATGGCTTGATGGTTTCCCCTAACGGCGGCGGGCAGCGGTCTCCCTCTGAGCATTGAAGTAGACGGCGGCCACCGGGAGGCCGAGGTCGTTGTCCTTGGCAAATTGCCGGGTGCTGAAGTTGTCCCTCGTCGACGGCGGACTCACCGTCGACCGCCGCTTCTGCTTGAACAGGACGAACACAAACCTGTGGATGCCGATGTATGGCTGTGGGCTTTCGTAGCTCACCAGCTCCGTACCTGTCAAATAGGAATAGCATGCCAGTACAATTAATAACATCGTAGTAACACATGTATGCACATACATACTTATACACGCACACGCGCACACACACACATGTACGCACGCACTCACACGTGTACGAGTTGAAAGAGATGTGACATACCAAAAGAGGCATCCGTGGTGCCGGGGATGTCAGTCACAATCCTGCAACAGGGTCAAAGTTTAAATTCATGTGGTCACTTGGTTAATGGACATTCAGAATTCGCAGTGCTTTAAATGAATATGCGCTCGCGGCTTTGAATCTTTTCTTCTTTCTTTGGATCGTAAAGGACCTTTGAATCCGTTCTTCTGTTTACCATCTCTCTCCCTATATATATATGTTCGATGTTATTTTTGGTTTTCTAGGACAATAAACAAAGCCTGGATCGAGGACCATGGCGGCAAGCAACAGGACTTGGGACTCATTAAATCGCAATGGGATACGTACCCCACATGCTCACATGCATAAGGACATCCATTAAGAACACAAGGCATACAACGTATGTTCTCCGTACTGAATTGCATGTATAGATGAGCAACAGGTTTATTCATGCACATTGATGTCTATAGCTACCACCGCTCCCATTTAAGGTGGCTAGCCAGATGTTAGGTTGATGTGTGACTCCACGCCAGTTGGGTACGTGCCTTTCCCTGTAGACTGTACTTTATTTGGACTGGACTCTATAGTTTAATTATGAAATGTAATTTTATTTTTATCATATAAACTGTTAATTGTAGTTATTTCCTACTTTATTTCTTATTTCTATATACTCCACACACACCTTTTAGCCCTTTTGAGTCCTCTGGCTCGTGGGTAGCGAGTCAAGATTCGAATGGTATCGAGTTATTCCTAGTATCTAGATCTTGGGTCGTTACACACCCCCTCTCTAGATACAATTGTACACCTAACAACTATCACCTACAATTTACAATTCGGTGATACCAAAAGAATGGGCGGCTTCTAGCCCCACTAGAAGAGCCTCATATTCAGCTATGTTGTGGGTGACTAGGAATGCGAGCTGAAAATCCTAAGGGATGGTGACACCTTCAGGTGAGAGGCGGACAATGCCAACACCTCTCCCTTGGGAATTCAAAGCTCTATCAAAATGTAATGTCCATTTGTGATCAATGGATTGGTTGATGGACATTAGTTCCTCATCTGAAAACTTTAATTGGATAGGGTCAAACTTGGGGAGAGGATGGTGAGTGAGGTGCTCGGCTATGGCATAGCCCTTACTCTTCTTTTGCTCAATATAGGGGATGCCAAACTGAGATAGGAGGCTTTGTCAGTGTGCTAGCCTATCAGTGAGGATGGATTTCTCAAGAGGAACTTGATAGGGTTCATTCGGGCAATCAAATGGACTTCATGAGCCAGAAAGTAGTGTTTCAATTTCTGCACCACCCAAACTAGGGTGGCACAGGTTTTCTCCTTAACTATGTATGCTCACAGGGGTTCAGAAGTTTTGACAAGTAATAGGTTCCCTTTTCCTTGCCCTCTTCATTTGTTTGTGCTAGGGCAGCTCCCACAGAGTCATTCAGGACTGAGATACAAAGAATCAGAGGTTTAACTGGTGTGGGTGGTATCAAGATAAGTGGATTAGTCAGATATTCTTTCAGTCCTTTGAATGCCTCCTAACACTTAGAATCCCAACGGAACTCGATTCCTGGATTGCTCAGCTCATAGAAAGGTTTACATCTTTGTGAATGCTGGGACACAAACCAATGATTAAATTGCAACCTCCCAATTAAACCTTGAACTTCTCTCAGATTCTTTGGAGGTGGCATATCCATGATTACCTTGGCATTATTGGGATCTATCTTAATACCCCATTTACTCACTATGAAGCTCAGTAGATTACCTGATGAAACACCAAATACACACTTCTTTGGATTTATTTTTAATTGATATTTCCTCGATCTTTGCAACACCTTAGCTAGAACTCCTGCATGCTCTATCCTAGTCTTTGATTTCACCAACAAGTCATCCACAAACACCTCCAAATATACGTGCATCATGTCATGAAATATCACCACCATAGCTCTTTGGTAAGTAACTCCAGCATTCTTTAACCCAAATGGCATGACCATGTAACAGTAGGTTCCCCAAGGTGTAGTGAATGAGATCTTCTTCTGATCCTCTTCTACCAAATGAATTTGATTATATCCCAAAAATCCATCCGTAAATGAGATGGTTTCATATTCTACCATGTTGTCAATCAACACATCAATGTGAGGCAAGGGGAAATCATCCTGGAGGCGGCTCCACCGGGTCAGCAGACCCGGAAGGCCTTCCTCCACCCTTCTTTTTTATGCTTCTTCTTTCTTTTCTTTTATTTTTGGCTCAGGCCGCAACACAGCAAGAGGAAGGGGGGGGAAAGGCCAGTGCCCCCCCCCCACCTGGGTACATGCATACCCGGAGATAGCTCGTCCAGATGTGCAGCCCCCAGAGGGATCACCCCCGGGTCTACAAGACCCGAAGGTGGGGCCCTCCGGTCTGGAAGACCCGGAGGTGGCTCCTCCAAGTTTTGCCAAACCCAAAGGGAGCCTCCCCAGGTCTTCCACCTGTGCACCCAGGGAGAAAAAAGGAAAGGAGGCGGTCCCCCCCTTGGTCCAACCAATTTAAAACTATAACAAGCCCCCTTTGCTGTCCTTTTCCCCCAACTTTTCATAGACTTCTACTGCCTCTGCAGAACAGGACAACGGGTGACTATTTCACTTGGTTTAGTTGACTTCACGAACACCATACTACTATCCTTGTCACTAGAGCAAAGAGATAACCTCATGGCGCTTTGAGGAAGCTCCTTGAACTTCGAGAATCTCACATTTTTGACCTTCCTTTGTGTGGGTAAACAATTTTAACACAGCCCACTAGGTGTTTGATGAATAACTGTGTTAAAAGCACACTAATTCTTGTGTAGATCTTCACCCATTAGAATACCAAGGACGTTTGAACTTAATCCACATGTGACGGATGTAGTTCACACCACTTTGTGCCGCCATGAGAACTAAATTTATCTAATTTTCTTGGTTCTGAAATTAATCAGAAACATATGTCATGATCATTATAGGGTTCAACAAATGCCCCCCCATGAGACGCCCGTCGGAGCCGAAGGTGACGGTAGGTGACCCATGCGCCTAGTTAACTTGCTCGACGTCTAGGAATTTATATTTTCAGCCTTGATAAGCTGATTGTTTGTTTTTGCATATGTCAACTAATTGCCCTTGTTTTCATTTGTAGGATTTCACCATGTCTCGCATCCGTGAGAGCCGTGCGCGGAGTTGTACCAGAAGAGACAAAGATTCAGCCCCTTCGTTGTCGAAGGTCTTAATGCCACCATTGGCTCCCCCCGCATGACAAAAGCATATTATCTTCTCTCTTGATCGGAGCTTAGAAACGATTGCAATAGGGTCCTTTCCTGAAGATGCTTCTGAAGCGGGTGATGCTGATCCCACTTTGATCGTGAGATACAAGGGAATTTATCAGTACCAACGAGTTGGTGACTATCCTCAGCACTTCTCATTGGACAGATATCTGTTTGGATTTATCCAGAATTATGTCCCAAAGCACATGGACGAGGACGACCCCTACTTATCGACTGAGTGCCGTCACTTAGAGAGGACCATTCTGGAGTGCCAAGACAACATGCTTGGCACTTGCACCGTTTCGTTTCCGAGCTTCCCTACTGGCTTTACACGCCAGATCCAATTTCCGACAGTTGATCAGCTTGGGTTCTTTAGTTCTAATGCTAGTTGCCACACCCGGTCGCACAGTCTCGCACCTGCTATTTGGCAGTTATTCGGCCAGCACAGGCCTGGCCCCACTAGTGTTGTTGGTTTGTTTTTGACCCCTTCAAGCTCACAATATGCAGGAGGGGAGTATGAGAAGTCATGCTTGCTGGATAGAATCATGAGTGATTCTTCTCCCAGTTGATACAGGAAGTGGTCTGTTATTTCTTCCCATCAGTTCCACTTAGGAACCACCGAGTGCTCTTTGGCATTTTGCTTCACTACAGCGAGGCCTTGAACCTTGTCGGGATCCGTAATGCAGTCACCGCTACTTTGTATGATTACCCTTGTCATACCAGGCTACTCTAAGTTTTGGCAAAAAGATTCAGCAATCGGTGGAACACTTTTGCCACGATCGAGGGGAAAACAACAATTGATTTGTGAAGTTTCCCCAAGATTTCTAGTTTACCCATTTTTGGACGTCTATATAAGAGCCAGAGCACCGATACAAGACAATATACTTTGTCTTTTAGCTTCAAATACTTGATAAAGGTTTGGCGGGATCTAACCCAGGTTGGAAAGAAGACACTCATTCGGCCTCATCTAGGACAGTGAGAGTTAGTGTCAATGCTTGGGTGCGTTATCTTTATAACGGGCCATTATGCTTTTATGAGACATTTGCAGAAGATGATAGGCCTCTTAACCAATATCAACTGATTTTGAAATTGCAACGGCGCAAACGATACTTGGTTGCATCGAAAAACAAGGGGTGGATCCCTCGCGAGCTGCCTGACTGCACTTTTATCTCGCAGCATATCTTGTATACTGGCTGGCTACTTTTGTTATTGCCTCGTGGAGAGGAGGAGCTCACACGGCTGGAGCTGATATATCAAGCATGTCTTCTTGTTGATGGTCATAGACTTGCTATTGCGTCAGCTGCGTTGGCAAACATATATCATGGCTTGGGAAAGCTGACTGCTCACAGTTCTCCGCAGGGCAGGGACGTTGTGATGTCCACGCATTATCTCAGTGCATGGGCTGGTTTACTTTTTCCTGGATTATGTCAATATGTGGATTTTGGGAATGTTGCAGCTCCTCTGATCTTTTTATTCAGAACCCGCCCCAATCAAAATTCCTTAGACCAACTGATTGGTGCTCGAAAGACACTTTCTTTTCTGCCCACAGAGGGGCGCATTGGCTTGCACTTTGCTCATAGTTCTTACGATTTCAGGCCATATAGTGTCGATGGTCCAGGAGGGGTTACATATTATTTGCCTCATCATGCTAGCCCTAACCGGTCGTTTTACGAAAATTGGCTCTGTTGCATCAAGCCCAACATGCTTGTCTTTTGGAGGGGGCGATCGATATTTCTAGAGCCATATTACCCTTCAGGTTTGTGCGAAACTTCGACTATAATCAATCAGTTCCGCCAAATGCTGATTTTCCTTTGGAGACTCACTTGTACCGCAGCCATGACGCCCACCTTGTTGCTACTGGTGGGATTACTTCTTCATAGGGGAGCTAGAGCCAAGGTGTTCTCTACCTGACCAGATTGGCATGGGTCAAATTGACATGTATTATGTTCGTTGGTGGTTTAACCACAGCAATGTCTTCAGGTAGCCCTTGCAGAAGGTGAAACAGGCTGAGGAATCACTATTAAAGAGGAGGGATTTGCCTCGTGTTACAGTGGATGGTTCCTTTCTTCGCAGCCATTTCTCTCACTTGACCAGTATAGTTAAAGATTTCCGTGCCTCATGGGAGGCTAAGAATGGTCCGCTTGCTCTGGATAGAGCTCAATACAAGGGGGTAATGAAACCCTTGAGACCCCTAGCTTTAGCCTCGTCAAAGAAAACTACAATTTCAAAGAAAGATGCCCCAAAAACTTATTCATGGTGGGAGCACTTCCTATTTGATTGTGGCTATCCTCGGGGTACTTCTCGGACCACTCAGCTACATCCTGAAAGCTTTACCAACGAACTCTGTGGACAATGGGAAAAGCACATAATGAATGCCATTGGATGTGCGGGTCCCTTGGAATGTCTCTTCTTAATTGACAATGGCTCCCCTTTACAAGACATTTGGGATGCCACAGAGAGGGCGAGCAAGGCGATTGGCATCAAATTTGAGCAACTGGTGTTGCCACCTTCTTTTTCCTCAGTTCCCGATCGTATGTAACCATCAAGTTCTTCCTTTCTAGAGCCCCATAATTTGTTATGAGTATTTTTGTGATCCTTTTGCTTATATTCCTCTTCCTTTCTTTCCTACAGTGAGCTTCATGGTTGGCGATGCCATTTCAAAGGCCTCCAGAAAGAGGAAGGCTCCAACTCCTTCAAAGAGACAAAAGGCCCCAGCCAATGATGCTCGTGCCACTAAACCCTCTCGACGACACAGTAGCCTTTCCTGCTTGTGAATTTATTGGATGCAGCTTTGGCCTTAATGTATCTAACTCATTCTCCCTTTCTTTTCGCTCTTCCAGATCCTCTGGGCTCAAGTTCCCCATTTGTTGGACCCTTGCAAGGGGAGGCTCCACCAGAAATTGGGATAATTGGCAAAGCTAGTGATTCCCGAGATTTGGATCTCCAGGGATTGATTTCTCTTCGCCATTGTGATTCCGGGGATGGCTTCACGTTGGCATGGTGTCTCTTCGGAGGGTCTGGACGGGACGTGTCCTCCAGGGTCTCTTCGGTCGAAACCGTTGTTGCTACTGGACTGGCGGAGACACAGGGGCGTGCGATTTTGCACGTCCACACTTGCAGGGTGCCTAATACTAGCACTCGTTCGGACCCCATACCATACCCCAACCATCCCAGGTCACCGTAACGCTAAGTGCCCACTGCAAAAATCAAGAGCCTCTCCCTTAATCAGAGAGAGAGAGAGAAGAAGGTGTGGATTGAGTTTTTCCCCTACCCTGTGACCTTCTCTCCTTTCTCTCTCCCCGCTGGTAAGGCCCCCCTCCTTCGCATCGACCATCCCTCCTCTCCATCCCATCATCTTCATCCCATTGTCTTCGACATTAATAGTCGGGACGGGGGGCCGATGAGGAGACGACGATGAAGGCCTCCTATGACAAAGACCTCATTGTCCAGTCGATATGCCCCCTCCTCTCTCTCTCTCCTCACACCTTCCCCTCTCTCTCTCTCTCCCCCCCTGCGTAACCCACCCCCCCACTGGGGGGTTGTCAATGCTGAAGGGGGACTCCGCCTGGTGCCTCTCTCTCCTCTCCCTCTTTTTCACTATGCACAGATGCGCCTCTCTCTGACCCCTTTCTCTCCCCTGTCTCTCCTCTTTGTCTCTATCTCACAGTGAAACAAAGCCCATCCTCTCTTGTGAGAGTGGGTAACAGTCGGGGAGGGGGCCGACAAGGAGACGATGATGAAGGCCTCCTATGACAAAGACCTCCCTATCTCGCCGATATGCCCCCTCCTCTATCTCTCTCTCCCCGCACCTTCCTCTCTCTCTCTCTCTCTCTTCCCTGTGCAACCTACCACCCATTGGGCGGTTGTTAGTGCTGAAGGGGGAACTCTCCTTACTGCCTCTCTCTCCTCTCTCCCTCATTCTCTTTCACTATACACATATGCACCCCTCCTTCCCTCTCTCTCTCCTCTCTCCCTCCTCTTTGTCTCTATCTCACAGTGAGACAAAGCCCATCCTCTCCTGTGAGAGTGGGTAACTTTAGATTGTGAGAAGTATATTTTGATCAAATAATGATAAAATAATTAAAATATTTGAATCATTTTTAAATATTCATATCTATGTCGACGGAGGATAATCACGATGACACACCGAAGTGATGATCGATGCAACTACCGGTCATGGAGCCCTCTCTTTCATGGACGGTTCATCTGGCTATAACCAGATCTGGGTAGTCGAGCACGATCGAATTCACACGGCCTTCAGGTCGCCCAAGGGGATCTTCCATTACAAAAGAATGCCCTTCGGCCTCAAGAATGTCGGTGCCATGTACCAGCGGGCGATGACCAAGATATTCAACGAGCTGCTCTACAGCAAGGTCGAATGTTACATTGATGACTTAGTCGTGAAGATGAAGAGGAGAGGCGACCATTTGAGTGACCTCAGGGTTATTTTCCAGAGGCTCCGGCAGTATAAGCTGAAGATGAATCCGATGAAGTGCACTTTTGGCGTCTCCAGCGAAAAATTCTTGGGCTTCATTGTCTGGCATAGAGGGATCGAGATCGACCTATCATAGGCCTTTTCAAAATCCAATTTCAAGACCACCCCTTTCTTTCTTAGAGTCTTCATAGCATATAAACACTCATGAGCCACAAGAAATTATTATGAATATGCCGTCCTCTGATAAAAGCTCTTTGGAAGCAGCTCACCATCTTGTCCATAACTCTCTTCAATCTCCCTGCCAACAATTTGGTGATGATCTTGTAAGTTCCATTCAACAAATTGATAGGTTTGAAATCACCAAAGTTCTGTGCCCCTTGCTTCTTAGGGATAAGAACAATGAGGGTTTTGTTTATTCTTGTCAAGTGGGCTCTCCTCTCCTGAAATTCCTTAACAGCTGCCAGAAGATTAGATTTGATAACATCCCAACAATACTAAAAAAAGGCCAAAGGGAAACCATCTGGCCTTAGAGCTTTATCCCCTGCAAGAGAAAAAACTGTCTGTCTGACCTCCTCCTCAGTGAAGGTCTGTGAGATGTCAATCCTCTCCTCTTGAGAAAACCGTAGAAGAAGCATGTTTGCAATCCTTGATCTGAAGTGGTCCTCCTCGGAAAATAGCCTGGAATAGTAGTCCCTCATTAGACCTTTGATCTGCTCATATGAAGAGATGGAAAGTTAACCCACCCGAATACAAGTAATGGTGTTAACTCTCCTCCTTCCAGATACTATACACTGAAAGTAGGTTGTATTTCTATCTCCCTCTTTGATCCATCTGTCCCTCGATCTCTATCTCCAATGGATCTCCTCTCTGAAAAGGATGCCATTGATCTGGCATCTCAGAGTGTCTCTCAGCCTCATATCCTCTGCATCTATAAGACCTTCCTCCTCCAAACTATCCAGAGCCTCAATCTACTGTAGAATTCTATCCTTGGCTGTCCTGCTCGGGAGGGTTTTACTCGCCCCCCCCAGCTTTTAAGAACATCAGTGGTGTGCCTTAATCTGGAAACAAGAGAAACCATGGCAGAGCTACCGGTAACCTATGTAGACCAAGCCTCCCTGACCGTATCCATGAAATCCTCCTCCCTGAACTAGCACCTCTTCAACCTGAAAATGGACCTCCTATCTTGCAAATGACTGGTCTTCAAGAGGATTGACTTATGATCTGACAACGATCTAGCCAAAGGGAGTACCTACACCTGAGGATAATGATCCTCCCAATCCACAGATATAAGGAATCTATCCAGCCTCGAACAAGCAACCCCCGCTCTCATATTGGACCAGGCAAAACAACCATGAATAGGGCCGCCTCTTTAATGAAGGCGGTGAAGTCATCAATGCCCCCTGTGTGAACACCACCCGACCTCTCCCACGAGGCCATCACTGCATTGAAATCCTCTCTCACACATCAAGGCCTACCCAAGGAGAGGTGCAGGCTGATTAACTCTTCCCAAAGCAGACACCTCTCTCTCCCTTGTGGCCCATACACCCCGGTGACGTCCCATGAGAAGCGGTGCTTCACCGAAGTGAAATGAAGGGAAATGACCCACCTGTTAATATGCCTATCGACCAACACCTCATCAACCTCATAGGTGTTCCGAAGGATCATGATACCCTCCCTCGGCCCCGCCGCCGGGGGGGCGCCGCCGCGGGGGGGGGTGGGGGGGGGGGGGGCGCGGGGGCGGGGGGGGGTATTTTTACAATTTCTCCACATAGTTGGGTTCTTCCTATGATTTTCGAGATTTTCTTCACGGACTTTGATTATTTCTGAAATTTAGATGGTTTCTCTGTCATTTCAACAACTTCGCTTAACCACAAAGATACATCCCCAATGATAAGGGCATGTGTGCAATATCCCTTATTAGGTTTTAGCAAGTCAGAAAAGCTTGCAAGCCTTCACAAGAAACTTGAGCCTCCTTGCGCCTTCCTTGGTGGATGCTCGATTGAGGAAGTCTTCTCCAATATTTGCTCTCCGTAGGGTATTTCTTGTGATGAGGATATATTTGCAATTGTGTTTTTTAGAAAATATCCCATGCAAGGGTATGTCTATAATTCTGATTTTCATATCACATCTGCACGAGGGCAATGTATATTCACAATTCTCAGATTTTTGCTGATCACGCTTGGTGCAGGGACTAATACCCAATTTCTGATTTCTTGTTCCTTGGAAACAAATGCATAATTTTTCTCTCTCAGAATTCTATAATACACATAGGCATGAGTATTTGCACAATCTTTAATTTTTCTGATTACATAATGTCCAAGGATTGCTTTAGACTTCTCAAGAAGAATGCACGAGGATACACAAGAACACCTTGCACAAGCTTCTTCTCCTCCTGCTTGATGCTTCCTCCTTCCAAGAAAAAAAGAAGTCTTTAGCCCCCTTGAACCTATGTGCACAGGTCTTCTCCAAATGCTCCTTGTGTTGTCTTCGTGCAAGGTGTCTGAAGCCCCCTTCCTCCTTGGCCAAGGCCTCATATTTATACGAGGTGGAAGAGGGAACACGGAGGTTGCTCCTCCTGGTATGTGCTTGCCTCTTCGCCTCCCCCCTTCTTTTCTTTTTGTTTTAGGGAGAGAGAGCGCAGCAAGAAGAGGCGGACGGTGCTCTACCGGGTTTGCAGATCTCGGGGCCTCCTCCTTGGTTGTTCTTTGTTTTTTTTCCTTCTCGGGTTTGTTGCACCCACTATTTGTCTCGGATAAATTGAGACCTTTTCCCCTCGAGTTGGTTGGGGACCAATATTCGGTGTATCGCCACTCCGTGGAATATCTCCACACACGTTGGGACTCTGTGGCCCGCATATCTCTGCAATTATAGGTCCCTTGCAGCAAGCAAGGTGGTCGGGACCCGGATTAAACCACCACGATTGTCAGGATCGCGTGGCGCCGGGCAAAGACCCAAAGGGATGGAGTTTTCCTCCCTTGGATGTTCGACATGAGCAAAGATAAACCTCGTAGCAAGAAGAAGGGAGATGCAAAGGATGGTGTACACACCGCCGAAGAAGTCCCACACACGTGTATCACGCTGCTCGGACAACTACAAATCCCCTCTTCACGGCCCACAGCGTGAGGAAGACAAACAACGAACAAGAAGGCGCACTTCTCTCCTCTCCACGCTGCGTGCTACAGCAACAAGCCCTACAAAGCCTCGGGGAGAGGGTTTTTTTAAACAAAAGGGGGTAGAAGGACCTATCCGGGGTCGGGGAGACCCATGCGGGGTCCTCTGGTTGCAAGGAAGGCAATCTCGGTTTCGGTCTCGATTTCGGCCGGGACCGAAATCGATACGGATCGGTATCGGTTTCGGTTTCGGCCGTGAGACGAAAAAAGAAGGCAACCCCTCCAACCCCCAACCCCCACAAAGCGGGAAGCTCAAATGGGGAGGAAAATGGCGACAGATGTCGGAGAGCAAAGACCCTTCTGGCTCTCCTCCTCCTCCTCCTCCTTCGTCTTCCTCGGCTTCCCTCTGTTCTGTTGGTTGGCACCCCCAGCTACCGGCATGCTCAAATTCACATTTCAGGAATCATCCAAGCATGGAAGACGCGTGTTTGGACTCGGAAGAAGGCTGGGAACTTCCCAGTTCCCAGAGAAAGAAACCACGTGGGTGTGGCGGGTCTTCTGTCAACGGGTGGACGGTGGGAATGTTCCTTCTGACTTACCAAGGCGTAGGAATATGCTCCGTAACGGAGCGTTGATGAGCTCAGTGTGTGGATTTAATCTATTGAGACGTGTAGAGAAATTTCTTAGTTAATTATATGTTTCGATGTCAACTTGCCCAAGTTAGAAAGGTTCCGTTAGTTTAGTGCCAATCTGATCCCATGAAATCTCTCTCTCACTCTTGTTAACTGATTTAATTGTCTGGCTTGCAACACACTTGGCCAAGTTTAACTCTGGACAGAGATCTCCCAAGATTGGAGGATATTTAGGAGACATTTTGTGTGGAGTAATGGCATGGTTAGTGAGACGTGTAATTGAATTCCGTTTATGAATCATATCTCACATTGTGACTACATTTCACTAGAATTTAGTTAGGATTTGTTTGAGAGTTAAATTCTTGAGTTAGTGAGATTGTTCACCATAAAATCAATTCGTACATTAGTGAACATGAGTTTTGAGGAGGATAAAATTTGGTAGGCGGAGTGCCGCCCAACAGTGCCAGACCCAAGACGACCCAACCCAATTAGGTCAGAGAAAGGCCGTTCGACGGTTTAGAGCCTAAGTCGGGTGGCCCGGTCGAGGTCCACGGAGAATTCGAGAGCTCATGGGCAAGATTGGTGTGAGCACCTCGGACGCTGGGGAACTCGTCAGCGGTCGAACATTGTCTACGCCCTCCCCTGGTAGGGATAAGATCACACCCACAATGTTGAGATTTTTGTCACGAGACCCTCTCTTCCCAAATAAGCAGGTGCACAGCGGGCAACTCTCTCCACGATCAATGGGACGTTACTTCACAACCTACGCCTTTCCCCGTTGAGGAACGGGTCCTCATTGCTAGGACGACCTATATAAATAGGCCCCCGATCAGTCACACAAGAGGGGGGCACAGACAGACAGACAGACCGACCAAAACATAGACAGAAAGAGAGGCACGCAGAGAGAAACAAAGTCTACGCCCAACACTCTGAGCACTTTCTAGACTCTCCGAGTATGTTCCGAGCACTCTCCAGGCTATACGAGCACTCCAACAACCTTTGTCCCTACACACAGGCTTATCCACTCTGTTCTTACATTCTCTCTCCTCTCTCTCTTCCTCATAGTCTTCTCCAAAGTACGTTTCTAATTTAAGCATCGGAGTATTATCTCCTAGGATAATACCCATAGCTCTTTCTGACACCGTCGTTCTAGTGTTTGTAAGTTTCCACGAGTAACCGATTGATCTCTCCCGACAAGTAAATCTTAAAAGTGCGGTACAAAATCTAAGAATTATTTTTTTATCCTTAAATAATACCCCTAATAAATAACCAAATAAACCAAAATATTAGTAAAATAAAATCCATTCCCACCCCAGCTAGCGATTTCTTTACAGAGACCAGTTGACCGAAATTAGGGTTCGGTCGACCGAATTGAGCAGGCTGGCCAACTTTATTCTATTCTACTTTATGGACCTATCGACTGAAGCAAGGTCCTATCGACCGACTTGAGCAGACTGACTAACTTCTTTCTATTCTGTTTTAGGGTCTTGTCAACTTGAATGCCTACTTGGTTTGGGTCTAGATGAAGGGTCTATCGATCGGGCTTTAATAGGCTTTGGGAGTATGTCAACACTAACAAGACACCCTTTTGGATGAAGGCCTAAGACTTTTAAGTCTATCGACTTGAGCTTAATTCTGTCGACCCTTGTCTTACTATGCTAACCAATCAGTTTTGCAGCGGTCGACTGGTCCAATGGATAGGTCAACCGAAAACAGTTGCACTCGAAGACGCGTCTGCACGTGGCGGCACAAAGCATGTGCATGTAGCCTTTAAGCGTCTTCCCAATGATTGTCTGATCCTCTCCCATGTTCCAGGAATGAGGACGAGAGAGTAGAAGCTTCCAAAAGGGCATATATAAGCATTTAGGGCATCCATTGCCAAGGTTGGCAAAAAAAAAAGAGTCTAGCTGCCAAGAGAGAAAGGAAAACATGTGTGGAAGCTCTGGTTCATCTCCAGCTTGAGTAGTGTCACGCCCCGAGACATATGTTCAGCGGAAGAATATCGGGAACGTAAACAATCGACAATACGCCTCGAGCAAGCATGGTAGTCAGAGCGCAATAACATCCACAGAAAAGAGGAATGCACAAGGATATATTCAAAATCTCTACTTTATTAATCCATGATAATGATCAAAGTTTACATCCTTCATGGAAACGGACGCTTGAACAAACTTGACTCAAAAATAGAAAGATTACATGACATGACTTGGCTAACTCTAATGGACTCATGGCACTGTATAAGCTAGGGCTTCGCTCGATCTTCAATCGCTCCCGCCCTCGAATCTGTCACTTGAGTAGTCAGAATCCATACTGCTAGAACTTCCTGAAAAGATTGGAAAGTAGGGTAATGAGCACACTTGCCAAGTAGGTATGCTCATATCAACATGAAGACAATGTTTAAATGATTAACATTTTAGCTCTAGAAAGTAAGATAAATGAAATACGATAAATCATACGATTAACCAAAGTAACAACGCATGTATCAAAACATACCCCCGAGGACATGAATGTTTAGGTAACACGAGAGTAGAATCGAGCAAGAATATAATATGGCCTTCCATGTAACAAGAATGTACTTGCATGTAATAGGAATGTACTTTTCATAACCATAATGGCTATGCCCTAGAAAGTCATGTAACAAGCATGTCATAATTTCATTGTGGACCTCGTAGTTTCACCCGTTTATAAAAAAAGGACTCCCGGTGCAATGCGACGCTAGTGTTCATCATATCCCATGGTTTATAGTATGTTTTCGACAATCAGTTGAGGGGGCTAGCGTCGAGCCATTGGACACAATCAGTGTCTAATCTGCATCTTCACGTTATAAATGAAGCTACTTCCATGAGTATAACAATAAAGTCCGGTATGTACACTTGTATGATTGCATAAAAATCTAAGTTGCCAGCAAAATTGTGTATACTCCCCTACCTTGTTAGGGATAGTCGTGTGTGCTCTTCCTTCCAGCCACAAATTTGTTCCAACACCCGTAGATGCCGCCTAACTTTGTCCACACCTGGGTGTTGCTAAGCCCTCGCCCTTGGGTCTAGAGAGCAAATTACCAAAATACCCCTGGAGTCCAATAATGGCCAAATAGCCTTCAAACCTTCCAAAAATTGTCCGAGTGCTCTTAAAAGTCAGAGAGAGTGTCCAACCACTCACCCAACCCAACAATAGCACAATGCCCCTAGTCTAGTCTCAAATTATCAAAATACTCCTAGAACTCACAAGATTACCAAAATACCTCTGAGATTCAGAAACCACCAGGACGGCCTAATATGTCTTCGCCCTCCTGTAAATCACACGTGCCTTTGAATATAGGATTTTGCCAAACTAAACACGGCCTTTGCTAAAACCCTAATTCCTTCAATAGTTGTTGTTGATGCAAGGGGGTATTGTGAGCCATGCAAGTCAATCCTTGACATCAGAACCTATATGAGGGACTTTAGGACTTTCTTTGACACCTAATCAAGGGTGTTTCGATGTTATGCCGATGTAAATTAACACTGACTGCTGTCAATGGGGAAAGATTCCACACCCGAACCCACATCGTCTGATCAAACCAAACCCATGGAATGAACTATGCACAGGCTACTTAAATAGTATGTGCTGGTGTAGATTTCCCTTTTCTCTGTGAAGGTCGAGAAGTCTATACCCATCTCTCACCACGTGAGGCTAAACAATATTAAAGAAGAAATTATGTGACCAACAGTCAGCCACACAGGGCTACCCATTTTTCTAAAATCAAGATTGCCTGCCCAAATATGTTCGAGAGCATTTTTAGGCATTTGAGAGCATTGAAATGATGTTCCTAAGGCATTTCTAGGTCTCGAGAGCATCTGTATGCACTTGAGGGCCCAAGCATCTAAATGCGCTTGGGGGTCTAGAAGTACCTTTGAAGCATACTTTGATGCTCTCGAATGTCTAAAAATGATTTGCAATTCATTTTGGGCAATTTTTTTTAGATTCTATCTCCCACTTGTGATGTTGATGCACATTTAATGGGGCAGACAGACCCTCATACTCTGTCTAAATCGTGCCACAGGACTGGGCAGTGCATTCCATGTCATCCTTGCTACACCCACAATGGTGCAGCAAGTATTACTTCCGGTTTCAAACTTGTTTAATCCCATTTAACTAAGGCCCATTAAAGCCTACTAGATTTTCAGATTAAAAAAGTCCCCTCCCCCTCTTTTAATTAGAATCTTCTCTCTCTCACACACATGCACATGTGCACGCGCGTGCGTCCCAGCCTTAGAGGTTCAGCAAGAAAGGAGATTTGGCCAGGCTGCCTCTTCTGTGGAGGAGGGGTAACATTATCATAAGCCCTTATTGGGCCTTGGACTCTTTCAGAGACACACGCATGCATGTGCAGCCTTGGAGGCTCGGCAAGAAAGGGGATTTGGCCAGGCCTCCTCTTCTATGGAGGAGGGATAACATGGACATAAGCCCTTATTGGGCCTTAGTAGGCTCAATGGGCTTAATCTCGAACTAACCTCGGCTCCCTAGGCTACTTCAGGCGGCAACAGAAGGGCAAACTCTGAATTGACGAAGTCAGGAGTCACCGATCCATTGACGAGACACCAGGCAAGCGAAGGCCTGCAAGAAAGAGGTAAAAAGCCCTAGAAAAGACCTAGACAGACAAGACAGACTCTAAAGCATACACGTCTCGATTGCCATGCACGCTCTTCTAGACACGACCACACACACACTGCTAGAACATCCTGCACATGACACAACACTGACCTCGGGCAAGACCACGAGAGGGCTAACCCGGGAAGGTCACGACGTGCGAGAAATGCGAGAGTCACGTGTCATGTGATGGAAGCACCTCCTCACTAGAAGAATAGTCAGCTGCGTCCACTGACGTCTTATGCTGTGCCTCGAGTGTCCGTCTACGATGCCGAAAACACGATAGAGACTGAGACACTGCCAGAACAGAACCAGAAACTACAGTAACGATTGACTAGTTGGGGTCACGTCTGTCGGCGTTCGTCCAAACGCCCCTGACTACGTGTACACACACAGGTTCAATGCCACGAGCCAGTCCTCTAGCTAGTTTTCTCCCCCAGCCGACACTACTGCCAGGCAAGGGAGCCTACGGAAACTAGCCTACAAACCATATCTTGGGAACTGCCATGCCACAGCTCCCAGGTGGGTCGACACGCCGAAACGTGTCATCAGCCTACGACTAGTGGAGGCTCACTAGACACAGACTCCAAAACACAAGTGCTGGAGTACGGACAGGCTAAACGAGCACTGTCACATGTACTACAAAGCACCAAGGCAGCACAACAACTGCCAACAGACTCAGGACAGGGCAACTAGACCTACTAACACACGATCCTTGAGTCTCGCGACTCGGAGGCAAGATCGTCGCGCAACGGCGGAGACATGCCGCCAATCAGTCTAATCCTAAGTCAGAGGAAACGACACCACCGAAGGAAACGACTCGCGGAGACCTGAGGGAACACCAAGACTCTCAGCACACCTGGACACGTAGATCGAGATAGGATGATACCTCAAGACATCCAGAACCACTGTCTCGGGCTAGACAGAAGTAGCCGAGACACATTCAAGGTCACATGTCAACCACTGGGTCACACCGGGTTGACCAGAACCTGACAACGACTCACGACACCTTACACAAGCACAAGCACTCCTGGCTGCCTCATAACATGGTCACAACCCTTATAGAACGTCAGGAGATGTCCGCGGGTCAACAGGTGAACCACGAGGTCAAGCCAAGGCAAATAGAAATCGAAACGACGGGAAATGACACTCTGGGTAGAAGCGATCCATCACTCGGCCGCTAGGCAAACCAAGTAGTCAAGGAGGAAGCCGCTACGCACACAGAGACAAGGACATTGGCGGTCACATACCGGGCCGTGAGGCGACTATGACAGTCAGGGATATGGCCGCTACACAAGTCGACCCTCAAACCGACTACCCAGTCAAACCACCAAGCACAGACACTAGCAGTCCAGGCAAGGATTGCTAGAGACACCACCCTAACCAACCTAAACGCTTAACTCTAGACAAACGGGACACATACACAGATAGACGGACAAGGGACAAGCCATCACGGCCAACAGACACAACAACGGGTTCCATATCTTCTATCTCTATTCACAGGATGGTTTGCCAATCGTTGTGCTCATCTATTGTTACATGCATTTGATTCACACACACATATCTATCTAACAGTTGATGTTTTGGAGGTTTGTTCAATTGACCTTAAGAGAGTGAACTAATTCCGCTGTGCTTTAGCCTTGTATGTGTTCCTTGAGATTCAACATTTTCTTAAGTTCTTCAGCATCTCAGGAATTACAATAGTTGCATATTGATCGAATTGTTTTTAATTGGGCAAAGTTTTTAAAGGATCTATTCACCTCCCCTCTAGATCCATCTTCCTGCACTACGGGACCCAACAATGATACACCAGAGGGTGGTCACCTGGGTTATCACAAGACTTTACACAGGATCCGAGCAAGTTTTCATTGGAAGGGGATGACTAAAGATTTGAAGGAATATGTCCGAAACTGTTCCATCTGTCAAAGGTGTAAAACCTTAAGCCAGCCACGTGCTGGTCTCTTACAGCCCCTTCCAATACCTGACAAGATTGGGACAGATATTTCTACGGACTTTATAGAAGGATTGCCACAGTCTGGTTCCAAATCAGTAATACTGGTGGTTGTGGATCACTTGTATATGCTCACTTTATTGCATTGCATCATCCTTATACTGCATCTCACGTAGCTGTAGAATTTGTTGCTCAGGTGGTTAAATTGCATGGGATTCCCAAATCCATTGTATCCGATCGAGATGCCATTTTCACTAGCAGCTTCTGGAGGAAATTATTCAAGCTCCAAAAGGTACAATTGAGATTGAGTTCTGCTTACCATCCACAATCGGATGGACAGACAGAGGTCCTGAATAAATGCTTAGAAAACTATCTTAGATGCTTCTGCAGTGAACAACAAAAACAATGGTTACATCGGTTACTGTGGGTGGAATTCAGCTATAATGCTTCTATTAATACTGCTACTGGTTTCTCTCCTTATCAAGTCATCTATGGTATACCACCTCCATCACTTGGTTTCTCTCCTTATCAAGTCGTCTATGGTATACCACCTCCATCACTTCTGTCCTATGTCCAAGGCACTGCTCAAATTCCAGAGGTGGCAGACAACCTTCTCCGCAGAGATCAAATTCTGGCTCAATTAAAACAACACTTAGTCAAGGCCTAAGAGCGGATGAAACATCATGCTGATTTGCATAGAAAGGATGTCACTTACAATGTTGGGGATTGGGCATATTTTAAACTGCAGCCTTACAGATAAAATTCACGAGTTTACAGGTTCAACTATAAGCTTACTGCAAGGTATTTTGGCCCTTATCAAATCACTGAGCGTGTTGGGACAATAGCATACCGCCTTCATCTACCACCCTCTAGTAAGATTCATTCGGTTTTCCATGTTTCCCAATTTAAAAGACATCATGGTACTCACACAGTTAGTTCACAGTTACCTTCAGATTTCTGTGCTTCTCACACTAAAGACCCATATACGATGCTGGGACGGCGGCTATGCAAGCGTGACAATAAGCCAGCTGCACAGCCACTCATTCAGTGGAAAGATGAGGATGTCGATGAAGTAACATGGGTCGATTACCATGATTTTGTGGCTCAATTCCCTGCTTTCGATCTTGGGGACAAGGTCTCTTCTTCAAATTGAGTCAGCACCATATTGGAAAAAATCTGGACTGCTCGAGGCACTTCTTCTCTTGACCTTAATAGGTACACCCAAGTACACAAGGAAAAATCATCAATGAAAGTGATGAAATAACGATAACCGTTCATAGACCGCACAGGTGAAGGACCCCAAACATCAGAGTGGACCAAGTCAAAGGGAGCACTACTCTTCTTTGTTGAAATTGGAAATGGAGATCTACAATGTTTTGCCAATTGGCAGGCAGGACACTGAAATAGCTCTGGTTGAATAGGCTTAAACAATGTAGGAAACAAAAGTTTCAAAGACTTGAAGGAAAGATGTCCCAGACGACAATGCCATAACTTGAGCTGTTAATTTTGACTAAGATTGTCACTAGTCTTCTTGGACTAAAACACTGTCCTCCCTTTGATGTTCAGCCTGTAAAGATCAAGACCACTCTCAATCGTTTGCTTGGTCTTCAAATCCTGAAACACACAATGAGTTGGGAAGAGGGTTATGGAACAATTAAGGGATTTGATGAGGTTACTAATAGACAGTAAGTTTATTTGCAGAGAAGGAACATGTAAAGTAGATGAGAAGGAAAGATGATCATCCAGTTTAATGGTTCCTTTACCTGCTATTGTGGCTTGTGTCCCATCAGCTACCATCGTCTTTTCTTAGCCGAAAGAAAGAGAATAGGTAGAAAAGAGATTAGGGTTACCAGTCATGTGATCAGTAGCTCCAGAATCAATGATCCATGATGTATTTGTTGGTTGAAGTGTAGCCCTCTCAACATTGAACTTACCCAGGGAGGTGGAAGCAAAAGCAGATGTGTCCAGCTGAGAGAGAATCTTTTGGAGGGTAGTAATATCAGTTGGAGATAGGTTCTTGGTGTTAGGTTCTTGAACACCTGAAGATCCATTTTCCTGGGGAGAGGCCAAAGAAGTTGCTGCATTTCCCTTGGCCTGTTTGCTGCCCTTTTTGCCACGAAACTTGAGGGGCTTCTTATCAGGATAGAGCTCCCAACAGTCATCCGCAAGGTGGTGTTAGATCTGCCACAGTGACTACACTTCCTGACTGCTTTCCCATCATCCTCTTGACTATTACCACTACCCCTCTTGCACTTGGAAGCATTGCTGGCCGGAGTAGAATGAGCATGTAGAATATTCCCACTTGCTATTTGAGTGTCCACCGTCATTGCTTCCCTCCTATTCTCTTCAACCAGCACCCTTTGATATACCTATTCTAAAGATAGGCCACTAGTGTCATTGAGAATCTGTCCCCGGAGGGATTCCTACTCCAAATTTAAACCACCAAGGAACTTCAGAACTCTCCCCTTCTGAATAAACTTCAAGTGTCTTCTGTGATCAGTTGGGGTGTCTCAGTCATCAGCATCATAGTAGTCGAGTTCATCCCACAGTGTTTGAAGGGTAGTAAAGTAGTCTGTAACAGAGAGTGTACCTTGTCTTGCTCCATACAGAGCATTCTCAAGTTGATATACCCTAACAACATTTTTCTTCTCTCCATTCATCTTTTCTAGGAACACCCACATGTCTCTAGCTGTCTCCTTTCGCATAATCAGTTTTCTCTGTGCATATTCAACAGACTTGACTAACCAGGTCATCACAATACTATATTTGAAATTTTAGAACCATAAAATACTTCATGTGTTCACCATTAATGCATTAAAAGTTAAAAGCATTGAGTTACAAGTTACAACAGAACACAATAATGCATATTACTATCTACAATTCCAAGATGAACTAATTATGAATTTATGAGGAATTGGGTCATTGAGAATACATACTCAATAATGTCAATATGAATGTGGATAAGTTCTCAATAATGTCCATATGAATGTAGATAAGTTGAAGATCCTTCTCCATCTTGGTCCATTGGTGCATATCCATAACTAAATAATGCATGCTATTTCATTCCATTGGCACAAGAAGTTACCATCATTAGTGTTAAGTGTGTTGACGATATTGAATTCTCCAACTTGGCCTACGGTGTTCCAACCCCAAGGCTTCCAATAAGAAGAATAAAAGCCCCCTACATCATGGGGTTGGTCTTTTGCAAGCTGCCCCCAAGAGTCTTGTGGTCTTGTGCCATGATCTTGTGGCCAGGACTCCTAATGAGAGTGTGAGCTCCCTCCATGATCTCGGGGTGTTGTGTCATGCTGATGTTACCCCAAGACTGCCAATCCTAATGAGAATGTGAGCTCCCACCATGATTTTGTGGTCTTGTGTCTTGCTGCCCCCAAATGTCCCAACGAGAAACACCTCCATTAAGGACCATAACTACTTTGATCATCTTCTTGTTGTCGAGCAGCTTGTATTGCCCAAAAGGTTGGACCACCTCCTTTAAATTATACCTGTCCTCATCGATCATCATCATCATCTTCTTCTTCTCTATGAAGATTGAAGAGATTGACTACCCAAACCCAAATCAACTGAGAATGATGGTGCTTGGGTGGTATCATCTCTCCTACCCAGACGAGGTGATTTATATTGATGGCCCTCGTCTCAATCCTATGTGCTTGATTTTTTTTGTACACTTGCCCTTGCCCCTTGTTTGGTTGTTTTTGCTTTTGCTTTTCTGTAGATCTTGATGGAGCAAGGCATCCTTGGTGGCTATACACCAGTTTCAGGCTGTGAGAAGTTACAATAAATTGATACAGAATGCTGTTATGGGATGTGAGGCTCGTCACTATCACGTATGTGAACACCCCCTTGTGTACCAAGAATTGGATCCTTCTCAAATTCCCTATGAAGAGGAACATCATCCAACTTTCCCTTTGCCCAAGCACGATTTGAGGGGTCACGTGAAGGTTCATCTAAAGGACTTCTTGCCTCAATCTATGTACTCAATGAATGTTCTTCAGCACATAACTCATCCAAGTCAATTTGCTCTTCAGTTGCAACCCCTTCTATGTCAGCTCTCTCATGGTCAGCAACCGTCCTTTGCAACAATCTTTGTTGCCTTTCTAGATTCTTTATTCTCAGTCTTAGATTGTAAAGACAAAATACCAATTTCTCTAATTTTGAGCTTTAAACCCATTCCTTAATTTGGTGTGTAGGAGATTGAAGTTGCTTTAATTCCTTTCACACTCGCTTGCAGTTGTAGTTTGACTAAGAACACGAATAGCAACATCTGCTAAGGCATTCACACCTATACTTTTTCTTTTCACAATTTCCCACCAATCAACTGTTACAAAAAAGAAAATGCATAGTTATCATAGAATATTAGTGTAAGCATCCTTGATGCACGCGGGTGGCTTCATGTTCAGGATGGCCTGAACCTTGTCGAGGTTGGCCTCGATCCCGTGTTAAGTCACCAGAAAGCCCAGGATCTTCCCGGATCAAACTCCAAAGGCACATTTTGCTAGATTGAGCTTCATGTTGTACCTTAGGAGGGTGTCGAAGGTTTCGGCTAGGTCGGTGAAGTGGTCCTCGGCCTTAGGTGTCTTAGCGAGCATGTCGTCGATGTAGGCTTCCACGTTCTGATCGATTTGTCCTTCAAAAATGTGGTTGATCAGCCTCTGGTATGTCGCGTCGGCATTCTTCAGCCCAAAAGGTATTTGGGTGTATCAATGAATGTCAAAGTCGGTGATGAAAGCTATCTTCTAGATGTCTTCGGGATCCATCTAGATCTGATGGTAGCCAGAGTAAGCATCCAGAAAATTGATCATGTCGTTACCGGAGGTCGAGTCGACTAGTTGGTCGATGCTCGGCAGCGGGTAATAGTCCTTCGGAGTGACCTTGTTGAGGTGGGTGAAGTCCACACACAACCGTCATTTGCCAGAAGCTTTGGGTACTAAGATGACATTAGCGAGCCACGTCAGGTAAAGGACCGGTCAAAATAGGCCGGCTTTCTTTCCACTAATAATCTGCTCTTTAATGATCGTCTGCTTCTTAGGGGCATGCTTTCTTCTGCGTTACTGGACGGGCTTCATCGACAGGTCGAGGTTGAGCTTGTGTACCACCATCTCCCCAGAGATCCCAGGAAGATGCTCACCAGACCATGCAAAGACTTGGATGCACTCTGAAAGAAACTCTTTATATTGCTCTCGCACATTAGGTGGTAAATCAGCTCCGACTTTGACTTCGAGAGCCGAGCCACCTTTGAGGAAGACGGACAGTAATTCGCCACCAAGCCCTGATGCTGTCAGTTCATCCTCGGCTCCTCCGACCTCTATCTTTTTCCCTTTTGGCTTTATGGCATCGATCGAGATTACAATGCACCTTCTATCTATTACCTAGTTACCTCGGACTTCCCTGATGCTGTATTTGGTGGGAAACTTTAATTTTTGGTGATAGGTGGAGGGCACGGCCTTCATTCTATCTATTGCCTGGTTACCTCAGACTCCCCTGATGCTGTATTTGGTGGGAAACTTCAATTTTTGGTGATAGGTGGAGGGCACGGCCTTCGTTCGGCTGAGGATACCTCGGTCGAAGATGGCGTTATAGGCCGACATCCCCTTAATCACTATGAAGTTAACCATAATCGTAATGGTCTTAGGAGGGGTACCAAGAGTGACAGGCAAGCTTAGGGCTCCCTCAGGATAGGTTGCCTGGCCATTGAACCCGCAGAGTGGGGTTTGAATCGGGTGGAGCTTGGATAGGTTTTCACCCATCTTAAGAAAACACTCGTACTATAGTATATCAGGGGCACTACCATTGTCAACTAGTATCCTATCTATGTTACAATGGTTTATCGTAGCCGATATTACAAGAGCATCATCGTGTGGGGTAATAACCCCTTCCAGGTCTTAGTCAGAGAGCACCAAGGCCTGCTACTTGCTCGCCGATGGGGCTTTAGGGGGCTCAGAGGCCCTGCTCACCCGTTCAGCGTGACGCTTCCTTCCTCGGCTACTATCTCATCCTGATGTTGGGCCGCCAGAGATGACGTTGATGCAGACTCCACGGGGTTGATTGTCAATTTCTTCTGGAGGGATGCTGCGATCCTCCCTCTGCTCAGACACGTATCGGGATAGGTGCCCCTGGCAGACGAGACGCTCAATCTTGTCCTTGAGCTGATGACAATCTCTAGTATGGTGTCCATGGTCATTGTGGAATTGGCAGCGCTTGCGTCAGCTATGACGCTTTGGGTCAGACTTCATAGGCTCGAGTTGGCAGAGAAGGCCCGAGCCTTTAATGTCTTCATATATCTCGTAGACGGGGGCAGATAGGGGCATGTACCGCTTGTATTTCCGAGGGGGCTCCCTGCGGTCTCCATCTTGGTTCCGCCTTTTTGCCTGGCCCGAGCCTTCCTTAAATGATTTCTTCCTATCTCCCTCTCGACTCGAGCCTGTCACGCTGTGATAGGCGCTGCGGACTTCTTCGTACTCTGCATGGCGCAGGGCTAGGGTCACCAGATCGGCTAGAGAGGTGGGGGGATGGAGGACCAACTCTCATCGGAGGTTCTCGTCGCAGGTGCCTCCAGTCAATGCAGTGATGGCTGAGGCAACATCCAGGCGAAGGATACACAGGGCTTCCGATTTAAATCAGTTTATATAAGCCCGTAGCTTCTCCCCCTACGCCTGTTTTAGTGCCAATAGCCCCGCAACTGACTTTGGAGGGCCACTGCCTGCGAAGCTCTCCTTGAAGATCCGCCTGAACTGTCGGAAGTCATGGATGTTGCTGGGGGCGAGTGTTCGGAACTAGGCTTGAGCGCCCTAGACCAAGGTGGTCACGAACGCTCGACACTTGATAGCGTCGAAAGCCCCGTGTAAAGTCATCAGGGCGTCGAAGCTATCGTAGTGGTTGACCGGGACTCCCTGGCCGTCGAATGACTTGAAGGTCAATAGTGAGACTCTGGGAGAGATCTCGGCCTTCAAGATTTGATCGGAGAATGGAGATTCTCCTCATCCTCCTTGATGGACGTCTTCTGTAAGGCACGGAGGGCGCGCTCCTTGTCGCACCCCGAGCATGGAAGATACTCGGTGGCGCGACAACTTTTATATAGAACCAATCAGTCAGAGCAATAATATATTTTTTTGACAAAAGGCAGAGTGCGCAAAATACTAAATTTCTAAAATGATACCAAATGTCCAAGATGACAATTATCCAATTAATCCATGAACGATAATTCTAGTCCATGACATTCAATATTCAAATCCATCTACTAGGCTACGAGCCTTAACAAGTTTCATTCAACGCAACCAATTATAACTGGAAATACAAAGGAAGGACTCAAGACACAAGAACATAACTAGTTGGTAGTAGACAACTGGTGACTTTAGCACTCTTCACTCGGTCTCATTCCCATCCGGATAGTGGTCGCTATTCAAATCACTTGAAAATGTTAGAATAAACTGGATGAGCGAATCACTCAGTAGGAATTACATCTCAAGTTTGAGCAATCTTTAAGTAGTTTACATGTTATGTGTAATGCAGGTAAAGCTATGCATGCTAGGCAAGCGAGAAATCAAGAACTATGTAGAAAGATGAGCAAGATATAAAGAACTGTATAGAAAGATGAGCAAGATATCAAGAACTGTATAGAAAGATTATTGCATGATTTCAAGTATCAATAAGACACTAGCAAGTGATTGCACAATATTATTCCAAGAAAGTAAGAATTCATGTTCAAGCAAGTAATATCAAGTACATGTAGCATCAAATATGTGTAATGGAATTGGCTATTTCATTCAAGCAATTACTTTTTCTCTTCTGCGGGCCACAAGTCAAGTCAAGTCAAGAAAGTCGAGTCACGAGAGAGTGAGTGGGAATGTTTACACTCAAGCAAGCAAGTACTTCAGTGTAATGCTTAAATACCGTAGTCAATAAACTCCCATGGGCACAACTATCTTCGGGCACTCCTCTCAGGACCAGACCGGGCCCTATATGCACAGCATTGAGTCATGTATATTTTTAGACATCCACTCTCTTTTTATAGCCAATATAGAATTCCAAGGGTTTAACCATTGTAGGATATATAAGGTAGATTTTCATGAATGGAGTTGAAGGACATATTATCATGTAGGGACTAACCACGAGTAAATCACAACAAACATACGATATATCGGGAATCTGGGTGAGATCGGTGCCTCAAGGCTGTGACAAATTGCTGAATTTGCGCCCCTTCGGGCTGCCATTACATTCAGAATTGGCGCCCTCACAGCGGGGCACCCATTCTAAGAACAGACAGGCTCGGGAAAGGGTGAAAATCAGCAGTGTGAAAATGGCGCCCCTCTGCAGTGTCTTCATTTAAATGAAGACTCTGCAGAGAGTCTTCAATTCTTTAAATGGCTATAAATAGCGCCCCTCTGTAGTGTCTTCATTTAAATGAAGACTCTACAGGGCCTATCTCTCCAAGTGGCACTTCTTGGGCTTAGTTACCCATGCCAAACACTATAATGAAATACACCTTGATTGGGCCGCCATGGGAGCCCTTATAGAGATTTGGCACCCACACATCCATGCCTTCCTATTTCCCACCTTTGAAGCCACCATACTCCTTGAAGAAGCAGAAATGCTACTAGGATTGAAGACTTTAAAGCAAGGAGATGAGGAAAATATGGCGGTCATGCAAGAGCTGATAAGCGCATTAGAAATGTTAGCAAGTCTTATCCCAAGCCAACATATGATAGATCAAATCCGAGCCACAAAAGGAATCAACTTAATGAAGCTCGTGGCGTGGGTGTACAAGGCCTTGGGAAAAGTCAAAGAGGAGGATATGAAGGTGATCATGAAAGCTCTTGTGATATGCCTTGCGGGAGCATTGCTTTTCCCTTCGGTGGATGACTTCTTAGAAGAGGAGCAATTGAGCGCCATATGCGGTATTTAGGAAGGGAAAAGAATTGGGCCAGCGGTCCTAGCTTATCTTTATAGCGGGCTCACCTCAGCATCTATGGGAAGGCCACTATACGGATCCATGCTTCTTTTTACATGTTGGGTAGACCTTCACTTCAAGTTTGATCCATGTGAGGAGTCTCAACATGCTTCAAGGATTTTCTCTAAGAGCCCACTCCATTATATGATGGGCACGCTAGGATTGAATGAAAGGGTCACCAACCAGGTACCCAAGATCAAGAAGCCGGTGGATTGGCACGGTCATCTCAAGGTTATGTCACAAAAGACCTTCACATGTGCACCGGAGTTCCTCAAGACTCAAGACCTCCATGCTCGGCTCTCTTCCGGTGTGGAGCTATGATTAATTGGCGCTACCGAGTTTGCACTCTACAATTCCCACCGGTGCCTTTCACAACTCGGCCTTCCTCGCCATCTATTTGAAGAGGCTTCCCATCTCCCACCAATCAAGAAGAGGGAATTGTGTTCAAAAGGTGATGAAGAGGAGATCAAGACAATCCAAGCTTTATGGCGGGTCAGCAAGCTACACCGGCCCATTGAGCACATTAAAGAAGACAAGGAACAATGGAAATCTTATGTAATAGCTCTTAGGAATTTGAGGCTCAAACTGGCCCACTAAGTATGTAATGACGATTTTCCTTCAATGAATAAAAGATTTTTCCTTGACTGAGCCAATGAAAGTGTGTAATGCGATCAAATCCTCCAAAATTCTCTTGATTCTGTCTAAATCTCTCAATTCAGTTAACTCTATAAGAAACAATGACTGACATAGAGGGCGTTAATTTCTGATCTGCGCCCTAACCACTATCATCAATTTCATTTTAAAAAAAAAGCTCTCGCTCATTCAACATCAAAAAATTTGGAAAAATAGTGCCTTTCTACAATGCCGTTGTTCATGAAATAACGCCCTTGGACAATGTCATTTATTTCTAAAACACTAGTAATTATTATTAAATCCCTACCATGATTGTTTGACAGCTTTCACAGATTCCAAAGATGGCCTAGAAATAGAGATTTCTTAAAAGAATGTCATTCTTGAAATAACGATTGTCAAATGGTCACTGATATCGGTGACCAGGCCGGCCCCGAGCCACGCCGCCGCCAGCACCGCGATAATAGAGCTTGGAATACCATGCAGCCTGACAATCTCCTTGATATATAAGGTGGCTAGAACATCCACGGTCCATTTTGTTTTGATAGGTAAGAAGTGAGCGGACTTGGTTAGCCGATCCACAATTACCCATATAGCATCAAAATCACTTTGGGTCTTTGGTAATCCAACAATGAAGTCCATACCGATACTATCCCATTTCCATTCCGGTATTTCGAGAGGCTTAAGCTTGCCAGCCGGTTTGAGGTGTTCGGCCTTGACTTGTTGACAAACCAAACATTAACTTACGAACTCGGCTACCTCTCTCTTCATATTTGGCCACCAGAATGTTCTCTTGAGGTCTTGGCACAGTTTTGTACCACCGGGATGAATAGTATATCTTGATCGATGTGTTTCCTCCAAGATTTTACCCTTGATGGTAGAATAGTCTGGTACATACGTTCTTCCTTTGAATAATAACCTTCCGTCATCAACCATAAGGAAATCCTATCGTTGATCTAATTTTTCTTTGATTTCAATGATCAACGGATCATTATCTTGTCGCTCCTTGATTTTCGAGAGTAACTTGGGTTGGAGTCGAATATTGGCAATAAAGATTCCATTTTCCTTCTCCTCCATATTAAGGTTTAAGCTTGCCATTTATTCAAGTAAATGCCATTCGTTAACCATCATGCTTGATAATAAAGCCATCGGCTTCCAACTAAGTGCATCAACTACGGCATTACTATTTCCAGGGTGATATTGTATAGAAAAATCGAAGTCCTTTAAATATTCCAACCACCGTCTTTGTCTCATATTAAGCTCCTTTTGAGAGAATAAGTATTTGAGACTCTTGTGATCAAAATAGACAATAAAGACTTCGCCATAGAGATAGTGTCACCAAATCTTCTGAGCAAAGACCACACCTGCCATCTCTAGGTCATGCACGGGATAATTTTCCTCATGTTTCTTCAATTGTCTTGAGGAATAGGCTATATAACCTTTCCATGTTGCATTAATACGTAACCTAAGCCAATTCCAGATGCATCAGCATACACTTCGAATCCTCCTCATTCCGTAGGTACTGTAAGAATAGGAGCAGTCATCAAACAATCCTTTAAAGTTTGAAAATTTTTCTCGCATTCCTCTGACCATATAAAAAGATTCTTCTTTCTTGTCAATCTTGTTAGAGATACCGCGATCTTGGAGAAGTCCTTGATAAATCTTCGGTAATATCCAGTCAATCCCAAGAAGCTTCGAATTTCCATCACACTAGTGGGTCTTTCCCAGTTCTTGATAGCCTCGACCTTTGAAAGATCGATAGCGATACCATTCCGGGAAATTATGTGACCGAGAAAAGAAACTTCCTCTAACCAGAAATCACATTTGCTTAATTTGGCACAAAGCTTGTGATCTCTTAATAATTGAAGGGCCTTCTTAAGATGTTCTTCATGTTCTTCCTTTGACTTGGAGTAGATCAAAATGTCATCGATGAATACAACCATAAATTGATCGAGGTATGCCCTGAATACGATGTTCATTAATTGTATGAATGCGACAAGTGCATTTTTTAAGCCAAAAGGCATAACGGTGAACTCGTAATGTCCATACCTACTCTAAAATTCTGTCTTGTGAATATCACGGAGTTTGACCCGTTTTGACAAAATTGTTCATTGTTGAAATTGTATGCCTCCTTTGCATGCTTCATAAATAAAATGGTTCAATTTAAGGAGGAGTTTTAGTTTTTGAGCAAATTTGAAAGCATGTTTGAATCTATCTTCTTGATGTGCAAATATAGTTTCAATTGTCATGTTTGCAAAATGGAAGCTATGCCTTGATTCATGTTTTATTAAAAAAATTACTTGCTGAATGATTTTGAAATCCTTGGGCAATACAGTTGCCATCTGGGCCTGAAAGGCTTCCTGAAAATCATCTTACATGAACAATAAGTCGACCTGAAGTGCCGTCTATCTAGTTTGCATACCCATTCTTTCATAACACAACACTTGTTATCGTGATACACCATCCTGTGTTTGTGCCTTCCCTCAACCGTGCTTAATTGGTTGCTCTGAAAGATGTCAGTGTGTTGACATCAACCTTGAGTGTGTCGACATAGCAGTTGAGTGTTCCTAAAATCTACGTTCTGTCTACGCATTGTGTGTCGACACCATGAACTCCTTGTGTCGACGGACCAGGTCATACTGGGTAACTCTTGCTCATTCCCTTCAAACTGAATTGTGCTCACATAGTTCTGATGTGCATATTAGTTCCCTCTCATAACATCCGTGTAAATCACTTCTTGAGGGGGAGCATTCCTACTGAAACCTATTTACTTGTCAACCTGCCCCTTAGTGTTCATTGCTGAAATCAGTTCATTTGTCAATTTAGCATATGTTTTCATATGCTTGAACATCCTTGGAACATCTACTTACTGCTTGACGCCTGGCTTGCCTGCACCAAAATTTCATTGAATAAGTTTGAATTCAATCTGACTACTAAGCTCATTTATCAAAGGAAATCAAGAAAAAGGAATCTTCCTTTATGGTGCTCTATGATTGCTCAGGACATAAAAACTACTAGTTTAAGTTTGATGACTTCATGAGTTCAAATATAAGCGCCTTGAAATTGGTTGTATTCAATTTGATAGACCTAAACCAGCTTTACATGTTGTGTCCTGCTATGCCTTCTTAAATCTGAAATGTTCTTTTAAGTACAAAGGCATCTTTGATTGAGGAACTCTAATTTAGTATTGTTCTTAAACATCAACCTAATCTGAAAAATCTTGAAGGGCTACACTTAATGAAATTGATGACTTCATTCACACTGAGTAGCTGGGGATACTAGCGTCTGATAAACATGTATCCTTTTGTAAAAAGGTGTGCACTAAGATTAATACTCTAAGATAGAGCAATGGCAAAAGACTCACTAAGAAACCGAGTCCTTTCACCAATGAAGTGAAGTGGACAGAGTCATGAAGTAACTGCCACCTCTATTCTAATTAAAGTAAAACTGTGAGCTACACTGAGTAACTAGGGATACTGACGTCTAATCAATGTACATCTTCACGTCAAAATGTGCTTGCTACACTTGATTGCTCTTGTAAAATGAAAGACAATTGGTTTCAAAAGAAAAATCGGAATATGGTAGCACCCCATAGATAAAATCAAAATTTTCATAAGGTGTTTAACCTCAATACTACTTATAGTTACTTTCAAAGGGACTAATGGAATTGAATGCGTAGGATGGAGAGAGGTTAAATTAGCATCAACTGATCATACAGGAGTATCTGCCACGGACAATTGCAATTGTGGAGTTATTATAGCATACACATGTTGGAGAGCACAAATAGGCTAGAATTGAAGAAAATGCGATTCAGGAGTCAGGACATTGCTGAAGCTAATCCATTATAGCATATGTGCATGCAATGCTAATGGTCTGAATGCTTCTCTCTAGGCTCACTATGCTCCAACGCTCACTTCATTAGGTGGACCATGATCTGCTCTAAGGTCAATGACACCCCCATTATCTCTGTCATCCTTCTAGGAGCCATGGTCGCTCAACTTGTCGCAGTGGTCTTCTACAAATTCCACTAATATAACTAAACAAAATTACAATGATTACACAGAAAGTAACCAAAATGTCTTTATGCAAGGCAACTACATGTAAATGTGTCAACATAGAAATATAACGATATGCACATAAAGCGAGGTAATATTAAACAAGAAATGAATAATAATGAGTAACAAATGTCAGAAATCCTATGATTTGACCCATTTGATGCAGAACAATGAGGAAGATAACCTACTCACGTATGTGCAAGTCATGCAAATCTTAAGTCATAAAGAGACTTTATTTAGCTTGCAATTGGTTGTCAACAGATTACCATCAAATTCAATTTTTATCTACCAAAATCTGATGTCATGCAAACATCAATTTGTTTTTTCCCATTTCGGATGTAAAACTAATGCAATGTTGACTCACTCAGAGTGTTTGACCTAAGGGCCGGTGGCCACTGGTTGCCTGGGGTGAGTTAAAAACATCACCATGTGCCATCAGTGGATGTCTCTTTAAATATAGCTTTGTGAGGAGAGAGGAAGGGCAACAACCTGCTGCATGCCGGCCTCTTTCACAAGAGGCTTTGTTCCTCTTCGTTCACACCACCATCTTCCAGAAAAAAAAAACCTAGGCTTCCTTCTCAAATCTGAGGGCTAGGAGAGAGGAGAGAGTGCCAGTGATCTAGAAAGAGGGAGATCTCCTATAGAAACCCAAACCCAGTAAGATTACTCCACTTCCAATATTAAATGTGATTCAACTCATAGCGATGCTAGTTTTGATCACTTAATGGTCCTCCTTATGATTTCTAATGCATGGCCAAGTTCATGGATAGAATCATACCTTGGACAGGACAGTGCATCTCATCTTCCAGCAAAAAAATTGGGCAGGGATGAAAAAGGGAATCCTAAAGAGTAAAGAGTTGAGTGCATGGTTGAAGAACTTTTGTCATGTTAATGAGATGCCTGTGGGTAGTAAGCAACTTTCATGGAAGGGCTGCAAGCATGCTTTGCAGTCTTGCAAAACTCTCATGAGATTTCATGAGAAAGCCAGTCTTGCTGGCTTGCTGAGAAATGGAACACATGAAACAGGCCTCCTGAAACATATAAGCCCACCACAACATGTCATACATTCGCCCGGTTGGACCAAGGTATGCAAGACCGGTACCAACGAACCAAGATATGCAAGACTGGTACCAGTTTTGGCACCGGTCAGGGATGGTACCGGTACAAACCAGTACCGGTTCAGCAGTTCCCCAATCCCACATGAGTTCCCCTGGTTCCCCCCACCCCTACTTAAATATATACTATATATAATTACATAACCCAGCGAGGGAGTGCTCGAATTAGAACGTCGACTCCCTTTTCAGGCGACAGTCTGGCGATTACACCGAGAACTGGTTCATGTGGGTCGTTAGCAGCATGTTTGTCGCCGCTGTAAGAAGCAATATCGATGCCATTCACTACGTGAAGCAGTCGCCTCCGGGATATGCCCGCCTTTAAAAGCTGAATGTAGACATCATCTGAGACCGATACTACGACATCAATGTGGCGCAAGACCAAACGGTCTAGCCGGCCATACCACTTGAGCTGTGCCGTGGCTCCCGTCCAGTTATGACAAGTTGCAATGACCTTGCATTTTGTGAAGCGTGCTGCTAGAAAGCCGAGCACATCGGCCTTGTACCCATGACAATGTAAAACATCTATCTTTTGCGCGCGAATGAGCTTCACTAGCCGTCCGATAGCAAAGGGATCGAACTGTCCACGGTGGCGCAAGCTGTGAATTGCGACACCGCTCCTCTCCTTCAATAGCGCCTGGTCAAGCGCTGGCATCTGATCGACATTGAAGACGGCAATCTCAACATGGCATCCCAAGGTTTTGAGGGTGATGGACAGAGATGTCATCATACTCTCCGCGCCATAGAAGCCCGTGCTCGATATCAATTGTAAAATGCGCACCTAATCGTCCTCCTCTTTCAAGGGAGCCCAGCTACTCATGTTGCCGCAGAAGGCCTCTCCAGAGTGAGCGATAGATCGAATCCCCCAGCATGTCATGAAGTAGTTGCTTGAGCGTGTATTCGCATTTGAGAAATGCGGTACTGAAGTTCTTGTCTGAGATGTAACCTGCTAATAGCTGAGCGGACATTGTGCGTCGCACGACCAACCTGCCATGTACTGTGAGGTATTCCCCGTTTATATTTTGAAGGCTAATGTCTCTCGAATCAGGCTTGGATGTAAACGCATCCCGGTAGCCCGCCTCGAGACAAGCCTGCATAACATTTAGGTTCCACCTACCGCCTGGCATCGAAATTGTGCGGACAGGTTGTCCGAGGTGATCTTCCAACATGGTGCGCGAGTAGCCTAGTTCATGCTTTAGCTTCTGAGTAGAACAACTCGGTAGGTATTTGTGACTGAGACCATGCGAGCCTACTATGTGACCTTTCGAGAGCAGATTCCGCAACATAGACCAGCTGGCGATCTTATACTGAGTGTCAACCCATGAAGCTGGTACAAAAAACATCCCGTGCATGCCGTAGCTCTCTAGGAGAGGTGCGGCCAATTCGATCTGAGAGATATGAGCATCATCAAAGGTGAACAAAAGTGACGTAGCACTCTTGTTCGCAGCACTGATAGCGGCGCGAACATGTAGTTCGAAGACTTTGGGGTGTAGATGATAAATATCTTTACTAGAGGTCAAAGTGAACTCGTGATATGCAAGAACGCGCATCCGACAGTCTTTCGGAGAGCTGAGCTGCATCTGTGGAGATGGAGATTTCACGATTGCTCGCTATGACCATTTACCGATTCAATAGAAGTCATAGCCGAAGTCACGGACGAGCGCTTCGTGCCGAACCGCTCCAATGCGTTGGACAGCAGAAACAATGCCAGAGAGACTAAAGCCAGAGTAAATGCTGGGTGTTGGTAAAGAAGCAGTTTCAATAGAAGTAAGCATGTTATTGAGCCGGCAGTAGTGATTTTTGCTCTAAAGATCTAGAGGCATTATCTCTATGGGGAGAAGTTTAAGATTTTTACTGACCACCAGAGTTTGAAGTATGCATTCACCTAGAAGGATACTAACCTCAGGCAGGGGAGGCAAATGGAGTACATGAAGGATTGTGATTTCAATTTATCCTATCAGTTAGAAAATATGAATGTTGTGGCAAATACTTTGAGAAGGAAGTTGGTAGTTAGCCATATGATATTGAGGAAGTGGAGGCTTTGGGAGCAGGTGCCAGCAGTAACTTTCAGGCTAAGGTCCCACAGGACCAGGGGTCAGCCATTCTCGCTAGTCTGACCGTCACGCCAGCCATTCATCGTCAGGTGATGGAGACTCAGCGTGTGGACCCTGAACTACCTCGCATCCTGTCGATGCCCGAGGTGGAGTTTGGTGAGGATGATGCAGTAAGATTTAGGGACAGATTGTATGTACCGTTAGAGGAGCAGGTGAGGAGAGCTGTATTGCAAGAGGCACATGGCACTCGTTACACTGTCCATCCAGGGGCGACGATGATGTACCAAAATTTGAAGAGGCAGTGTTGGTGGCCAGGTATGAAGAGAGATGTGACAGAGTTTGTGGCCCGGTGTTTGATATGTCAGCATGTGAAAGCAGAACACCAGTGGTCAGGTGGTACATTGCAACCTTTGGAGATTCCAGAGTGGAAGTGAGACCATGTGACCGTAGATCTTTGTGGTCGGCTTGCCGCGGACCCCAAGTGGCCATGATGGTATTTGGCTATTAGTTGATAGATTGACAAAGACAACCTGTTTGTTGACGATCAGAGTTAGTTGGAGTGTTCAGAGATTGGCCCGGTTATATGTGGAGCGGATTGTACCTTTGCATGGGGTTCCTATTTCCATTGTCTCAGATCGAGACTCCTGCCTTACTTCTGACTTTTGGTGGAGTTTTCAAAGGGATCTTGGGATAGAGTTGGCATTCAATTGGCTTATCACTCGCAGTTTGACGGTCAGTCAGAGAGGACTATTCAGACTTTGGAGAATATGCTGAGATCCTGTTGCCTGGAGTGGTAGGGTTCCTGGAGTCATCATTTACCATTGGTGGAGTTCACTTACAACAACAGCTACCACTCGAGTATTGACATGGCACCCTATGAGGCATTATATGGGCGGCCGTGTCGGACTCCACTTAATTGGTTCGAGGTCGGCGAGCGGCTTATGATGGGGCCAGAGCTTGTGCAGCAAGGTGTTGAGGTGGTCTAGCTCGTCAAATAGAGATGGCAAGCGGCGCATAGTAGGCAGAGGAGTTATGCAGATCAGAGAAGGAGGCCTCTTAGTTTTGCAGTGGGAGACCAGGTGTTCTTGAGAGTCTCTCTTATGAAGGGAGTGATGCGTTTTGGTAGGGGTGGGAAGTTGAGTCCCCGCTATATTGGACTGTTCCCTATTGTGGAGTGTATTTGTGGAGTGGCATATAGGTTACAGTTACCCCCAGGGTTAGATGCTGTGCATGATGTATTCTATGTTTCCATGCTAAGGAAGTATATGCCAGATGATTCCCATGTCTTGGAGGATGCCGTGTGGCCCGAGGTAACATCAAATATGTCTGTTCCTGAGTAGTGTAAAAATGGGTTGAAAATGGTTTCTTCAAATACTTTGGTTCAATATTGACTTGCTTCTAAATTTCCAGAAAATGTAGGTTCATATTGTCCATAATGCTTTGGATCTAAGGTAAGAGCTTATGTTTGAATGTATTTTGATATCAGAAGATTGGGCTTAATCTATTTCTCATGTATGTGGGTTGGTTTGGATCCATGTACAAGAGATACATGTCAATTTTGATGTACCTCACTGCATGTAGTCTTGATAGTTTTCATATCTTCACTGCATGTTATTCTATTGGCTAAATCATGCTCTCAAATGGGGTCATTGCATATTTCATGGCAATTGGCATTAAATGGCTCGATCAGAACTGGCTCCAGAAAGAGTCGACTCTTCTAACTGGGTGATCTATTTTTCACGAAAATAGAACCCAGGGTGAAAAGAGTTGACTCTGAGAGTCGACACTTTCAACCTAAGTCCTATTTTTTTAAACGGGACAGAGTGGGCTGAAGAAAGTGTCGACTCCTTGAGTTGACACTTCTTCGGGGTGACCCGAATCGAGTTTACCATTTTAGTTTCGATCTCCATGGTTCAAGGTTCGATTGGCCTAGGCTTCTTACCCCAATACCCTTAGGGTTTCTCCCATCTGTTGGGTGTGTTTTGAAGGGTTTATAGAAGGACTTTGTGGTCTTTTATTGCTGCCTTCTTGATGACAAAAGCTGGCCGCGATTTACTTTGACGGTAAGAAAGGTGCTAATGTTTTCTATCTGATTGCAGGAAGAGGAGCTGAGGGCGACACCAGCACTTGGAGGAGGAAGAGGAAAAAGGGTAGAATGTCATCCTTGTGCCATCTCTGTCAATCCGAGCTACAACCGTGGGCAAGGTTGCTAAACCTTATACCTGTGACGTCTCTAACAAGCTTAGCAAGCTTCCACTCTGCGGACAGATCTTCCGGCGCACCCCATTACTCCAATGAATGGGTTTGATTGCGGATTTGTGGGGGAATCCTTCTTCTCTCATTTCTATTCTTCCATTTGAGCATAGATTGTTATTTGTGCATTTATTGTATATCCTTCCATTTATTGAACTTGATATATTACTGTGTATGAGCGGAGCTACGTCTCTAAGTGCGTGGACTTATTGTGGGGAAAGTTTCCCCGAGTTTGGTTGAGTGAAGACAGATCCCTGTCTCCATGAGGTTTAGTGTCCGGGGTGTGTTCCCTGACGTTGTGTGTGTGAGTGCTATAGTGGCAGTGTCTTAGGGCTAGGCCCTATTTGTGTGTTGCTGCGGAAGCAGTGTGTGTGGTGTTGGGGTTCGTCCCCGTGTTGCTACGTTAGTAGCGTATAGTGAAGCCTCACTGGGTTTCGGTGAGGGGTGGACATAGGGAGCCCATCATGGTCCCAAACCACCTAAAAATCTCCGTGTTCTTGTGGCATGCCTGTGTGATTGTCCTTTTCTCCTATCTCAGTTCGCAGGCTATCTTATAGATTTTTATTCACTGCACCACTACACCTTGCTACTCTGCTATTTGTGTCTGGCTAAGGCTCAAAACGTTCTGTCCAAAGCTTATTTGAGTGAGATAGGAATAATTGAGTGAACCTTAAATCTCATTTTAGTTTAGTTTAATCTAATTAACCCCCTCTGGGGAGATGTAAATGAGGCCGTGACCTTTATGGCACGCCGCATTTTGGTACCGACACGAATGACACAATTGTCTGACTAAGTCGGATCGAGTGCACCAAGGGCTTCCATGAACCCAGAACAAACAGTCACTTTGTGACTGACACGTCCCCACATTAAATAAATAAATAAACCCAATTAATCATGTAATTAATTAAGCGTTTAATTCTTTTTGAAATTTTGTGCGTCCACAGCGCCCCCCTCTAGGACAACCCCCTATAAAAGAGACTTCGACAGATGAAACAGAAATGGTGAACTCCACCAAGAAACGGTCGCTAAGAGACAAGCGCGAGAGCTATACTTCCTACTGCTATGGAGAGGTCACGACTGTCTGCTGAGAGAGAGACCACCTTCCGAGCACTCTTACCACCCAGTGAGCACTCACCGAGTGGTCACTGACAATGGCGAGCACTCGCCTGGAAAACTTATGGCTCTCCCAGAACTGTTATTGTGGCCTCTACCTTCCCTTTTCTCCTCTACTCCTCTTTACTCATTGCTTATTCCCGTGCTGACTTAAGCATCAGAGGGTTGACCCCTGGGGTAACACCCAAGGCTCCTTTTGACGCCATTCTTTCTGGTGTTTGTAGGCTTCCACGGGTGCCGGATGACTTCTACAACAAATAAATAGAAAAGTGTCGTACGAGACGTAAGAACCAGATTCTGCCCTCTACACTTTTTGGTGTCATCTATAGGAACTTTGAGCAAAACGTCATGGCACGTCGTGGGAGTATTCCCAAAGCTAGCAATTGGGGGCCCAGTTCCCACCAAGGGCCCAGTTTCTGTCGTGGATCGCAGGAAACCTCTTCTGCCCATCCACGCCAAGAAGTCACTGCGGACGATCTCATTGAGATACATCGACAGATCCAAGCCCTGACGAGGCTATGTCAAGATCTCTTAAACAGGCCCGCAGACCCCCAACGCATCCCGTCAGAGCGGCCTCAGAACGGGGGGGCCTAAACTGTGGTGAATTCTCGCCAAGTGCGGGAAGCCTCCCACGTCTCCATTGTGAGGACCCGATGATCGCGCAGCTCGCCCTTACCAAGGGTGCGGAGCCCGCCACACTCCAAACCGGAGATGGACCACCGTCTCCAACACATTGATGAGATCGAGGATAAGGTCCTCTACTTGGACGAGGTCCTGCTCATCGCCAAGACACGCAGCCTCCTCGACGATGATCAAGACTTCCACGGGCCCTTTTCCAGGGAGATCATGGAAGCACCCATACCACCGAAGCTACAGTTGCCGTCGTTCAGCCCCTACGATGGCGCCACTGACTCGGTTGACCACTTGTACAGTTTTGAGTCCAACCTGGTGTTCTACCGGGCCTTGGACACAGTGAAATGCTTGGCATTCATTACTACCCTCTGAGAGAATGCCCAGACCTGCTTTGAGTCCCTGCCAGCCTAGACTATCACCTCCTTCCAACAGCTAAAGAAGCAGCTCAAGGAGAATTTGATTGGCTACCGAAAGGAGGCCAAATCTGCGGTGATCCTGCTCGCCATTAGACAAAGATGCAAGGAGACTCTCTGGGACTACGTCTCCCGCTTCCGAGCAGAGGCGCTCCAGATCCCACACCTCAGCATCAGCATCGCCACGATAGCCCTCACCCAGGGCTCTAGAAACTCCATCCTCCAATGATGGCTCGGAGTCAAAGCCCTGACCACCCTAACCGACCTCCTCGCTTTGGCCCAAAAGTATGCCAGATGCGAGGAGAACACCACGACCCTCGACCGCATGGCTGGGGCGGACTGGTCCGAACGGAAGAGATCCTGTAACGACCAAAGATCTGGATACCAGGAATGACCCGATACCATTTGAATCCTGGCCCATCGCCCACGAGTCGGGGGGTTCAGAAGGGCTTAAAGGATAGGTGTGGTGTACACAGAAATAGCAAATAAAGCAGGAGAATGCAACAATTAAGAGAAATAAATAATCTAACTACAATAGTGTCCAATCCAATGAAAGTATAGTCTAAAACAAGAAAATGTACCCAATGCCGAGTGAAGACTCAGCCCGACGAGCTGACAACTAAGATCCTCCACTCAATGCCATCGAACCTTTAGGAAGAATCGCAACACCTGAAAACCAGGGGTGAGACTCCTATCACTGGCTCAGTAGAGGTCCCGCGGAACCCCAACCGTAAACAACAACGACACGAAAAGTAGCAACTGCAATAAGAACAAGAATAATGATAGGAGTAGCTACAACAATATGATAGAAAGCGCGACTATACACGAATCCCCAAGACACGACAGCCGATAAAATCACGGCTCTCCAACTACTCCTACTGGAAAGGAAACTAACACCCCAATCCCACAGTCGAGGGACCATTAAACTACGAACTGCCCTAGCCACGCTACTAGAAAAACGTCACGACATCTCTATCGTAGAGGCCTGTGATCACACACGAAGGTCCACATCGAAACCATACACAAAACCTTATCTCGCGGATGAGAAATGGAACCTCGAGTCACGAGAATCTCACATCACGTGACAGGTGTACCTACCCACCAGAAGTAAGGCCGGATGCGTCCACTGATGACTTAGTCCGTAGTCTCAGGTGTCTCCCTATGATGCCCCAAGCGAAGATTGAGACACCATATAGTAACCAGGAACATAGAACAACGACAAACTGGGATCGCGCTCGTCAGCACGGGCACGATGCCCCCATCCACGTGTGCACACATAGACCATACGCCCTAGATCAGATCCTCTAGCTGGTTCTTCCTCAAAGTCTAGACTCAGGCTGCGTGGAGGGGCCCTATGGTAACCAGCCTAAAAGTCATCTCTCTCCGGTCTTGCTCTCCACCACTCCCAAGTGGGTCTACACACGTGTGCACAGGAAAGTAATGACTAGTCATGACTCACTAAACGTGAACACAAAAAATCACGCACGCACCCATCGCGAGTAACACGAAGTAATAGGTGGCTCGCGGCCACCAGACTCTAGATAGCTCACTAGATCTTTTAATCCAACGGTCCTTGAGTCACGAGACTCGGGTCAAGACCGTTACACATGACAACACAGCGCTGTCAATCTAACCTAATCCCTAGGTCTGAAACCATGGTGACATAATTCCTAAGGTAGCTCACAAGCTGCCAAGTTGATACCTTATCCAAGGGCAGCACGGAAAACCTCCAGCCCCAGGCTGGTTAACTGGACTCACAGTCTAAGGCCATTCACATAGCCCACTTGGAAACCACCATCCGGGGAAACCCACATCGTGAGGGGGAAGACCCTCCGCACCCATACCGACTCACGGTGATTCGATATAACGCAAACACGAAAGCTTGAAACACGTGGGGTCACCCGGACCCCCAAGACTCACGGGCACTCTCATCGAGGTAACTCGGTACCCCTGGACACCTCAAAAATACAAACACTGAGTGCACGGGTGTCCATGACTCTCACTAGGCCAGAGGTCAACCACTGGGTCACAACCGGGTCGACCGGAGGCCAACACGATGCGAAACAGACACGGTGAGCATGAAGAATTATGTGGCGGTCCTCTCTTGACCGTCACGCCGGTTGGCGGCCCTCTCAAGATCGCAAAGCTCCGCCTAACGGTCCAATAAAAATTGCTAGGCCTCAGAAGCCACTAGATCTTAGGCAGTCATCACCTAGACTATGAAGCACGGTGGCGGTCCTTGGCCTGACCACTAGTCGTCAGGTGGCGGTTAGTCGCAAGGTCGCTACCCTACCTGAACTTGGACAACCAGGAAATAGAAAAATGGTCATGCCCTGACCACTAGGCATTGCTTGGCAGTCTCCTCGAGACCGCTGAGCTCGGTGGCAGTCCATCGCGAGACCGCTACCCCTGATCCGATATAAGGGACCCTTAGCGGTCTTCCATAAGGCCGTCCCATCCGGTGGTGATCCCTGGAAGGACTGCTACCCCGTCCCGAGGGTGAAAATGACGAACACTATAGAAAATCTCATTCCACACCCCGTTCTCACCCATGTGAAGGGGACAATAAGGGAAAACCAGTCCCCAACCCCCCTAGCATTGAAAGAAGATTTGACTTATGAGAAAAGACCCATCAAGATTTTGGACCGTAAGCAGCAGCAACTCAGGAATCGTTCTATACCTATGGTCAATGTGCAGTGGAGTCGACAAGGAACTGAAGAAGCTACATGGGAATCCGAGGACGTTATTCAGAAATAATATCTTGATTTATTCTAAGGTTAGTTCTCACTCCCCATTCCAATAAGAGCAGTGAATTTGGAGGACCAAACTCCTTAAAGTGGGGGAAGGTGTAACACCTCGGTATATTATTGAATAAAAATAATAAGAAATTTCATGAGAAATATGATAAGTAAAATTTTAACTAATTTATAAAAATCTAAAAAAATTATAATCATGTAGAGGATGGAACACTTGGATAAAGTGTCTTCTTCGAATAACCCAAAGGAAAATTCTAAGTGAGCCGAATTAGTAAATTTAGGCCCAAATCAATGCTTAATTTAATTGGACCTTAAATCATCAAATTAGGGCCCAATTCTCGATCATTTTATCCCAATCCGGACCCAAATGGATGGCCTTGATTGGCTAATCGCTTCCCCTCTGATTCTCCCCCGAAACCCTAACCCTAGTGAGAGTATTTGGAGTGTAGGTGGCGACATGACCCGGTCAAGCGTGATTCACGCACTCTCGCAGAGGAAGGACTCTATCCTCCCCATTCGACCCTTTTAGACCCAATTGGCCCTATAAGAAGAAACCCTAGTTGACCTAGAATTGATTGGATGTTGTGGCGGCTAACGAGGTTCGTGGACGATGGTGTATTCCGGTGATCTTTGGAAGGTTTTCTTCACATGACAGGCAGCATCGTCCCCTCTTCTTCCTTCATTCAAGGTAGGTTCTAGCAGACCAAACCTAACATATCATATAATGTTAGGTTCGCCTCTTAGTCCTCTTTCTATTGATCTAAAAAGGCCTAAAATCGATGTAGTATCCAGCGAGAATTTATAGTTTTAGTGGAAGCATGTCAGATTTAGGGTTCCCTTCTTAAACTTCGATTAAAGTAGGGATTTACAGGTGTTAACATTTAATTGATCATGTCATGATATACATCTTCCTATTCTCATTCCATTGATAGCTTATTACCCAAATTTGATGCTTCATGCAATGAGTATTTAGTCATTTTATCTAACCCTAGCCGAGCTCGCCGGAGTTCGGGCATGGCGACCTTAGCGCGAACCAACAGGGACCGCTCTGTCATGAACGACCCTGCGATAGACTGTGTGGCCTAGGGCAATAGCCCTTAATTGACCGCTTTATTGTTCTTGTGTTTTGAATCGCCCATGATCAAGACGGCCCTGTCCAGACCTCGCAGAGACACCTGCGGCCCTCAATGAACTGCTCAGGCCCTGTATGGCCTCCGGGCCTGGATGATCTGAATGGCCTATCAACTGACCGCTGAGGCCTTCTAAGTGGATCCAAACGGACCGTTTTGTCACGCAGAATGACTTATTAATGTTTTAGCTTGATTCATCTTGGTTAAATGATGCCAATGATAGGGTAGCAACCCACTAATTAAATTGAGATATATGGAAGATAAATGATTATTAATCTTGTTGGTTACCTTGTTCCTTTCATTTAATTATATTCCCTTATTCTTGTAAGTTCCATTATCCTGAAAAGAAATCTTATTAACCCCCCAACCCCCACCCCTCCAAGGTTGCCACAGCTGGGGCTAACATAAGGTTTGTATCTAGCTTCTCCGCAGCATCACAAGACGTCATACGAGAAGAGATATAGAGGCGATCTCAATGTTATCTTGTAGAGGATGAAGTTTCTAACACAATCTGATACCCTGAGAGAGAAGGCCATAATAGTTTCCAACACATGGCCCCTACAAGCTTCCAAAGCACTTAAAAATTCCTTCATCCTAGCAGCTCTGAAAAATCAATTATTTCTTTCCTTCAGAAGCATTCAAAACATGCATTGTAATCCACATCAATGTCAAATCACAGAGTCTTGAGTACACGCGCATGTGTTCCCTATTTGCCCAATAGCTGACCTATACCTCATTAAAAGTATGGATATAAGCTTACCCATTATCTGTAAGCTGGTATGGGTCCATGCATCACCCAATCATCAGTCTCAGACTGGTTCAACTTGGGATCAAATGACAAAAGGGTGGATCTGGTAGACTTTCACAGAAGTAAGAACACACCCTCCCAACCCTGCACTATACCATCTCCTGACCAGGCCACAAGCCGGGAATCCAACAAAGAGGTGGCAACACCTTATCTCTCTCTTCCTCTCCTCCTCTAGCTGACAATGACGTAGCATTGACAGAGTAGCACATAGAAGCAGTGTTCATGCTGCAGAATGCTGGCCTCCAGTTGACAAACTAAAAGGAGAGCCTTTGTCCTGCCGCTCCTGCATCCACCTCTGCTCAGATGAGCAGTGAGTCAGTGACAAGGGTCTTCACCCTCTCAGATGCCAGCAGTAGCAGTAGGTCTTTTCTGCTCCCTTTCCTCACTGCAACGCCGCCTAAAAGGAACACCAGAAGTGCTATTCACATTTCCAGTAGAAATCCCTCCATTGAATGTCATGAATGCATCTTTCCTCTGCCAATGTAAAATATTTTTACATAACCAAGTCATGAAATGGTATTGCATCAGGTCTGCTGTGGGGTCATCGTACCCAATTTGAAAAGAAGCATCAAGAACAGGTACAATACATGCATCAAAGAGAGGTGGGTCTGGGTCCGATCCATGTACAGATAACCAGGTCCACTGTCAACTCTGGATGGTGTCGACCCAGACCCCGACAATTGCCAGCCTTATTCTTCCGACATTTCATGAAGTGCTTCTGAGTTTAAAAAAAAAAATCACATCCAGAGGGATATCAAAAGATTAGTGTCAAAAACCTTCATTTTGTTGCTTGCCATGTCTATATACAACAGGAACATCAGCTGAATTCTGCTGCCTCTGTTGAAAGCTTACATACTTCAAACAAGACTTTTGGCTTGTACAAACATTAGGCCATCTCAAATTAGCAGTATTGATGCGGGACGCTATGCGAACTAGGACTCTAGGTGATGACACGACTAAACGAACAACTAAACCAGCAACGACACAATAGACTGAGTAACGTGGCTCGAACACCTATGACTCCCAAGAGAGTAATTACGCAAAATAACAAGTAACTCACGCTTGCAATCGTCCCCAAGTGAGGGAAGCGTGTCGATCCGCACGGTTGAGGAACCGGTAGAATCTAGGGTAGGCAACCCCACACTACCTCAGCCAAAAATTGATCGGTGCTGAGTACCGCTATGCTCCCAAGGAGAAAGTCTGCTTGGCCTTGGTGTTCGCTTCCAAGAAGTTGTGGCATTACCTCCTATCCCATCGGGTCGAGCTCATATCCAAACATGACCCCCTCAAGTATCTCCTCAGGCAGCCCGTCCTCTCAGGTTGACTGGGAAAAGGGGCTCTCCTGTTAATGGAGTATGACATTACCAATGTCCCCAGAAAAGTAATTAAGGGGCAAGGTATGGCTGAATTTTTGGCAGCCCATCCAATAACGGATGACTCACCCCTTAACACGGAGCTCCCAGACGAGGAGTCCCTGGCTCTCCAGCCACAACAATCAATCGAACAGAGTGGAGATGTCCTGCATTACTGGCAGCAAGATGCCCTCATAGTCAACCTACCTTGCTGGGAGCTATACTTTGATGGTGCTTCCCGAGGCACTACCTGGAGCAATCAAAGCTCAGGCGTCACGACAGGGGCCGGCATCGTCTTCCTGACTCCTCAGGGTATACTTTTGTATAACTCCTGTGCCCTCATAAAAGCTCTGACCAACAATGACGTTGAATATGAAGCTCTAGTCATTGGGCTTCAAATGGCTCTCGACATGGGCATCAAATGGCTTTACGGGGACTCTCAGCTAATAGTCCGGCAAGTCCTCGGCATTTACAACGTGCGGAAGCCAGAGTTGGTTCCATACCACTCTGTCGTCACCAGATTAACTTAGAAGTTCTATTTCTTCCTAATAGATCATGTTCCCAGAAGTAATAATGCCCAGGCAGACGTCCTGGCCAAATTGGCCGCGACCATTAAACTCCCGCCTGAGGGCGAAGTCGACATCACAGTCAAACATAGAAGACTAATGCCGGGCTCACTCGAAGGCAACTCCGGTCTCACTGTCTACGAGGTCTAAGACCTCGACTGGGACACTCCTCCAGAAGAAGAAGATTGGTGTGAGCCCATCATCAAATCCAAGAAGGGGTGGCTCCCTCCTGATCAGGCTCAAAGGGTCCAGCTGCTTCGCCGAGCAACATCATATGAGTTGATCGGCAACTCCCTGTATCAACTCGTCCACGAGAAAGACAAGTCTGTTCTCTTGAGGTGCATCTCCTCAGCCGAGGCTCGAGCTATTATGCGTGAGGTTCATTCCGAGTTTTGTGGTGCTCATCAGGACGGAGATAGAATGAAGAACAACATTAAGCTCAAGGGCTTCTATTGGCCTACTATGTACACAGACTGAGTCTAGTACACTCGCACGTGCCACCAGTGCCAATCTTTTGGCCCGGTACCCAAGAGGTCTTCTAACCCGTTACGTCCCGCAACCCCTACCTGGCCATTTGCCGAGTGGGGTATGGACATCACGGGACCTTTCCCGCCATCGTCCAAGGGCCACAAGTACATCTTGGCTGCCACTGATTACTTTTCCTATTGGGCGGAGGCCCTTCCCCTGCGGGAAGTCACCGGCGAGGTGGTTGCCAGATTTGTCCGACATAATATCATCTACCGATTCGGTACTCCCAGTCGCATAGTCTCTGGCAACGAAACACTGTTCAAGAACATGACCGTATACCAACTGGCGACCAAATTCCACATCGACTGGAGAACCTCTCCACCAGCAACAAGAAGAAACAAACCCCCCTACAGGTGCATAAAGAAGTCAGTCCGGCAGTTGAACGGCTTCAAGAAATCATAGACGGGCTAGATGAATATGAGCAGCCCGAAATCTGGACTATTCGGCTGAAGGAGTATGTTCCTTGGGAAAATTTCGAGTCACTAGAATTAGCAGGAGAAGCCGAAGCTGAAACTAAAGAACCAGGCATATGGGGCAAACCTCCACCTCCGTAAGAGCAGCCACCAACCGTGAAGGGAAAGAAAAAGAAAAAGAGATCGAAGAACAAAAGAAAGGGCATTGCCATATCCTACAACACTCTGTCAGCCCTGTTTGACACGGCCCAAATTTTCGAAGAGGATGATGAAGAAATATGCCTCACATCGACAGAGGCATATCAACCTGAAGCTTCCACCTCCCAGCATGCCACTAGGTCTGGAAGAAAATGGGGCGCCTTCCTCAAGCTAACCATAACATTATGTTCCAGGACAAACAACCATACCAAGTACCCCAGCCTGAAGTTAAGGGCATAGAAATCCCCCCTCCGCCGAGTCTCTACCCTGAAGATGCAAGCAGTCAGGAGGTCCCCTCATTTGCCAAATTTCTATGCTCTCAGGAGGGCAAGCAGCCATGCCCACAACCGCAACCAATGGCCAAGAACGCTCCAACTCTACCCCTAGTGATCCCTTCTCTGGTAAATAAGGACCCGTGGGGGATGGATTTTATTTTATTAATATTTTTGGTTTATTTGGTTATTTATTAGGGGTTTTATTTAAGCGTAGGGCATGCCAGTCACTGAGTGGTGAGTTTATTATGCGCACCGTCTGACCGATCAGATGAAAGTGAGTGATCGCATCGGGACTCGGAACCCGTCGTACCATAAATGATACGACATTAATTACATCTCTCTAGAAGAGAGAAAACCCTTGATTAATCGTCAAAAATAGAGAGACCATGGGGCTAACAGAACATATGAAAGATGTGATTGCATGCAAGCACACAAAGTGGTGGTATTTGTTTATTAAACTGGCTCCCAGTATAAGGCGGAGAATGTAAGTCCGAGGACCACCATCACGTATAGTGAAAGCCTCCGACCGGACATAACCCGACTTTTCTCTAATCACCATTTGATATACCAGAGAAGCGGATCATGCAAGCATACAAGGTAGTAGTATTTAGTTTCATTGTTTATTATTTATTTGATCATTTATTAGTAATTCCAGGGGAGATTTCAGCAACGTCTCTCTTATTTTGAGAGTTATCGGGGTCTTTTATTTTGAGACTGTGCATGACGTTACGGTGTACACATATGGACCCATGAAATGGGCCTGGTGTGACAGTGTTCGGGTATACTCGCATAATGCCGGGACAATGTATGCCGAGGTGCGGTAAATTTACTGTTCAAGAACCGTGGGAATGCAGTTGAGACCCGATCGAAACGAATTGAAGCCAGCGGATTATTGGCCCGTGACAAGGTCATGCGTTGGCCACAATGGGATAAATCCCGAGGTCCAGGCATGACTTGTCAGGGCGTTATTAATATTCCCATACCTGAGATTTAGAGGAGGTGAGAGCTTCGGGGCGGGCACAGTCATGTTTATTACTCTTTATTTATTTATTCCCAACACACTCAAATCCACAGTCCTTAATGGACCTTGTGGTGGCCGTGGGTTGTGTGCCCCTCATAGGCTAACCCTCGGGGTTTCCTTCCCTCTACCGGTAGTCCCGATTGGAGCGATGTGTCAACTCGGGTCGCGTGCCCCTTGTAGGCTGACCCTCGGGGTTTTCGCTCCCATGATGAGTTGCCTCATCCATTCGCTCTCACCCACAGACTTGGTGCCCCTAGTAGGCTAGCCCTCGGGGTTTTCCTATCCGTTCGAGTTTGTCGGCCGCCGTTGTGCCACCCGACCCTTAGGGGTTTACTCTGCCACGTGAGTACTTCCCCGCTTCTCCCCGACAATCCTCTGGGATGGGGAGATGCTGCCGAAATTTTGGCACGAATAAATTATTAAATCATTTAACAATCTTAACTTAATAAATCTGCTCGTTTCGAAATGATCGTCGCGCTCTAGTATGAACCTCGCGTGAGCCTGTGACTTAGCCTCTGGAAAGCCCGGGGCCGAACCGATGGACGATTGACTCAGTCAAACTTCAAAATCTCCTAAAACATTTCAATAAACCTAAAAATAAACTAAGAAAATTTTGATTTTCGTGAAAATAGGCTAAACCGATGCCATCGACACCCGACGCGCCTTAATACGGCGCGCCCTAAAGCGACGTGCCTTATTCTGGCGCGCCCCGAAGGTGACGTGCCGAATTAACCGAACCCCTCTATACCTACGTTCCATGGTGCCATATTAGCCTATACCTATGGTTCTCGTGCCGTTTTAAGCCTATTCCTATGGGTTCCGCGCCGATTTCAATCTGATTCACGTTATCACGCCGTTTAAACTCTCTCCCCGCCCTCGAGGCGATTCCTAGTTCTAATAATGAAACCCAATAAGCTTGAGTGTTAATAAATTGAATGAAAATGGTTTGTTTAAGCCTAATTTAGTTATCTTCATGGTTTTGTCATCTCACTTTATGCTTGAACATATATGTCAGGTTAACGCATGCTTGATTGCACGGACTCTGGTATATCAAATGGCATTAGCAGAAAGCCGGGCTACGCCCTACGGGAAGCTTCTGCTATGCGTGATGGTGGTCTCCGGACCTAAGTTCTTCGTCACGTACTAGGGTTCCGATCTAATAAATCGTACATGGTAGATTAGATTATCTTGCATGATTGCATCATATGCATTCTTTGCATTTCATTCCGGCCTCGACGGCCCGCTATCTCGGTAATTAATCAAAGATTTTCCCTCCTCGTGGGGGATGTAATTAACGTCATAGCCTTTATGGTATGGCAGACTGCTGGTCCAGACCGAATCTCACTCTCGCCCGACACGGGTCAGGATGAGCGCACAATAAACTCGTCACTCACGTGACTGGCACGCCTGCGCAGTCAATCGGTTAGTTAATTACCAGTTAATTAGTTGGTCGATCGATGCGAAAATAAACAAATAAACCCCCTAATAATTCTAAATAAACCAAATAAATAAATCCTAATAAAATCCCATCGCGAAATAGCAGTCATATAGGGGATTACACTCCTCCATCCGGAAAGTGACCCAGTGAAGATAAGGCAACCTCTCCTGATAAGAGACTGACCTCTGCACCCCTTCATACAACAGGTCCAACGAAAGGTGGTCATGATTCTCCTTTTCCTATTTTTCACATGACAGTTATCTATCAGCAAGAGTAATTAATCATTCATTCCTACAATGGAGCTCTTCAGATTGCAGATGTTTGGTCATGTGGAGTAACCTTGTACGTAATGCTAGTTGGAGCTTATCCTTTTGAGGACCCCGATGATCCAAGGAACTTCAGAAAGACAATCGCAGTGAGTTGATAGTATCAAAAAAGGCATCAGCTGAGTCATTTTCTTGTGTCTAGGCCTGGTTTAGCCAGAAGCGCATCTGAAACTATCAGCAAATTAAGCTTTGTTTCCTTGCTTTCATGTTGGGAGAGAAATGTACCTTTTTTTTTACATTGGGTATTATTTGACCAAATCTATCACTAACCTGCAGCGGATACTTAGTGTACAGTACTCCATTCCTGACTATGTGCGAGTGTCAACTGAATGCCGACATCTTTTATCACGCATATTTGTAGCGAACCCTGAAAAGGTAAATCCCAATCATTGATAAATGAATGCAAAGTATTGTCACTTGCTCTTAATTATGCTTGAATGCAGAGAGGAAGGGACATCCTTATGCTCTATCACACTGTTTGTGTAGTGTAGTACTTTCGTTGATACAATGAGATGCCATAGCACGGATATACATTTCTTGGCCTATGCCCATGTGTCTTAGCTGTAGGCCTACCATGTGATTAGTATTCACAGAGATTTGGATACCTATTCCAGTCCGGATCTGTCATGGCTATCCATGGGACCAAGTTTAGATCTTGCACGTTTTCTATCCTTGGTATTTTGATGTTCCCATTGCAACTGCTTATCAAGGGCTTCTTTGGCAGAGGATAACTATTCCAGAGATAAAGAACCACCCATGGTTTCTGAAGAACTTGCCAATAGAACTGACAGAGGATGCGCAGGGTAACCTTCAGAATAACGACGTCGGTGGTCCGTCTCAGAGCATCGAAGATATAATGTCCATAATACAGGAAGCACGGAAACCTCCCGAGGGGCCTAAGGTTGGGAGTGGGCCGTTCGTTGGCGGGGGCAGCATGGACCTTGACGATGTGGATGCCGACGCAGACCTCGACGACATCGAAACGAGCGGGGACTTTGTATGCGCCCTGTGAATTAACATGTCAACGTTAATGCGCAGGGCAGCTGATTCCTCGGCAGAGCTGATTCTATTCCTCCAGAGATAGACACCCATCATAATCTCCACTGTGTCGAGGAACGGAAGTAAATGCTTCTCTTCTCTGCCATTCTTTCCGGCAGAATAGATGCAGATTCTTTCTGCACAAAAGGTTTGGAAGCTGTTGTGGGTATAGATTACAAGCCGAATCTGCCATGTCCATGTGGTTCAATCATGGATACTCTCCCGGTAATTGTTTGCTGCAATGGACGACGGAGCTTTGATTGTTGACATCTGAGAAACTTTTCAGAGTTTGCTTCTGGGAAGGGATTAGACTTTCGGTTTTAAGAGGATACTGTGTCATAGATGGGAGGTGCAGTGCGCTGCCTCTTGTTTGCGTCTTCTTTTTACCTCCTACTATGTACTTTCGTTTCCGTGTGTAGCAACATATATATATATATAGATATTGATATTCTAATCTTTTTTACGACCTGTCAAACCGACGCCTAAAAATCTGCAAAAATAGTCGAAATGATCCTGGCGAAGAGTACAATGCGACTGCAGCGACCACGAGTCAAGGAACTGAAAGATAACTAGAACGAAGTGTTCTCAACTCAGGGCTGCAAAGGTAATCCGAAACTCTTCTAAAAGGATCCGAAACTCAATAAAGATCCGACAGGACCTAACAACGATCCGCCAAAGATCCAGGATATTACAGGTTCCATCAAGGAGGATGAAATGTCGAGCTTGATACTTTAGTCTTCTTGCTTCCTGAGGATCGGTGGGCTCTCAGGAGTCACGGAGCCAAGCTACATACAGAGCTCTCCAGTCATCGGATGATGTTTGTACAGTGGTTACGAGCTCGGTCTCCATGCTAGGTCATTCTAACTCCTCAAGGAGGTGTTGGCCCAGATAAGCGCATGGACAAGAAGGGGGGTTGAATTGTCCCCTTTAAATGCAATGGAAACTTTTAAAGCTATTGCACCAAAATAGAACAACGAATAGATTTGAGCAATATGGAATGAAGTTAACCCAAGGTAAAATAGTTCTCTCAGCCTCACCGCGCTCACACAATTTATATGAACAAGATAAACAAACAAACCACAATCATACAAGATGCGAGACAGATTATTTACGTGGTTCGAGATCACGACGGGCTCTCTACATCCACCTCTCACTAAATCGGTGAGGATCCACTCGCTTCAAATGAAGCGCACAGAGCTTACACTCTAAACACACGGAGACGACATCTCCTACACGATCCGACAATGGATCTACACACAACCACACGCTACTACAAGAGTAGCACACTCCACACACACAACCGTTTACAGATGGTTCACCACAGGAATATTCAAAGTTCAGAAAACAAGGAAAATATTCAAGACATGCCCATGCTCAGATTTAAATTGAGGAAGAATCATCAAGACAAACTAAAGAGGGTTGAAGGAATGTATCCTTGATATGTGAACGGCCTGAAGATGATCCTCTTTGAAGCTTCCAAGGTGAGGGAAGGTTGAGCTCCAGTGGTATGAAGCCCCACGAACTTGTAGCTGCAGGTTTAGCTTCTCTGCCACATGAAGGCTTGATGGAGCAGATGAATATTTGAGTTCCTCCAACCAAGAACATCCCTGCAAGATGAAGAAGTGAGTGAAGCTCTCAGAAAATGCTCTCCCTCTCAACCCTGCGGCCAAACCCTCTCTTCTTCTCTCCTGTAGATCTTAAATCGCAACATATATGTATCAGCACAAAAAGATGACAAAAGGACTATAAAGCCCAAGTAAAACCTTCACAAAACCCCTCACAACTATGTATGGAAGACCTAGGGGCAAAGGGGTCAAAATGGGATCCAAAAGGTTTAGGTTTCATAGGATACGAATGGGGTTAGAAACCCCGTTTCCGGAATGCCCAGAAGGGGAGTCGACACTTGGTGTTAACTCCTTTTCACAAGAGTTTTGTTTGAACCATAAAAAGGGGCACAGGTAAACAGGTGTCGACACTTGCAGATCTGGGTTGTCTACATAAGGTAGACCCAAGCAGGAGTAAAGAAAACTTTTAAAAGCCCTTCAACCCCATTCTTTTGCCAATCAAATGGCATGCATTAAAAGGGTTTAATGTGCACGAAATCGCCAGTAGGTAACTCCACCGCCATGTCACAGGACATCTCGGCCACCGGGTCCTCCACGCTCTAAGTAAATTCCTCTGAAATGAACGAATGAGAAGTACCCGAATCGAATAAAACACGAGCTGCACAACCCAAAATCGAAAGAGTACCTTCCACCAACTGCGACGCCTCAACCTCCACTCTAGTCATGTGGGTCACTCTACCTTAGGATCTCTGCCTCCCCACAGTAGCTGATCGAGACAACTGAGAAAACTGCTCCTGTCGCTGGTACTGTTGCGGCTGTGCTGGCACCCGCTGGGGCTGGAACTGCTACTGCTACTGAAACTCGGGCGACTGACTCGGTCTCTGCGGATAGTCACGTGCCATGTGTCCTGGCTGGTCACACCTGAAGCAAACCACGGGCACTGAGCATGGCCTGCCTGGATGAGAGCCACCGCACCTAGGACACCCGTCCCGAGCACCACTCACCGAACTCTGACGCTGTAAAGTTACCAGCTGCTGGACACTGCCTATCGACTCCTGCTGCGGCTGCCCCTTACGACCCCGACGCTTCCCACTAAAGCCTGCATCCTTGAGCAGCTTCTTGAGCCTCGAGCTAAAGGACGGCGACTCTGGCACTGGAGCCACAGACTGCACTGTCACGGAACCACCTGCTGAGAGCTGGATAGTACTCTACTGCTGAACCTCCATCGGCTGACCAAAATCTGCCTGAACCTGACCAGCACTGCCCTGCCCTCGAATCTTCTGCAAATCTCTCTCCAACGTCGACGCAGCCTTACATGCCACATCCAAAGTGGTCAAACCTGATGCAAGAAGATGGTGCCTCAGCTCGACCCTCAGACCACCAATGAACTGATCATTCTTCACTTCCTCATCCGCCATGATGTGAGACGCATAATGGCCCAACTCGACGAACCTGGCATGGTACTGCATCACTAACATGTCACCCTGGGTCAACTCCATAAACTCACGCAGCCTCTGCGTCCTGATGAAAGACGGACAGAAGACACGCTCAAACGCCACGACGAACTCCTGCCACATGATCTGCCGAAGGGGATGAGACTGGAATGTTGCTTCCCACTCTGACGTCCACCAAGTCCGGGCCGCTCCCAGAAGGCAATGCGTAGCCAACACCACCTGCTCCTCCTCAACACATTCCATCACACTAAAAATCTTCTGTAAATCACCCAGCCACTCTCTGGCCACCTCTGGATCTGACTGCCCACCAAAAGAAGGCGGCTGAAACTGCAAGAACTCCTTCAGCACCCGACCGGGACCACCTCGAGACGATGAACCCTCGCCATCATCGCCTCTCTACTGCTGGTCTCCCTGCTGTCACGGCTGGAAGACATAGTCAAACATGCCTCGGAAGAAATCGTCCATCCCTGGAACTCGCGCATCTCCAGCAGCAGTCTCTAGAACCGAGGCTCCACTCTGCTCCTCTGGACCACTACTCGACTCTCCCTGCTAGGAATGACCCCTCCTCCGCGGCGTCATAACACATCTGGCATCAAGAAAACAATCGCAAATCAATAAAACACACGGACCCTAAGCCAGTCGCCGATTGTACATGACATTCATGGACCTTCTGGACCACTGCAGTCATTTTAGATCCTTATGCACCTTCACAACCTCGCTCTGATACCAGCTGTAACGACCCGGGATCTGAGTACTGGAAAGGAACCAGCGCGACTCGAACCTCGGCCTGCCTCCCACGAGCTCAAAGACTCGAAAGGGAAAAAGAGATGGTGTGAGGGTGTGTAAGAAGCTAAAGTAACTGCAGGGATAGCACAATGTACAACTAAATAATAATATAAAAATTAAATAAATAATTAAACTGCTACAAGGTCCAGTACATCTTATGTCTAAATAAAAATACAGTCAACAGAAAGAAAGGTATAAGTACACGGGGCATATCCCGACTCTGACAACTGGCACTAACCTCGGCTTCTGGAACCACGCTGAACACCTGCCGCACCACCTGAAGCACCGGCCTCGCCTGAAGTACGGTGAAAATACGCAGGGGATGAGCCTCATTTTACAGGTTCAGTAGGGATCCCTTGAACCCTATCTCGCATGAAAAATAAGGCAGGAAGCAAGAAAGTAGGAAAGTACCCTATCTAAGAGAAGTACTGTAGAACCAACAAGCGGGAATAAATAAACGGGAAAACCATCTATTCTAACAGTACCGTACTACTGAACCTCGGTTTGTCAAAACTCGAGTCCACACCTGCGGGCAGACAGGAGCACCTCCCACTAGAAGAATGACTGGATGCATCCCCTGACGTCTTACACCGCGTCACAAGTGTCTAGCTACAACGCCCCGGGCGTGAGACTCAGACACGCACGATAACCAAAGTACTACGAACAAGGACTAGCTGAGTTTGCGCTCGTCAGCGCGGGTCTGAACCCTCAGTCTCGTGTGCACACTCAGACCATATGCCCTAGGTTTGTCCTCTAGCTGCTAATTCCCCCACCAGCCCAGACTTGGCGGTACGCGGGGGCCCTACGGTAACCAGCCTACTCACTGTCTCTCTCAGGTGTGCCACACCAGTGCTCCCAGTGGGCCGACACACTTGTGTCATGGAAGCTACGACTAGTGGATGGGTCACCAGAAGTATAGACTCTCAAGTCACAGAAAATGACTCTGGAGGTAGACGAGTACAAGGATCACTCCTCGTACGACACTGACTCATGGTGACGTAAGCTGAAGACGCCACATCCCGGGACCCCCACAGTGCCCCACACCTTGTCCCCACATGATGCCTAGCATCAGTCAGACCACGGGTCAGCACGTGAGTTGAGGTCCGCTCACCCAAGACTCGAATTGGTATGGAAGAAACCACCGGCTAGGCCTTAGACGATGAACGGTCCATCATTCGTCGCTCAAGGATGCACAGCTAAGTCTCAGCCGCGCGTGGGAGAAAGACGGTCCAACCTAGCCGTCCATCAATCCCAATGGTAATAAACAACGGTTAGAAACTCAAGGGATGCACGGTTGGTCTTGGGCCACTCATGGGATGAATGGTCGAACCACTGGCCACACTTGCCCGTCGAAGGGCGGCCAAGCCAGGGCCACACAAGGAAGAACGGCTGACTCTCAGCCGCACCATGGGGATGGACAGTCCAATACGGTCGTATCTCCTCCAACGGTAAGAACACAAGTGCGGTTGGGACCCAGCCACACAAGGGAAGGGCAGCTAGGACCTTACCGCAAAAGGCATGTGCGGTCCAACCCTGGCCGCACAACCTGCCAATGGCACTAGGTGACGTAGGCCAGACCCTAGCCGCACGAAGGGTCATGAGGCCAGACCCTGGTCGTACACCCCAGTGCACTGTGCAACGATCACAAGCAATGGTCAAAATCTCGAGGGATGGGCGGTTGACATAGGGCCGCACAAAGGGGACGTGTGGTCCCACAATAGGCCGCACAAGCCCACAGTGCTCAGAGACATAGTGCGGTCCCCACCGGGCCACACATGGGATGTGTGGGCCCAGGTTCGACCGCACAACCCTCACCGGCGCGAAAATGGTGAACTCGCCAGATTTCGCCCATTCTGGCCCCATACAAGCCCCACGGAAGGGGAATTGAAGGGAAAGGAACCCCCAAGCCCCCTAGCATGATCCTATGCCCCCAAAATGTGAAATCGCGGCTTAAAACGACGGATCGGACAAACTCTCCCCAATGCATGCTCGACCCTTCCCAGTGCAAAAGAACACCCTCTCGGCCTCGCCTCAGCCTACAAACCACGGGAATGGAAAGGCGGTAAGCTAGGGATCGTCACCCTGCCTTCAGTCCGCGTCGAGGCGCGTCAATCTGAGTTTAATCCACGAAGAACGCCGTTAGGAACCTCGAGCTTTCACGCTTCCCACGCACGTCGCACGCCCACGCGATCGCCTCACCGTCACCCACGTCGTCACGCCGTCGCCCCGCTGTCGTCTACAGCCGGAACGGAGCTCGCCGCGGTCGAATGGGAGAGAGAGGGAGAGGGGCGCGGTCACAGGAGGAAGAAGAAGAAGGAATAAGAAGAAGGAAAAAATAGAAATAAACAATCTACAATAGAGTCCAGTCCAACAAAAATACAATCTAAAGTAGTAAAATGTACCACATGCCAAGTGAACACTCCGCCCGATGAGCTGGTAGCTAAGAACCTCTACGCAGCACCCTCGAACCTCGAGGAAGAACCTCTGCACCTGAAAACCAGGGGTGAGCCTCCTATCACTGGCTCAGTAGACGTCCCGCAGAACCCCAACCGAAAACAACGGCGGTAACAGAAAGCAGCAACTACAATAACAACAACAATAATAGGAACAGTAAGACTCGGTGGCCGATAAAATCTCAGCTCTACAGCTACTCCTACTGTACCGGAACTCAATGCCTCGATCCCACAGTTGGGAGACTACCAGAACACAGACCACCCTAGTCACGCAACTCGAAAAATGTCACGACGCCCCTGTCGTGGAGGCCTATCCTCACAGACAAGGGCCCACCGAAACCACGCGGTCAGGAAACACAGTCACGACCTCACCGTCGTGAGCTCTACGCCATCTAGGGAGAAGCCCTCGGTGACGCTCACCGAAAACCCTAGACCTCAACTCCGGGAGAACGTCCGAAACTACACACGAAACCCCGTCTCACAGACAGAAAATGAAAACCCACGACACGATAACTCACATCACGTGACGGGAGTACTGCCCACCAGAAGCAAGGTTAGATGCGTCCACTGACGACTTAGTCCGCAGCTTCAGGTGTCTGTCTATGATGCCCCAGGCAGAGACTAAGACACCGTACAGTAACCAGGAACACAAAATAAGGACTAACTAGGGTCGCGCTCGTCAGCGCAGGTCCAACGCCCCCAGCCACGTGTGCACACAAAGACCATGCGCCCTTGGTCAAGTCCTCTAGCTGGTTCTTCCCCCGAAGTCTGGACTCAGGCTGCGCGTGGGGGCCCTACGGTAACCAGCCTAATAACTGTCACACTTGGGTCATGCTCTCCACCACTCCCAAGTGGGTCCACACCCGCGTGCATAGGAAAGCTACGACTAGTGGGGGCTCACTAAACGTGGACACTGAAAATCATGCATGCACCCATCGCGAGTAACACGAAGTAACAGGTGGCTAGAGTCACTTGACTCTGGACAGCCCACTAGACCTACTATACCCAACGGTCCTTGAGTCACGAGACTCGGGTCAAGACCATCGTACGTGACGGCACAGCACCGTCAATCTAGCCTAATCCCTAGGTCTGAAACAACGGTGACACGATTCTCAATGCAGCTCACAAGTCACCGAGTGGATCTCTCATCCACGGGACACACGAAAATCTCCAGCCCCAGGCTGGTTAACTGGACTCACAGTCCAAGGCCACACACATGGCCCACTCGGAAATCACCTTCCGGAGAAACCCACGTCCTGCGGGGAAGGCCCACTGCACTCATACTGACTCGTGGTGACTCAATTTAGCGAAAGCACGAAAGCCCGGAACACGTGGGGTCGCTCGGACCCCTAAGACCCACAGGCATGCTAATCGAGATAACTCGGTACCTCCGAACTCCTCTAAAAATATGAACACAGAATTCCCGAGTGTCCGTGGCCCTCACGAGATCAAAGGTCAATCACTAGATCACAACCGAGTCGACCAAAGGACAACACAACGCTTTATCAGCATGGAGTTGGCACTTAAGACACCTCCAGACATAGAGGGAGCAATCTTCCTCTAGAGTGGGCCAATAATAACCCTACGTAAGGATTTTCTTTGCTAGAGCCTGGCCATTAACATGACCTCCACACTCACTCAAATGGGCTGCTTCGGCCACCTTCCAAGCTTCATCATTATCTAGACATCTTATGAGCATTCCATTGAGTGCACGCTTATACAATTCTTTAGTAATGATAGTGTACTTTGAGGCGGCTCTTCTAATAGTCTTACGCTGCTCGGCACTTGCCCCTTCTGGGAATGATCCATCCCTATAGTACATCTCAATTTCATGGTACTAGGGCAATTCTTCTTCTTCCAGGATCTTTTCTAACTCTGTTAAAAATACTTCCTTCAAATCTTTCTTCTCATCCCTCGCCTCCACAGTCTTCCTAAGGTTGTCGTACCAAGGATCCTGAAGAGAGGAGGCGTCCAGTGTCTAGACGATGATAGTCTCAGTGCTCCGACTGAGAGGGAAAGACAAGGAGGAAGTGAGTGATTCTAGCGCATCAGCGAGGATATTCTGAGATCGAGGCATGTGGATGTAGATCAATTTACAGAATTACCTGGCCAAGAGAATGACAAAATCTTGATATGGTCTGAGTTTCAGTTCATGAGTGCGGTAAGTGGATAGAACTTACCACAGAATGAGCTGAGAGTCTCCCACAATGTTCAAGTAGCACACGCCCAAGTGGTAGGCGTGCTTCAATCCAACCAGGAGAGCTTCATACTCAGCGATGTTGTTGGTAGCAGAAAAGCGGAGCTGATAAGCAAGAGGAATCGTCACCCCTTTCGTAGTGAGGAGAACGACACCTATCCCTCGGTCATGGGAATTGAGTGCACCATCAAAGTGTAGAGACCAGAAGGGATGATGAGTAAGGACAGAGAGATGCTCATCTGAGAATTCATCCTGAATGGAGTCAAAGTAGGGGATCAGAAAATGGGCGAGATGCTCAACGATGGCATATCCTTTGACTACCTTCTAAACAACGAATGTGATGTCAAACTGGGAGAGGAAGCTTTGCCAGCGAGCTAACCTACTAGAAAGGACAGGCTTTTCTAGGAGATAACGGATCGGGTCCATTCTAGATATCAACCTAACTGGGTGGGCTAGGAAGTAGTGCTTCAGCTTCTGAGCTACCTAGACTAAAGTGATACAAGTCTTCTCCATGGCAGTGTACTTGGCCTCTACCGGGTTAAATAACCTGGAGAGGTAATAAGCTGCCCGCTCTTTGCCCTCATCGTCTACTTATGCTAAAACCACCCCTAGGGAGTCCTCAATAACAAAAATGTATAGGATTAGGGGTTTCCCAAGGATAGGAGGTTGCAAAACTGGGAGATTGGACAAATATACCTTTAGATCTTCATAGGCCTTTTGACAGTCTTCATTCCATTCAAACTTGACCCTCGCCTTTAACAGTTCATAGAACGGGCGGCACCATTGAGAATGTTGTGATATGAATCTTCCAATGAATTACAGTCGTCCAATCAATCCTCGAAGTTCCTTGATGTTCTTGGGCGGGGGCATATCCATGACGGCCTGTGCTTTGTTAGGATTAATCTAAATCTCCCGTTTGCTAACTCCAGGCGACTCTCGATTCTCACAAAGACCGCACACTTCATTATAGAGAGCACTGTCCCAACCGAGGAAACATCCCTGTCAACATCTAGCCCCGCTTGGGACTTATTCGTTGATGGATCCTCCAACTTGGTTGGCTGCGGTGCCAGTATCCTCCTCAGATCTCTAGAAGGAGCAAAGCTACAATACGCATTGTAATTCAACTTCTCGGCGTCTAACAATGTCTCCGGCTATGAGGCTCTCATCTCTGGGGTCCAGGATGGCATGACGCTTGGGAGCTGAGCGAGTCAAAATTCACACTGACTCACAATTAGTAGCCAGTCAAATCAACGGGGACTACGAAGCTCAGGAGACACAAATGATCAAGTACCTCCAGCTAGTGAAGGAAATAACCCTACTATTCAAGAGTTTTAAGGTAATCCGGATAGCTCAGGAAGAAAATTCCCGAGTGGATGTCCTCTCTCGCTTGGCCTCCTCCATCAACCTAGAGGGCACCCGGTCAATCCTCCTTGAGGAATTAGAGCGATCGAGCGTAGAAACTGAGCTCGTGACCATTGTGCAAGTATCACCTGGTGACTGGTGGACCTTGGCTTCGGGAGACCCAAGACCCTACCGACCCTCGGGAAGCTCGAAGATTGAAGTATCAAGCTCGACATTTCATCCTCTTAGACGAGACCCTATACCGAAGGTCCTTTGTCGGTCCCCTCCTCAAGTGTTTCAATGCTCTAGAAGCTAGCCGAGCGATCGAAGAAGTCCACAAAGACATCTGTGGCACGCACCAAGGAGGACAGTCGATTGCAAGGATCCTGTTGCGACAAGGCTATTGGTGGCCCACTCTTCAGCGTGACTGCTAAACTTATGTTTGAAAATGTGATCGATGCCAGCGGTTCGACCACCTAGTCTACCAGTCAGGCTCGAAACTCGTAACCCTAACCGAGCCTTATCCCTTCTCTCAGTGAGGAATCGACATCCTAGGCCCATTTCCCATGGCACTGGCTCACAAGAAGTTTGTCATTGTCACCATCGACTATTTTTCCAAATGGATCAAGACAGAAGTCACCGCCAAAATTATAGAAGTAGTAATCTGGAGTTTCGTTTGGCAGTTGATCATTTGTCATTTTGGCATCCCTTTGGTGATCGTGAGCGATAACGGTCGACAATTTGACTCCGCATCTTTTAAGAATAAGTGCATCGACCTACACATTCACAACCACTTCACTTTGGTAGCCCACCCCCAGGCTAACGGGATGGTCGAGAATGCTAACAAAACTATCCTTGAAGGCATCAAGACCAGGCTCGGGAAGGCCAAGGGTAATTGGCCCGAGGAATTGCCTAGCATACTATGGTCGTACCAAACCACTCCAAGAGATGCTATCAGTGAAACTCCTTTCCATCTGGTGTATGGCGCAGAGGCCATGATTCTCTTGGAGATCAGCATCCGTTCCCTTCGAGTTATCAACTTCTCGCCCGAGCCAAATGAGTAGAGGTTGCTAGAAAATTTAGACCAGGCAGACGAAGTACGTGAGATCGCGAGGATCTGAGCTACAGAGTATCAATGGCGCATGACTTGGTATTACAACGCTAGAGTCCGAGATAGACAGTTCTAACTAGGAGATTTTGTTCTAAAAATGGCAAGACGCTGTCGTGACGGGTTCAAACAGGGAAGATAAGATCGAAAGAGTTATCGTTAATCTAGGAAAGGGATTTATATGTGGAAGGGGCAAATACTAGTAGGTTTTTTTATTATTATCTCAAATCTAAATCAAACTCGAGCCTAATGAGGTTTTCTAAGCCTATAAATACCCCTGCCATCAACCCGTGAACCCCCTGTTCATCAATTGTTGCCAACCATGGTAAGGAACATATTGATGTTTCTTTACTATTAATATAGTTTCTTCTTATCTCGTTCCTTTATGGTGTTCCTACAGGAATGACGGTCGAGGAAAGGGGTTAAACTCCTACTTGTTGTCGTCCTCTTTCTGCTACTTTCTTCTTCCTCCTATAAGCTACCGCAGCAAGAAGAATTCCTCTTGGTGTGGTTATTAAGAAGCTGCTTTCCCCCTCCGTGTTGCTGCAGCAAGAGGAAACCTATAGCCATCTTCTCTTAGTGGTGTTACTGCAACTCTGTTCATAACAGAGTGTCGTTCTTCCCAGATCACCCAGCTCCTCACCCAGCTAGCATCAAAAAGGTAGGAACTATTTCTCAAGTCTTGATCAAACTATAACTAAAAGATCATACATGCATATGAGTCTAGTTTCCATGATTCCATCGTATTTTATAGAGTTCTGGTTTACAGAGGAATAGCGACCTGACCTGAGGCGCTATTTCATTAAAACACGCCCTTCTCTAAGGCGTCAATTTATTAGCGACTTTCCTGCAGTCGTTATTTAACAGATTAACAGAAAATTCACCATGATTAACAGATTAGCAGTGCATACCTATTACCACTCTTCCCAAGAGTAGATTGTTTACGCTGTCTAACATTTCGAGCAACAGAGATGGTAGAGGTGCCAAAGATGGCAACAGTTCCTGTTTCCCTGAAAGTTGTACCATGCAGGTCAATACATTTGAAAAACACTTGAAAGGTAGGCAGAAAGGAAAACATTGGCATTTACCTGCTGTCAGCCTTTTTTAACAGATACACATCTGTCATCTCAGAACTTGCATGAAAAATAATCATGCGTTTTAAGTCCTTATCACTGGAGACTGTAATAAGGGTCTTTTTGTTGTTGGGCAGGAAGTACTTGATGGACACTGTACAGATGTCAATGCCAAACAAATTGGCAATTTCTGACTTAAAATCATCAAACAGCATGCCATGATCAATATCAACAATATGAGCTTCTCCTCCTGTGTAAGTCAAAGAACCATCACTATTTGAGGAAAATTCACCACCATACTGGCAAATGGCCACAATTTTCCCCTGTTCCATGCCTGCCATCAGTAACTGTTCCAACAATCACACAGAAAATAAGCACAACTGAAGTGATCATTAAGGCAAACAACTGAGATGATTGTCAAGGTAAACAACAAACCAATATTTTTACAATAAATCTTCATGCACTAGCATTTATTGGGAAAAAAAATTGGGTGTGCAATTCCACACAACTTGTTCCCATGTATAATCGGCATGTTATCGTTATGATTCACAGAAGAAACCATAATAGTAATTAATGTTATCACTAGCAGTCTATGTAGTTAAAGGTGGGAGGGGAGCAAGGCAATCAGGGACTCGCCAAAGCCCCCCTAAAATTTATACAAAATAGACTTCATTCTGACGTAGGACATTGAAAGAAGGTCTCGAATATCATATTTATATGACACAAAACAAAAGGTACGATATTTCATGGGTACTTTATGGCACTTTATACTAAAACCAAAGAACCAATCTGGAAAGCCTCTCCAGAGCCATTCCCACAAATGAAGCTGTGGTATGTCACATCCATACGATGCGGTCTCCAACAAGAACAAGTTCGATTTTTCAGCCAGGGAAAGTGCCATCTTCCCAGAAGGGACCAATCTCCTTAAGCATGCATGTGAGGGAGGTCAGAGAGGTCACCTTAGTTGACCTCTTTTTTATTGCACCCCCAACTATAAATCCAGACACCTGCGGGCAGCTGGCCAGTGATCTGATGTTATTAATTCGATGCAGCTGTGAATCAGATAGTCATGATGCTGCCAACGAGAGTTATGACGGATCGGAGTTAGTAGTTGGAAGGATCGGCAAAAATAGGCCAACCACAATTGACCCTCCATGTGAGCACCACCACAGTTGTTCTTTTGCATTATTATGCGGCCATTCCCCGGGATGTATGCCAGGTGGGGGCCGGGAGGGGGGTGGCGGCCGATCTCATCTCCAAGTCAAATTGCACGCCGGCACAATTCACACAAAAAATAAATAGCAAATTGGAGAATTGTCTATTAGAAACAAAAAGGGCAAATGCGTAATTGGACATGAAGAATATCAGGTCACAAAATCTCGTAGTGACTATAATAACAATAATAATAATAGTACAAGAAATGTAAGTCCCCATCACATAAAACAAGCAAGCTCTCGATGAAACGGAATGGTAAAAAGAAGAGGATAGACGCCAAGACAACTACAGAGAGACGATTAAGATGCTGGACTCTCCTACCCGCCGGTGACCCTAAGCCACGAGAGACCACCAGAAGGCTAGCAAGACCACCAGGCCGGAAGCTGCCGTGCCCACAACAGCCGCGCCATTGTCCCCGCCGGTAGTAGCTGCAAGATCCAAACAAGACGTTGAGAACCATGGCAACGACTGATCGTTTTCTTCAGATCACACCGATACAGAGTGTTAACGATACAAAAGGGGAAGGGGCGTTCAAAACTGAAGGGATGGACGGACTGGGGGTCAAATATGATGGGAACAAAACACAGATGGGAAACAAGCAATCATGGCGTCCCGGCACAACAGTAAGCTACTTCAATTGTGGACAGAGTCAATTATTTGAAGAATGATATGGTGCCATGCCCAAAAGAGACTGGCACTTTAATTTCGATTTTGTCCCTGATCAGATGGTATATCACAACGAGTTCAATTCCTACCCCTGCTGCATACGCAAATAATGTTGCTAAAAAATAAACATCAATTTGCTAATGTTATCAGTTGAAGTCATTGAAATCCCTTCCATAAAAGTGAATCATGCTCTCTGTTCGTTTCGCCATTAGCTCGTCCGACTGCAAGCGCAGTCTCATTGGCACCATCTTCGGCGATGCTTTAGTTGCCCCCTGACAAGCCCGGGTGATTGTGTGTTGGAGTGATTGAGGGAGGTTGCCCCCTATATGACCAGATTTTATTCGGGGCATGACTGGCCGCATAGAGGCTTCAAGTGAGCTAGCACTAAATTATTTATAATCCATATTCGGTGTTTGTTCACTTTCGTGCAAGGGTAATCAAAAGAAGACTCTCTTCATTGACCGGCCGAGGGAATAGAAAAGAGGAACTCACACAAATCTCCCGCATCCAAGGTACACTCGCGATTACTTACTCTTTCTATTTTGAGGTCTTCGGTGCCTGACTATCACACATCATGCATCACATACGCACTCACGCGTGATTTGATTTTTTTTCGTTATTTTCCATTAGAACCCACAGAGAGCAACTCCCGTGGCTTTCGTCGCACCATAATTTCTCTTTCCATTCCGTGACATCGGTCATAGTCAGTTCTCTTCACCTCACACTTGGAGGCATGGTGCAACATGTTCAATCCCTGGAGTCGACAGTGAATTCTCCTGTTTCCAACAACTCATTGGATGATCTTCAACTGATTTAGGGTTCTTTAAGCCTAAATCTCATGAATTCCCTTGATTTGATGGTTATTCTGATCCAACCGAGTGGAAATATAAGGTGAACCATTTTTTCTACTGTAATCATGTTTCGGATGATCAACGTCTCACCGTTGCTTCCTTCTATTTAGAAGAAGAGGCATTGCAATGGTAGTGGCATTATTCCGGCACTAGACAAATCATCTCTTGGTCTGATTTTTTGGTTGTTCTTGAGGCTCGTTTTGGTTCAATTTCATCCATTGAATCTCATGGTTACTTAGTAAACTATGTCAGTTTGGCATCGTAGCTAATTATTAAACGCAATTTGAGATTCTCTCTGATAAGGTGTTTGGAATTTCTGAAGATCATTTACTCGGGACCTTTATTAGTGGCTTAAAAGATGAAATCGCCTTCGAGGTCCGATCTTTTATGTTGAAAACTCTCACACATGCAATGGAGCTTGCTAGGCTCCATGAATAAAAAATCTTGGCTCGCAGGTCATTTTTCCACTCACATTCCAACTCTCTTGTTTCCACTTCAAAAAATCCTCCACTGCCCTGTCCTGCTCCACCCTAGCTTGTTACCTCCACCAGTCAAAATGCACCTCCTCCGGTCAAGAAGCTCTCGACACAACAATTGCAGGAACGGAGGAAAAAGGGGTTATGTTATAATTGTGATGACAATTGGGTCTCGGGACATTCTTCTAAGTCTCATAAGCTTTTCTTGCTTCATTTAGTTCTGGATATGTCTGAGTTCGAGGAACCTCAAGTGGAAGTTCTGGTGGATGATTCAATTGAATCTATTGCATCTGAGGAACTAGTTGATTCCAATCATACTAACCCCACCATTGCTGCACAATCAGTTTCTCAGTTGTCCTCTCCTGGAACTTGAAAGTTGCTGGGTCGCATGGGATCCTTATCTGTGACTGTGATTTTGTTGGTTGATAAGGGAAGTACACATAATTTTCTTGACCCTTTTTGTTGTCCAGAAATTGGTATTAACTATCACTAATAGATCCCATCACTCTGTGAAAATAGCTGTTGGTCTGCAGGTCTCTTCTCAGGGTTTTTATCTTGGGGTCACATTGAACCTGCCAGGAATCTCATTCACAGTGGATTTCTTAGTTCTTCCCTTGGGATCAGTTGATGTAGTCCTGGGTAAAACAAGAATGTAACTATTTGGGGACATTGTTTATTGCATTGGGGTTTAAAGGGGCCACGCCCCGACAGGTGTGTTCTACTTCATGATGCTCATGTTCATATCTTATTTTTAATTTGGTACTTCACTTGATTTCTAATTCCACATTTTATTGGTGTTTATCTTTCTTGCAAGGGTAATCTAAAGGGGAACTCCCTCCATCGACCGGCTGGTAGGAAGGGAAGAAAGTCAGCTCACATTCTCCACTCCACAGGTATTTCGCGATCCCTCCTTTATGCGTTGTTTATCACTTCGAGGCCCTCGCGTCTCTGGCGATCACACCTCCATATAGCACCACATGCTCACACGCCTATCTCTTTATATTTTTTTAGTGTATTTTTTTATGATCTATAGTGGTGATGATGGTGGAGGCAGGTCTGACAGGCCCCGGCGGGAGGATGATAGGTGACAAGTTAGGTGAGGGGGTGACAATGTAGGGGGTGACGGGTGTCGGCGCGAGGATGCGTAAAGCAGTGGGCAGTGCGGTAGGTATGATGAGGGGTTTGGATGGAGTGGCAGGTGTGGTGGAAGTTACGACGGCGGGTCGAATGATGGTAGGAGTAGAAGGTGAAGGGGGGTTGTAAGTATGGTGGAGGGCCAAAAGGTGAGCAGGAGTCTCATCATCATAGGATCACCTCGCGTTGGGGGCTGGGCGGTGGACAATGTTTACTTGAGCCGGTGCCGGCGGCTGCGGTTACGGAGTGGGTGGGTGGTTTGACATCAGATTATTATGAATCACAAGATCTTGTGCGGGTTGCTGTTGCTGCTGGGGTTGGGGTTGCTATAGCTACTGCTGCTACGGTGTCGGCTGCTGCCGCCTCGGCACCTATCTTCTTCTTTCTTTTATCTCTACCATCAACTTGTGCATTTTTGCCCAGTTGATTCGCTATCCCTCGTGCAAATCATAAACAAAATCATGAAACCGGTAGCATCTCTCAATCATGTGTCCAGGCTGCCGATGGAATATACAATATCTGGATTGGTCGACGGCCAGATTCCAATTTGGGCATTCCGGGGGAAGCTAGAGATCACTAGTGTACATAAGGGCTGAAAAGATGTCTGGAAGGGTTTTTAGCAGGGGAGGGTAATGAGCTCTCTTGGGACCCGATCGAGTAGGCACGTAGCCATTTGGTGGAGGGACATTATGGTACTGTCGTGGCTGTTGTGGCTATTATGGCAGTTGAGGCTATTTAGGATCGGGGAATGATGGTTGGGTAGTTGGCGGAGTGGTGAACTGGGGGTTGCAGGGAGGTTGCTGGAAGTGAGGTGGAGCGGATTAGTTGGGGAAGTGGACAGCCTGCACTTGTTCATTCATCTGGACTCCTTCGGTAACTGGGCCCCGGGATTTTTTGGTGGGCTTGGGCTTCTGGGCCTCGAACAGGGAGTGAATAGGGGAGTCCTTGAACTAGGTCTGGATAAACCAGGCCCTACTATACAATTGGTGCATATTGGAAATGTCGTTCATTGCTAAGATGTTTCGGAAGGTGGGGGTGGCATTGGAGATCAATAGCTTGACTTTCTCCTCTTCCGAAATCTGCCCGGGCACACGGGAGGCCATCTGCCTCCATCTATCAGCATAGGTGGCGAAGTCTTCATCGGCCTTCATCTTCTCGGCCATGATAAAGGAATTTTCTTTAGAGGTCTTATCCATCCTAAGCGCATGGCACCTTCACCCCTTAGTGGTTCTAGCCAAAAATTTTCAGAAAATTTCCTTAAATTGGTCTAGAATTTCAGCCCTTGTAGATTTATGGCATCCTCAAACATACACTTTCATGTTCCCAACTTTTGAAGTTACTGTTCTTATAGAAGTGGTAGAGACCTACTTACCCTTCCTAAGACCAAAGTGGGGGATGAAGGCTTAGTGTGTCATACGGTTAAACCCACTCATATTGGGAGATTTCATTCACAATCCAAAGGATGTTAGGACCATGATCGACCCATGCCATACCCACTTAATACACATGGCTCAATGGATCACCGCTTATTGTAAAAATAAGAGTGGGAGATTTGAAGCCCTAGCCAAAGCTACCTCAATATGCTTCTACGGAGTCTTTCTCTTTCCTAACACTGACCACCTCTTGGATACTCAAAACCTCAGCATTATTAGTGGGTTGTGGCGGGATTTATCTATCTCACAAGTGGTCCTTTCTTACCTCTACAAAGGCCTTAGTTCAGCTTCACTAGGGGGGGCACTCTTCGAGTCGATGATCATCCTTGAGTGTTGGATGGGCATGAGACTTAAATTCCTTCCCCAAGAGAACATGTCTTCAGCTAGCCGCATATTTGGGAGCCACCGTCTATTCTTTATAGGAGGCGCATCTGGGTTCTCTTCACAGGTTGAGTGCTAGACGGCGGATAAGAAAACACGGGATGATTGGCACCTTTACCTCAACACTTTGTCTATTGATAAGTTCGTGATGCGACTAAGGACTCTCCAAGGCACCACTCTCAGACTACCCTGGCGACTGGGACTAGACCTACAACTAGTGGGAAATAGTACCTTGGTGATCTACAACCCCCACCGGTGTAACTTGCAGATTCGACTTTCCCATAGTACGGTTCCAGCACTATCACACTACCGTCCTCTACAAGCTAGGAAGATCGGGACCGAGGAGGACGAGCAATCAGTCCGGAGTGCTCTGACCATGTGGGAGGTCAGCCGGGTTCGTGCTTTGCAAGCAGAGGTGGCAGAGAATGAAGAGGACTACCGTGCTTATGTGAAGGAATTGCGCAAGATCTAGCCCCATGCGGATGGAAAATTGAATGTAATTTGAGCTTTGTTCCTTGATGTACTTGAATTTATCAATAGAATGATGTACAATGAACTCTGATTGATTGAAATAAAAAGGTTGATTTGAAAGATGTGCAATGAATGACCTTGTGTAGCTTGAATGGATGGACAGAATGGTTCAGAACAAAGTTCTTTGTCTGATAAACGGCCTATAGAAGGACCGCTTGACTCCATTAACGATCTAGCGATAGACCGTAAGGGAAAGCATCCAGAAAATTGTGGGTGCCACGCCCCGAGCCTTTATTATAGCGGAAGACAATCTCGAGAAATGTGAACAGTCGACATGGTAACTCTCTTACAAGCAAGAACAATCAGAGCGCAAGACAATCACATATAAGATGCAATTGCACAATAATTTACTCAAACTTCAACTTCATTTCATTAAATGATCAAATGATAAGTACATCAACTATTTCAACTGATTTCATCTATTTGACTCAATAAACCATCCAGGGATTGCCTAAACAGATACGCCATCAAGCGATCATCAAGCTGAAACTATGCTGACTCATAAAGGAACTCCCTGATATGAATGAACGGGTTGCCATTCCCGTCGTACTTCAGATAAATGGGGAGCTCAGACTGAGGTGGAAAATGAATGTCCCTGAAGTTGGGAACAGGGACATTAGCGGGAGACTGTAGGCCGACCCTCTTATGGAGGAGGTCGATCTGTTGCTGCAGGGCAACCCACTTATCAAGACTTTCCTGTTCCCGAGCTGGAGGAGCAGAAGCTGTATAAGGAGGTGACGGGTGAGGAGCAGATGGATAAATCGACAGAGGGGGAAGCCTATACGATGAACAATGGGCCGGGGAGTGGCCCATGTCAGAATAGGCAAGCTGGGCTGCCCCTGGCTACAAACGGGCAAGATCGACCAGGGCCACGAGGGCCTACGGCGCTGTAGAGATGGTGATAGGAAGATCCGAATAGACTGATGGGGGAATCTGGGCCTTCCCCTTATCAAGCTACTGATGGGCCGAAGTAGAAGTCTAGCCCGACTCCAGATTGGGGAATCGAAGAGTCTGAGGACAAATAGGGGTGAGATCAATAGCGGGCAGAGTGTCCCCTAACCCAATAGCGGGGAAGCAGAGGTGGTAGTGGTAGGCATGCCAGGAGGAGGTACTGAAGGTGGGGTCTCTGCCCCTAGAGCCTGTTTAATGAGATGAAGTTGGGTAGGATTGAGCTGGGCCATCATATGTAAGATATGACTAGCCGAGTTGGAGGAATCAAGAAGGGAGGACTGGGCGCCCTCAGTAGTGGTAGATGGGAGAGGGGGAATGGACCCCTCCCTCCCTGGGAAGGAAATGACCCTAGCCGGGTCAGCCAGAAGTCCCTGAGGAAGAGAGTCCTCATGGGCATAGGAGTGATTGAAAGTAGACATGACTGTGGCGGAGTCAAACAAGGGATTGAGGTAGGAAACGAAGTGAGGGTTACCCCTAGGAGAGGATCCTAAGGGACAGAGGCAATTCCACATACACTATAACCACTATAAAGGAAGAGAAAATAAACAGTCCTAACCAATGTCTAATGCACACAAACCAACGAAATAAACACACAATGGAGGGGGGAAGATGAGAGAAGAATCAGCCAATTATACAACCAAGTTTTCAAATGATGCACGTGATTTTTACCGATTTCCCCTTAAGAGCTTTAGTGGATTTCACTAGAATGCGAGTTCACTCAACCACTAGGTGCCTAGCCTGGGTAGAAAGGGGGGGAACTGGCTGACTCTAAGGGACTCTCAATCTCACATATGCAGACCCTAGACTAGGGGTGGCAACGGTACAACCAGCCTGGCATTCTTGTGAGAATCCACGGCTCACGGGGACTTACGGAGGCCCTCGGTAAGGTCCCCTAGTCGGCTCTAAGGAATATGGAGACGAGAGAAAACCCTGCTTTGGTAGGAATGCAACTACTGACGAAATAGTATGATCCTATGCGTACTGGAGTGCATGCAAGAGTCTAGCCTAAATCTAGCAAGCAATGATCAAACACGTATGGATAAATGAGTATGCCAATCATGCAACAACAAATCAAATTAGGAGAGATCAACACCAAACAGCATGGAACGAATGTAACATGGAAATCTAATTAAGGCTCGGGTGCACTGTAGCACAGATATGCGGTCTTCTGAAGACCGTCCAGGGAGGATAGGCGGTTCTTAGTGAACCGTCCAATAGCAAGGGGCGACAATAGACACAGAACAAAGGTGAAACAAGCTGGCAATACTAAATAAATAACTAAATCACTAGTGAACGTACCTAGGTGGGCAGCCTGTTACAAGTCGTGCAAGACCTGGAGCGGTCCTGACACGACTGCAGATAGAACAATGCAAACAGAGGCACGTAACTGTGCCAGGAAGATAGGAGGCAGACTAATGGCCGTACAATGGAAGAGCAGGCGCTGGTTGGCCGCAGGAGGCAGTAGGGCGGCAGAACGAATGTGGCTGGGGACGATGACGGGCAATCGACCTCAGTCCACTTCAACTATCAGGTGGCCCTTACAGGACCACACAACCTCCAAGGAACAGAAACGTGAAACACCAGCCAGCCACCTGTGACAACTTGACAAAAAAAGAGACTAACAAATTCAAAAAAAGGGGGGTCAGCAAACACCAACACAATGGGCACTAGGCATCCCACTATGATCGCCAGAAAGTTTGTTGATCGGAAAAATGACTTTTCCCTAAAGTACCGATAGTAGAATGAAATCACCTTTTTGCTCCTCTCGACTAGGGAAGCATGAAAAATCAATGAAGCCAAAAGGGAGGGGGTGAAGACAGAACCTGTGTGATTGCCACCCAAGACCCTAGAAACGATGGACGCGTCGTGCCTTGAGAAAGGGGGAGGGAGATACTCGCCTTTGTCTAGTGCTGGGATGATGAGCGGCCGATCAAGGACCGCCTGGAAGAAGTGCAGCTCTCTATAGGCCGTCTACCAGCGCTGGAATGAAACGCAGGATGAAGAACGCTGGTAGTAGGACGGTTCGGGGATGGCCGCAGGACGAAGATGAAAGGCCACGAGATAGCCGCTCAATGTCTTGGACGGACGAAGATCGATCGCTCCACTCCACCTCCTTCCAAATCGTAGGACTTCATCCTCCACTCTTTCCGACCGGCCAGAAAGAGTGGGCCTCGTGCTAGATGACTACTGACCTGCAAAGCAACGTGTAACCAACAAGAGTAAACCCAGATTAGATCCACGCAGTGTAGTATATGCTAGAAATGAAAGAGAATAGACTAACTAACATGAATGGGGGTTCACCTGGAGGTTTTTAAACCCCTAGGGGTGCCAAAACATAGGTGGGTGTGTAAAAATGACAATGAGGATAGAAAGAAGCAGAGAACAATGACAAGAAATCGTGCATGCAACGATGAAATGACCAGCGAGACTGATGACAAACGATGCAACAAATGAACTACTCCCTTGAACCAGAGGCCTACATGGACGTAGAAGGCCTCCCCCCTATGCTAGGATCGCTTGACAATTCGACAGAGCTTCGCCGTCGATCCCTGATCTCCCCCTCCTTCAAGCTGGGCCTCTAGGGTCTATTTATAGAGCACCTAAAGTCTTAGCTCGAAATTGGGGATAATTAGGCATTTTCAGGCCAAGATAATAACATAAAAGTTGGAGATAATTGAATTATCTCAACTCCGAAAGAAACGGCATCAAAAATGGCGAAGAATCTACGGAGGAATCATCGGGAGAAGTTTAGAGAGAAAAACCCAAATGGGAGAGAAAAGGCCCTTAATTATCCCAGTTTTGAAAGGATGTGCGGTCTTACGATAGACCACACATCGCTTTGATGCGGTCACATTGGGGCCATCCAACTTTGTCGATGATAATTAGCAAAAGTCGCCAATTTATCCCTTAAACTGGCCGAAGAATCTGGCGTTGGACTCTGAGGGACATGCGGCTTTATGTACACTATACATTGTATATATGCGGCCATAACGAGGCCGCACATATGCTTGTCGGTGATAATTCAGAAAATGGTGAAAAAAAATAAATAAATACATGAGCGGCTAGTCACGGGTCGCACAAGGGTTAGGCGCTGAAGTTTATAATAAAATGGGAAGAAAAGGCAATTCCAAGGCCCATTAAGCCTTGAATTGAAATGGATCCAACCAGGAAGGGAGGCCTTTCACAAAATAGGCCCAAACATTGCCAGAAAATAACCCGACAAACAACAGACAACTCGAGGCATCAACAAATGGGAGTAAGAGGGATGATCTAACTTATCGGTAAAAATAGGTGTCAACACACAGTCCTCTGACCAAGTCTGAGCATATCTTTCAACATAAGTCCACGTACTTTCTCTAATCAAAGTCTGTGCATGTTTTTCTCCTAATAACAAGTCCGTGCACATTATCTAACTCAAGTCTCGTGCACATTGTCTAACTCAAGTCCGTGCATGTTTTTAAGTCCATGCACACATAGTCCGTGCACTTCGTTTGCTTCATTGCATTTAAAGTCCATGCATGTAGAAGTCCATGCACCCTGATCGCCTGCCGTGTAGAAGGCAAAGCCAAGGGCGCTGACAGCCGCAACAGCGCCCTTCCATCCGGCCTTGTAGGCGAGATACCCGAAAGCACCGCCGGCAGCGATGAACGCAATGATGAGCCAAGTGAGCATTGGACTATCCTTTCTGGAAGATTTTGCGGAGAAGGTCGGCAATGGCCGACAGGAGATCAGACAAAGAAAAACCGCCCGAAGGCGGCTCGACAGAATCAGGGATGGGAGGCTCTATGTCGGGAGGCGGGGGAACTGGGATCGGCTCGGATGCAAGATAGTCCGACACCCTCACCTTCCTGCCCTTGCTCCACAGGACGTTGCCGTTCTTGTCGGCGGGATAGACCGTCGCATAGCCGTTCGATGAATAGACGCCGTCGCGGAACAGCTTCTGTTCCTTCTGCCGGCGGGGGATGATTTCGGGGGGCTTTTTCCAGTTCATGAATGCCGCCGCTGCACCTTTCCGATCACCTGCATTGAGCAGCTTCGTCAGGGTCGCGCTGGCAATCGCGCCTGTGTTGAAGTGGAAGGAAACGAGAGCATCGAATTCGGTCTGCGAGACGGCGACTTTCAGCGCCTTGTTTACGTCATTCTCATAGCGGGTAAGTGCTGCCCGAAAGGCCGCCATGACGCGGTCCATCGGGATTTCCGCGCCCTTGGGCATGGTGGCGGGATCGCCCTGCCCCGCGGCTTTCGTCAGGCCGACAGACCACGTCCATATCCCCTTCGAGTCCTTGTAGGGGTAGGGGACTATGCCCTCATGCGAGGAAAGCTCCGCCACGCCATTGGCGCTCGTGCGCATGGTCATTCAGTTCACCGGATTGTTGGAGATGGATTAAATCGGATAGCGGATGATGACGATGCCGGTGCCGCCTGATCCGCCCGAACCCTGCGCAGAGCCTGGACCGCTCACCTTCACGCCGCCGCCCCCACCTGACCCAGAATTTGCACTGGCGGATGCGCCATCTGCTGTGAGTGTGCTCGCGGCTCCACCATTGCCGCCGCCAGCCGCGCCATTTCCACCGGCAGCACCGCTGCCCCCGGCCGCACCGCCACCGCCGCCAGCATAACTGACGGCTGTCCCTGACATGCTGCTAGTGACACCGGCGCCGCCGTTGCCCCCGGTCAGGCTCGTACCCGCCGACCCTGCGGCGCCGGACCCGGCTCCGCCACCGGATGCAAAATTCGATGCGCTCGAGGAAAAGCCATTGCCGCCATTGCGGCCCGATGACCCTGTCCCTCCCGAACGTCCAGTGCTGCTGTCCGCGCTGCCGCCGCCGCCGTTGTAGCCGCCACCTCCCGTATTGGAGTCTCCGGCCTTTCCCGATACCCCGCCCGCCGCCGTAACGAGGGAGCCGATAGATGATGAACTGGCCGCGTTACCCCTTGTGATGGCTTGACTTGCGGTGAGGTTTAGCGCCGATCCCTCCGCGACTTGACCGCCGGAACCGCCTCCGCCGGCCGTTGGTGTGGTATTCATCGTGCTGGCCGACGAAGCCCCACCGTTGCCGCCGCCGCCGACGACGAGATAATCGACCTCTCCAGATGAGACTCTCGTCAGCGTTCCGTTCGAGGTAAATGTATGAATCCGGAATCCTCCGGATTCAAAGCTTCTGACGCCTGACCGTTGCCCCCAGGGGTTTCGGGTAAGGCTTCGGTCTGCCCGAATGTTGAGGGTTGGGCATTCCTTTCAGTCAGCTGCTTCCTCAGTAATTCGATCTCTCACTGGTACTACTACATCATACGCAGTATCGCGGGGTCGCTCATGGAGAGGGTAGGAGTACCTCCTGCCTCTTCGACTGGCGCTTCCTTCGATGACGTGGATGGCCCACCACTAGTGCCCCCAGTAGTGACAACATTGGCGGCCAAAGCCATGGAGGGCTCCTCGTGGGCAAGCTCTTCAGTGTGAACCTACACCATCTCGCTCGCCACTCTTCCCCTTCGGGTGAGAGGTCCCGGTCTCGTGGCAAGTCTGGCGACCTCTTCGGGTTTTGTAGGTAAGGCTCAGTACCGACCAAACACTCCTGCCATATTGCAAGTGTAGACCCTCAGGTCTTTGCCTCTTCTTCCCGTCCTCCTCGATGGCCTGCCCGAAAAGACTAATCTGTCGAAGACCGACCTCCAGGGCTTCGCTTCTTCCCGCAAAGGGGGTTGATGATGCTCCTTTGAGCGATTCCTCGACTCTGCACTGGGTACAGGCTGGGTTTCTTCTTCTTCAAAGGCGGAGGCTACTGCCCCCACTAATCTCTGGTGACCCAAAGGAGTGCTTCCTGGGCCCCGCAGATAGTTTCTCATGGGTTGCTCCACTCCCTCCCAGTCCTGATCAGAAGGAGAAGTTGGTGATGGCATACCGACAACAACCGTAGGGGTATAAGCCGAACGCCTTGTGCGGACGGCTTGGTGATGGTGCCTATGGTGTCGGCGGCGTGTACCTTCCGATGGCACCGGTGCTGTAGGTACTAGTTGGTACACAGGGGTCACCATCTCGACCCTCTCTTCTCATCGTGCCCTTGCAGGGCGGAAGGTGTTGGGCCCTGCTTGGGCGGCTGAAGTGGTTTGGGCTCCCTTGGGGATCCAGGCATGCTTGAGTTTGGCTGGCCCACGGGCTGGCTTATTCTTCAGCACTTTGGTCGGGACAGCAGGCATCGTCTTGTTCTTCATCTTCTCTAGTGGCCGGAAGGAGTTCCGCACTGCGACAATGGGCACGACCCGCTCTGGGATCGCCTCTGATCTTCGTCTGTTGAGCTGGACTCTCATGCTTTCGACAACGATAGACTTGCCAGAGTTGGAGGTTCACCCCTTGGGTGTAGCAGCGACGTGGCTTCACCGGATCCTCCTCTGGTGGGATGCCGATCCTTGACGGGATGGCCCGATAGTCTAGTGCACGTTGCAGCTCAATGTCCCCGTCAGGACAGTCTTGGCAATCTTGGCCGACGATCGGCCAGCAGTAGCTTTGATGGCTCCTTTGGGGGGAACGTTGACTTCGGGCATGTCAAACGCTTCCACGTCTAACAGGTTCACGAAGGCTACCCCAAGGAAGTTGGGGAAGCCCACCATGGGAGGGAAGCTCCCAAAGCAGAGGGGAACGGCCAGGTGGCCATCCCTAAAGTGGTTTTCGACGACCTGGGGGCCGAAAGTGACCGCCATTCTTGTTGCCGAAGTATGATTTTTCAGTATTTACAAAGTAGAGCAATTAGTATTACAAGAAGGGGGCCGTAGGGCCCTTAACAAGAAAAAGAAGATGATGGCGCCCCTTCTTTTGCCGAATTCTTGTCTATGATAAAAGGAAAGTAGCCTAGTCTGGCGATTGGACATGGAGCTGAAGACCCTTTTTATCCACCTCCTCCTACATCTTTGGTGAAGAATGGAGTGGGTAGCAGTCCCTCCTCAATTGATAAAGCTTCCCAATGGGAGAGATCCCCCAACCACTCCCTCAGGAGAATGAAATTGAGAGGGAGCAGCCCTCGCCAATGGGCCCTCAAGAGCCTCCAAAGCCCCGATGGGTGGAAGAGATGCGGTTGTCTAATGTTATAGTTGGCAGTCGAATAATGAAGCTGTTGAAGAAACTCCCAACCAGATTCACTATTTAGGAGATTTTATCATTGAGTGAAGAAGTGCGGCAAGCGATGATTCAAGCCTTGCAGATGCCAGTTCAGTGTGAAGCATATCTGGTAGAAACCCATACCAGACAAACTATCTCCTTTACAGAAGATGATATGTTGATTTTGGACCCGAAACACAATAGGCCGCTTTATATTAGGGGGCAGATCAATGGCCAGCCATTAAGCTGGATTCTGGTAGACCCAGGGGCCACAGTTAACATCCTCCCTTACCGCATATATCTAAAATATTACTTCAATGTGCACCTTACAAAGGTAAGGGTTATGAGAATTTTGGGTTTCAATCAGAAATTTGAAGTCCCGCTCGGAGTGGCAAAATTTAACCTCACACTAGGAGACCTCACCACAAGGGTGCAATTCCATGTGATTACTTCTAACAGATCATCCAAAGCTTTACTTGGCCGGCCATGGCTGCATGAACACTTAATAGTGCCTTCTACTCTACATCAATGTATCAAATACTATCAAGATGGAAAAGAGGAAAGAGTGTTCGCTGACTTGCACCCTTTCGAAGTCTTTGAGTGTCATTTGCTTGATGCATCTCTTTACATAGAAACGACCCGAGAACTAGTAAAGAAGGAATTAGTTGCTGAAAAGAAGAAAAATAAAACTTCATCGAGTGACTGGTTTCCACCACCGCCACCTGGTTATGTCAGTTCTCCAGAAGTCTCTCATATATCGAAGGTAGGGGATGTCTCCAGAGCCACACCACCAGTTGCCTACCCTGAGTCAAAGCAGGCGAATGTGGAAGAGTTGTATGAGCACATCAAAGTGCCATCTGGGCTTTTCAAGCTAGTGAAAAATCTTGAATGCCATATCGTGGAGCCACCAAGAGTCATGGAAGTACCTTGTTTCTGTGAGCCACCCACGATATTCTATACTGGAGAGCCTACTCCTTAAGACGATGGTGATTGTGTCATTCCTAAAGAATCAGCAGGCCGCATGGTGCCAATAGCAGGCTTGGCCTACACAGTCGAGCGGGTTTCCTATCTTTTAGCCAAGATGCAAGTCCATTCACTCCAGCCATTCAGTCAAAGAGAGGCGTTCAAGAAGTTGTGGTATTCACCCAACGTAGTCAAGGAGCTCCTGAAGATCACTCGAAGTCTAGGGCTCGGATATACTCTTCAAGAATACTACCAAACAGAAGTTATAACATCCCAGAGTTTAGGGTACCGACAACCCGATACAAGTATCGAATTACCGCCACCAAGAACTGGGGACGCCACCGCAAAGGGGATTATCGGTCGCCGAATATGAAGCACAATTTTCAAGGTTATCTCGGTACGCTCCACATCTAGTGGGTATCGATAAAATGAAAGCGAGGAGATTCTTAAATGGCCATTCATTTCTGATTTTAAAAATAAAATTGTACTTGCTCTGATTGACATGCTCGTTTATGACTCGTCGTGCTCTCAATTTTTCTCGTCGGGACGTGACACCAAAAATGAAGAACAATAAAGGAAAGGCCATCATCAATACTTGGAGCGATGTGGATAAGGGCAATCACAGTTGCACCTCTGAAAATGAAGAGGAAATTTATGCAAGTAAATTGCAAAAATTATTTGCATAAAGACGTGCTACTCTTTCTGATATTCAATACACATGTAAGACCTGAACCTGCTGTCCAACACAGCAGATATTGAATCATATTTTGAAAGGCCATGGAAGATGCATAAGGACAAAATTGAACTAGATAATGACAAATTCATGCTTACAAACTTGTATGTTTAGATTACAGCAGTGTCTCCTTTTCACCTGACAATGTTTTGCATAACATATTTGAAGAAGGATCAAGAGAGACAAAGGAAGGAAGCTCTGGTCATGAAGAACGGGATCACAGCCTATCGTATTGGGCCAATCCTCCACTTAAACATATGAGGGGAACAAAATACAACAAATTACATTGGACAAGACTACCCTTCTCCGATCAGTCTATGAGCATTAACCTCGTAAACCACCTAAAAGGTAGAATAATTACAGAAATATCCTCATATCACAAGAATTAAACTATCATGGACTATACTCCTCAAGTTGAGCATAGATGTCAACAATGCACAACTTGGATAAAATAGAGACAAACTAATCTTGGGAAAGACGTTTAGCAAAGCCATCGGACACCTGATCTTGAGACCAAACATAGGTGAGGCAAACCTCCCTGGAATCAACATTCTCCCAAATGACATGGCAGTCAATCTCAATATGCTTGGTCCAGTCATCCTGAACTAGATTATTAGCAATCTTGATTGCAGCCTTATTGTCACAATAGAGCTTCATAGAAAAATGGACTTAAACACCAAGATCCTTGTTGAACCCCGTGATTTTTATGATATTTTTCTGAGTGTTTTCAGAACAAATAAAATATGTAAATCACATCCACTATAGGATAGCGTAAAGCGGTATAAAACCGTGGCCGTTATGTGTGGGTTAATTTAAATGCCCTCGGAATCCCGTTGGTGACATTATTTTCACAAGGGTTATGTGTTTTTAAGACATGATAATTCCGTCGAACACTTGACGGACGGCGTTGAGGCATGTACCCACGCAGCAAAACAATCAAGCAACGACAACTCCCCAACTTCCGTGGAGAGTTCCCAATGTGCCGAAGAGTTATCCCTGCACCCCGGGATCCAAGGGCAGCAGGACGGCATCAAACAAGGTCAAAACAAATCAAAGGGGCCTCCATGCGCCGCCGTCTTGGAAAGCGGAACAAGAAACAATAAAAAAATCCCAAAAAGGGATGGGTCCATGGATTAAATAGCCCTTTTTGGACTTGGAAACCAAGAGGGACCGCCCTCCTTTCCCCTCTCCCCCTTGGTTGAAGTAAGGAGGACCCAAAGGCACCCCTTCAAAGCACGGGCTGCACAACCAAAAATAGTAATCATACCTTCGATGAGATTGGAAGCTACAACCTCTGCCCTAGAAATGTGAGTTACTTTGCCCTTCATCTTTCTACCGACAGCTGCAGAAGACTGAAAAGAAGATGTTACTGAAGCCTGAGGGAGAATCTGCGGAAATTACTGAGATGGCGGCGGTGGCGGGAGTGGAGGCCTGAATTGGGATTGAGATGGCTGGGATGGAGCTACAGGAGCGAACTGCACCGGAATTGCTCTCATCGGACAGTCTCTCACCACATGACCTGGCTAGTCACATCGAAAACACACCACTGGCAACGAGCATGGTTTGCCTAGATGGCTGCCACCACATCGCGCACAACCTTTAAATTGGCTTTTCGCAGAAGTCTGTTGCTGCTGGAAAGATGGGGCTGATTGCTGGGTATCACCAGAGGAAGCCTACCAATCAAATCGCTTCTTGAGTCTCTTCTTGTTCTTGAATCCTCTAAAATGGGACTTGCCAAAAGAAGCAACAGCACTTGCTGCTGGAGTGGCAGAAGGAAATCCTGGAACAGGAGGCAGATAACCTGAAGGAAGTTGAGCTGTCGGCTAAACCGACAATACCTGAGAAGGAACAAGAGATCTTGCCAAATCTAGTTCCAACGCTGCTGCTGCCTGATATACTTCAGTCATAGTGGTAACCCGGGCGACAATCAATGGCTACCTCAACTCAGCACAGAGGCCATGTAGAAATTGCTCTGTCTTCAATGCCTCATTTACAAGAATGTGGGGCGCATAACTATCCAATTCCATAAATCTGTTCCGATATTCGAGCACTGACATCCCTCCCTGGACAAGCTATAAAAATTGATGCATTTTATCCATGCAGAGAGAAGCCGGGCTGAAAGTCAGTTCGAAGGTGGCGACGAATGCAGCCCACGAGATCTGGCGGAGTGGGCGAGATTGAAAAGAAACTTCCCACTCGATATTCCACCAAGTCAATGCCGCGCCCTGGAGTTGAAAGGTACCGAGCATCACCTTTTTATCTTCCGCGCATTCCATAGAACGAAACACACCCTCGGTGGTGTCCAACCAAATTCTGGCGGCATCCAAATCGGTCTGGCCTTCAAATGTCAGTGGATAAAATAACAAAAATTCCTTTAATGCATGTCCACGACTGCCAGGCGCATCCTCTGGAGCTAGAATGATGGGAGCTGGAGTAGGAACATTTTGCGAAACACTGCTCGCTTCCTGAGGAACCGGGACTCTCCGACGCTGAGGCGGCATCTTGAAACGACTAGCAACAGATAATAACCAGAAGACTTCGTTAATCATACGGAAAACATCCTAAGCCAGCAATAGATAGTGTAATTGGACTAATTCTGGACAATAGCTGTGTAATTTCGATTCCTTACACGTTTCCTCAACACCACTCTGATACCAACTATAACGACCCAGAGCTCTGGATACCGATAACCCGATGTGGCATTTAATTATCGCTACCAAGAACTGGGGAAGTCACCCAAGAGGCTGATGAGGCCCCTAAAGGGTTGGAGGATTTTGTCGAGGGAGTGCATAATGAATTGGAATTACACGACGCGCAGATTAAATTAAAACAGTTATTATAAACTGAAATGAGTGATATTAGCTAATTGTGTGATTCAGGAATGGAAGTTACTAGAGCAATTCTCTAGGCTTGATATAAGCATGGACAAGGAGAGCAGATGTGTTACACTGTCCCATATGAGCATGCATCCAGATCTACTCTCTGAAATACAAGGACTTCAAGACAATGACCCGACATTAGTGAAATCAAGGGCAAAATAGAAGAGCAATCTGATTACAAATTAGCATCAGATGGAAGGTTGTTATTTAGAGATAGAACTTGTATACCGGATTGTCCAGAGCTAAAGAAGAAGATCTTAGATGAAGCTCACAAATCAAGGTACACTATTCATCCAAGATCTACCAAAATGTATCAAGATTTGAAAAGAACCTTTTGGTGGCCAAACATGAAAAGAGAACTAGTAGACCTCATGTCTCATTGTCTCACGTGCCAACAAGTCAAGGCAGAACACCAAAAGTCTACCGGTAAGCTACATCCTCTTGATATTCCCAAGTGGAAGTGGGAGGATATCAGTATGGACTTCATTATGGATCTGTCTAAATCTAAAGGAGGACATAATGGAATATGGGTCATCATAGACCGATTGACCAAGTCGGCACAATTCTTGCCAATCAAGAGCAGATGGTCAGTTGATGTTCTTGCTGCTTTGTACATGAAAGAGATAGTCAGACTATATGGAGTTTCTATTTCAATCGTGTCTGACCGAGACCCGTGCTTTACTTCTCACTTTTGGAGGGATCTACAACATTCATTGGGGATGAGACTTAACTTTAGTACTACTTTTCATCCTCAAACGGATGGTCAGACCGAAAGAACAAATCAGGTGGTAGAAGATATGCTCAGAGCTTGCATTATTGATTTTGGTGGAAGCTGGTATGATCACTTACCTTTGGTCGAGTTTGCATACAACAACAGTTACCAGGTAAGCATACAAATGGCACCTTTCGAAGCCTTATCCAGAAGGAGTTGCCGATCACCCTTGTGCTGGGATGAAGTAGGCGAGAAGTAACTGTTAGGCCCAGACATGGTAAGGGATACCACCGAAAAGATTCAGCTCATTAGAGAGAGACTTCAAGTGACTCAGTCTAGACAGAAGGCTTATGCTGATACAAGAAGAAGAGATCTCGAATTTCAAGTCGGAGATCACGTATTTTTCAAGATATCACCTAGATGTGGAATAAGGAGATTTGGTATTAAGAGCAAGCTTAGACCAAGGTTTATCGGACCTTTTGAGATACTAGAAAGAGTTGGCGAGGTGACTTACCGCATCGCTTTACCTCCTCAATTATCCGAAGTTCATAATGTGTTTTACATATCCATGTTAAAGAAGTATGTGCACGATCCGTCACATATTATTGATCATGTGGACCTGGTCATTCAAAAGGATCTCACCTATGAGCAAAAGTCCATGAAGATCCTTGATCGCGAGGTTCGTACACTAAGGAACAAAATCATTCCCATGGTCAAGGTGTAATAGAGTAAATGCTCAGAACACGAAGCCACATGGGAGACCGAAGAGTCTATGAAGAAACGATTCTCGAACTTATTCTAAATGGTATGTACTCTACACTCTCCACATTTATATGCGGTGAAATTTGGAGATCAAATTCTTTTAAGTGGGGGAGGGTGATCCTTAATTGATGATATCCTGATCTGAGATCAATCTTCGAAAAATATTTGGATCCGGCCAAGCAATCAGGAAGGTACTTTCTATGCGTCGAGAAAATAACTATGCCAACAGTCCATGAAATCTACAAATACCACAGCCCAATCATTCTGCAATAGGAGGCGTGCGGCACCCTTGAACATGATAGACCACTCTTCTTTATCCTTGACCAAAAAGAACTAACTTCTTTTCCACGAGATCTCTATTATTCTACTTTCAATTGGACCACATGTATTTCACTCCACTAGATGCAGATTATGTTCAAATGGACCGCATGCGTACCACTCCACTACAGCATGTGAATAGGGTTGTCGACACTGCAGATGTTCTGTTTAAAAGGAATTATGAAAATGATGCCAGTATGCTTTTGCCTCAGTATTTTGATAATGTAACTTTTAAGTCTTTTTCAATGAAATGTGGCAGTATGCCACCTTCCAAAAAAATGAAAATGATGACAGATTATTTTCTTGATATTATTCAAGGCTGCTTCCTGTTTGGTGCTTCATTCATTTCGTTTGTTAATCACTTTAATGTAGTTTGCCTGGAAAATGAAGAAACACTAGGGTGCGGGGTCAACTTCAAAGTACAAACTGTAGTTCAGAGTTACCTTAATCTGTGGTTATAGGATTTTGCCTTCTGTGTTGAAACATGGTATTACCATCATTAGTTGAAATTGGAAAATGATTGTACACAGTTAGGAATACAACAATCTCACCAAAATGAGATGATTGATGGCAAGATAACCCTATAACAGTGAAGTGCCAATCCCATAAGCTATTAATGCAGTTATGGATAATGGTGGACGGGTGTTTAAACTGCTCCCTAAACACTCTATTGTTCCCTTCCCTCCAGATTGACCAGAGCATAGCAGGAAATCACATTCCCCAAAGATCCTTCTCTTCCTTTATGGGATTTAGAAGCATTGAATCTGTGTGCCATTCCTCCAAGCAGTTCTTGATATGCCACTGAACCTTGGTTCCTTTAAAAAATTGAAGCCACACCATGTGCATTATACCACGAGTAAAGAAAAGGTGGTGCAAATTCTCTAGATAGCAGCCACAGAAGGCACATTGGGTTCTTATGTCAGATCTGAACTTGTGAACTCTATCCGCAGTTGAAGTTCCCCTCCATGCCAATTTCCGTAAGAAGACTCTAATTTTGATGGGGAGTTTGACATTCCACACTTGCTTGTACCAAGGAACTTTCCGGCCTCCTTGCATCAGAATATGAGAAGCAGATCTGACAGAGAAGTTCCTTGTTTTCTCCTATTTCCAGATTCTTGAGTCCTTAGAGCCTAAAGATAAGCTCTTGTTATCCAATAGGAAAAAAAAATGAAAGTACTGTTACCAGTCTACTTCATTCAAGTTCCTTCTGAACTGTATGATCCAGCCCAGGCTGTCTACTGACTCTGGCCAGACATCAAAAACATTGACCCCAGTCCTACAAGCAAGTGCATAGATATTGGGAAAATATTCATTGGGTGATGTCTTCAGCAGCCAAGGATCTTCCCAGAATTTAGTTTTTCTTCCATCCCCTACAAAGATTGAAGATGAGTAGCTGTAAAAATCTTTAAATTTCATTATGCCCTTTCGAATTTTCGCCAAGACTGACCCCCTTTAGCTTTTTCCAGTGTACCCTTGCGGGTTTTCACACTGAGGGGTATCCATTTTTGCCTAAGGCGCCCTCTTAGGTTTTCACCTTAGTCAGGTTAAAGTCTTTTTGCCCTTAATTGCTCCCTTAATGGAAATAACCAAGTCCACTGGACCATCAACAGTTTTAGTCCCTTTTTTTTAATACCTATGATGTCTAGAGGCAGAGAGTGTTTCGCATTCCCAGAGGGACATGTGTGCCGCACCAGTGGGACAAGCGGGTGGATTTGACAGCCCTATTGGGACGCGCTTAGTCAAATCCAAAAATCGATAGGTCAACTGGGCCGGCAACCCGAGGAAGGAGTGCATAGGCCAAGCCTAATTAGGACAGTAAGTAAGTAGGTTTAACGGTCCAAAAGGGACGTGCGGGTTAAACCTGAAAGTCGATAGGCGAGGTGAGTTGACAGCCCGAAAAGGGCACGCATAGGCTAAGCCCAGTAGAATGAAAGAGTGGATTTCACAGCCCGGGTGGGACATATGAATCAAATCCGCAAGCCGATAAGCAAATAGGGTTAGCAGCCTGAAAAGAGCCTGCATAGACCAACCCGCGGAGACAAAAGAATGGACTTGACAATCCCAGTGGGATATGTGAGTCAAGCCTAAAAACCAAGAGGTGAGATGGGTTAGCAACCCGAGAGGGCATGCATAGGCCAGACCTAGAGGAAGAAAAGATAGACTCGACAGTCCTAATGAGACGTGAGAGTCAAACCCGAAAGCCGATAGGCAAGATGGGTTGGCAGCCCGAGGAGGACACGCATAGGCCAGACCCAGTGGGACAAAAAGTAAATGGATTTAACAATCTGAAAGAGACATGTAAGTTAATTCCGACAGCCAATAGGCGAGACTGGCCGGTAACCCGAAAGGAGGATGCATAGGCCGAGCCCGATGGGACAGCACAGGTGGTTCGAATAACCCAGAGGAACACGAGAGTCGAACCTGCGAAGTCCAAAATATGGGTGGAGCTGACATACCGAAGGGCGTATAAGTCAACTTTAGAAAAGGAATGGATAGACTTGTCAGTCCGAAGGGACATAGTAGTCACATCCAGAATTGAAAACGTACGCGGGGTTGACTAGCCAAAAAACATATGAATTAATCCTGCGAGAAAAGAGATGGATTTGAGAGCCCAAATGGGGCATATGAATCAAATCCAAAGGTTTCAAATGCTAGTGACCCCGGTAGGACAGAGTATGACAATGTCGGGATATTAGTTATAACGCCCTGGTGGGACTAGGTGTCGCACGACGACATGAGAAATATAGCTAAGACATCAGTATAATGCATTTTCCATCGTAGGGTGAAGTCACTGACTTAGAACCACCCGTAAAACATGTCGCAAGAGGGGTTTTTTTTTTTACATTACCAACCTCACCGCCCTTTCAGGTTTTCGCCGAGGCTGGCCCCCTTTAACTTTTTCCAGTGTGCCCTTGCGGGTTTTCACACCGAGGGGTTGCCCATTTTTGCCTGAGGCGCCCTCTCGGGTTTTCACCTCAGCCGGGTCAAAGCCTTCTTGCCCTTGATTGTTCCCCTGACAGAAACAACCAAGTCCGCTGGATCTAAAACAACAAATGCTTGCAGTGAGCGATCCTAGGCATTCATCTAGTCGCCGGAGAAAAAAGTTGAGTAATCATACGCGAGGCAAAGCAGTTTTAAGGTGGTTCGATCTCGAGCTTGAGATCTACGTCCATCCCTTTCTCAATTGAGTAAGACTTCTGCTGACAAATAGCTTGGAGATCCGCTGATCCACAGCTTCGGGGATAAGATCCCTACAGACCGCTGATCCACAGCTTTGGGGAAATAATCCCAGACCGTTGAGCTTCACAACTTGCTTAACTAAGGAACAGATCCTCACCGCTGAGCGACACAGCTTGCTGTCCGAGGAACACACCTCGCCGCTGCTTCGCAGCTTAGTCCGCTGATACACAGCTTACAGGCAATTTCAGAAACGAACAGAAGGATAACAAAGGAAAGACAATAACAGAAAGAAAAATGTAGCTCTCTCTGGAGCAGATGACTCTGGATCTGATCCCGAAGTCAAGACCAACGCCGCTTCATCACACTCTCTCTTTTCTCTCAGACTTCTTCTCAAATTTCGATACTCTGTTTTCTCTCTTCCTCTCTTTTCTGCAACGAGCTCTCTCTTTCTCTCAGACTCTTCTGCTCTTCTGCTCTTTTCTCATCATCTTCAGTTTCCGATCGAGGTCTTGGCCTCTTTTTATACACACGAACAGGAATGTTGTTGCTCCCCACGAGTTTTCGAATCAGGCGCGTGGAAGGAACGCTCCCGCCAATCGATTCCTTCTAAAAAGTGTATTTCGAATGTCCACGTGTCAGGGGCAGAAGAAAAGTTGCTCCACGTGGCAGGATGTTCATTTAGCCTCCCGCCTTGGATCACGTGCCCCCCCCAATCTATTTAACTTTCGAGCCCAAGTGAGAATTTAGGAATTCTTCCTTTATGCGTCCAAGGTGTTCGAGTGTGAATCTGGGTTACTCCTTGATGACCTTGATTTTCTGTCAAAACACAGTTAAGAGATTTATTAACAATCTCATCATCATAAGTAAAGAATGCAGGCTCAGATATTTCATAATAACAGGCAAATCATGTAAATGAGGGTGTAAAGATATGCACATGCATCGATGCATAATCACATTGCATTGACCTGCCTTTCTGATGAGAGGTCAAGAATGCAACAATATGTCAATAGAGCATCGACCTGTATATTGCACAGGTAGACCTTATACTGTCAGAAAGATTATATCTGTAATGAAGGTGCATTGACCTGTCAATGCACAGGCCAGTACTTCATGGACAATAACATCGACGTGCCACTTAGACAGGTCAACCTATCCCGGTGATGAATAACGAAGATGCTTAATGCATCGACGCAGGACCTTACTGCACCGACCTGACTTCACAACAGATGCACAAGGTGCATCGACCTTGAGAATGATAACCTATGTCACATCGACCTTATGTTGCAATTACTAGCTCAATAGCATTGACCAGTCTATGGTGTGCATCGACCTGATGAAATAACATCTAGCATACAGTGCCTAGCAACATCGACTTGTGTACAAAGTGCACCGACCTGATGGTGCATGACTTCTACAGCCGCATCGACCTTCTAGACAAAATGCATATGTGCATCGACCTGTCTTTCTAAATGTATGAATCTAGGGTATTCCAGTTCGGCTCGATGCTCAACTGGGGCTATGGGATCGGATGTTCACTCTCTCAACCACGGTGATTTGTAGCAGGCTAGGGGCCCTAATCGCACATGCACGGCATATAAGATAGCATACTAAATAAAGAAAATGTCAATAATCAAAGATGTTACGCGTACCTCCATGACTAGTGTCTGGGGAAGAAACTTCGATTAGATCTGACAACCCCGATACACGCTAATAAAAGAATAATTACAACCCATAATTATTCACCCACTCCTTGCAGGGAGATAAAAGACTACAATGCGGATTTCAGGGCTGCTGGAACATGGGTTGACAGGCAACGGTCGTTGGCGACGTGGGGGCGAGGGGACAGTGCTCGGCTCCCACCCGTTCAGTTCTGTCCACGCTGACCAGATTGCATAGTCGGCTTGCAGGAGGTGGTACGGCTAGATCCGAGGTCAAATTGAGGTGCCGTTTGTTGGGACGCATAGAGGACTGGACGCCTTTCGACCCGTCCAAGTGGCGCATCCAGATCTGCTATGAATCAGAGGTAGTGGCTTCTGCAAATCGGACCTAGTTCTATTTAGCAGATCTGCACAAGGAGCAAAAAAATTATGGAACAATTCATGGCGGGATGGGATTGAGGCTCTGCTTGCTGGGACTCGTCGGCGACGACAGGAGGAAGATCTGAGCCAAAGGGTTTGGCCAGATTGAGAAAGAGACGACCAGAGGCTCTCCTACTATGTTCAGTTGGTTCTGGGTTGGATCTGCACAGGTCAGCCTGTGCAATCCCACGAAAACCTTCGCCACGCCCAGCAAAGAGATCAGGACGGAGTGTGCTTGGCGGCGTTGCGAAGAGGGAAGAAAATGCTACTATCCATACAAATCTCAAGCCCAAAGGCATTGGGGTGAGATTTGGAGGATTTTCTCTAGGAAGAGAAAGGAATCTACTTCACTTGGACGAATAGCTCTGCATGACTTCGCAGCCGGAATGGTTCCTAGGGATCCCAAACTCCGATCTATGTGAAACCAGTGCCAAATTCTTCTTGACTTGCAGGATCAGCTCTGGTAAAATCTCCAGGGCCAAATCTACTTAGGATGAGGCTGTGGATGATTCACAAATCATGGACAGGATCTGAGATAGCAGATCGAGATCTGCTCGCAAACACGGAACAATTGGAACTTTGACGTCACACCGATAGCTCAGGGCGTTGCACCCCGCCTAGATCCCATCTTAGGATCTAGGGATCTTGGGCATCCCACCCAAGGAAGGGGAAGGAGAATCTCTCTCACACAGATTTTTCCTCAAATTTTTTTGCATTAAACTGAATTTTTCCTTACAAGAGCATATGTATATGGGATGGGGAGAAAACCTAATGGGAAGAGTGGGGGGAATGGCACCTACGTGGGAGGGGAATGGAATGGAAGGACGGGCTGGCCTTCCCTTTCCTTGGTCAAGGAGGGAGGCGCCCCCTTCCTTGATTCAAGGAAGAGAAGTCAAACTTCCACCCTTGACCACTTCAAATTAATTAAAAAAAAACTCCCACCCCTTTTTGACTTGGACCAAGCCCATTAAGCCCATTACAAGTCCCTTGGCCCATTAACCTCTAGCCCATTCCCCACATGTTTGCATGCACTCAGGTGCACATAGGGTCATTCATTTCATACCATAGTTGCATACCTATCTTGGTGAGTGATCCTCTTGGATCCATATTCCTTGGGGTCAACTAGGTGATCTCATCCGAGACCTCCATAAGTCCCTGTCAGTCGTGGATTCTCACACAGATGCCTGGCTGATTGTACCTTTACCACCCCGTGTCTAGGTTGCATTTGTGAGAGAGGTCAACCCTAGTGTCAACCAAGTTGTCATAATCCATCCTTATTAGGAACCTATTGGTGGAGTGAACATTGGTTTGATTAAATCACTAAGGTTCTTATAGGGGGAAACTAAAGTAAAAAAAACTTTGTGCATCATTATAACTTGGTTGACCTTGATTGTATTCTCTCACCTTGGTTGTGTGCATCTCCTTGCTCATTTTGTGTTGTATGCTTATTAGTCCTTGTCTTCTATCATCTCAAGGTGCAATATTGCATGTGGAGTTGCTTCAAGTCCATAGGTTCTTCTCCTAGGGGCAATTCCTTCATCATCTCCTACCTCAATCCACTATTTGGTTCCACCATGCTGTCTGGTGATTTCCCCCTTTCCCATGAGGACTCCCCTCCTCAAGGGCTCCTAGAAGACCCATCCAGGATCATGTCTCTTCAGTTTGGAGAAGGGTCCACCCCTCCTCCATCCTCTGTTGTTGTAGAGGGTGGTCAGCCCTCTCTCTCAAATCCCCATGCCCATGATCCCACCAATCATATTCTTCAGATGATGGCCCAGTTGGATCCGACCTAGCTTCAAGCCCTTTATCAGACCTTGCAGGGGTCAAGCGCCCCGTCTCCGACCATTTCACAGGGTCTATCTGCTACATCCATCTCTTAGTCCAGGGTTAATGGGCAGGGGCTTCACCTGCTCTGATTGATCTCACCACAGTCCAACCTAAAATTCCTCACTTCTCCAATCTGGAGGCGGGCCAATCTTCTAGTTCGGCCCCTCAAGCTTTTGACAAAGGGAAGACCACTCTTCCCCCATCTCCTCAAATTGATGCTTATAGGTCTGTTCTCTGAGCGCCGTAGGTCCTCATGGGCTCGATCAATTTCTCTCACCCTTAGCTGGGACAGCCCAGCTTGCTTATTCTAATGTGTGTCATCATTTGGCCCAGCACCCCTCCAATGGGCCTCCCGTTTCTTCTGTCTATCCTTTGGCTCCTTGCCTTGAGCCTGTTCCTTTTGTTCCACCCCCTCCATCTCGAGAGCAAGAGCTTCTCGACAATTGGGCTGCCATGCAGCAACAACTCGACTTTCTCCAAAAGTGGGTAGGCCCACAATCCTTGGCTGATGTTCCGATCCCCAGCTTTCACAATATTTGATTCCCTCCTCAATCCGAGCTCCCCACGTACCATATGTATGATGGGAATGGCAATCCGTACATCCATGTGAGGGATTTTATGTATGAGTCGGTGCAGTTTCAATATGATGACCGCCTTATGGCGTATCTATTCTGCCGCTCATTGGATGGGGTAGTGCTAGAATGGTTCTATACATTGCCACTAGAAGATGCTGAGAGCTTTAAGATTGTCAAAGAGAAGTTCATTCAAAGGTTCCAGGATCGGGTTGGCCTGGAATATTCTTTTACTGATCTAGTTCTCTCTTGTGGTTGTTATTTCTTAGTTGTTCTGATTGACTTGGCTGTTTGTTGTCACATTCCGAGTAATTTCTTCTACTACTAGTTCTGGGCATGACTTGTGGTGACGTAAGCATCCTTCCTCATCTTCAAACTCTCGATAGATGGAATCATCCATCCTCTCATTAATGAGGAAGTTATGCAAAGTCATTGCTACGGTAACTGTCTTCACCTGCTTGGAAAAAGTATAGGATGGGATGTCATTCAATATCAACCACTGACGTTTGAGGAGAGCAAAGCCACACTCAATAACATTCCTCAAGGAAGAATAAAGCTAGTTAAATTTCTCATCCCTCCCCCTAACACCTCCTTGATGAAAATCAGGAATATGATACCTACTACACTTATAAGGAGTGAGGAGGCCTCTCTGATTGGGATATCCCGCATCAACAAAGTAGTACTTATCTGCCACCAAAAAAATGTGAACTCCAATCATATGAAATAAAAGTACATGGGATGAAAATAAAAGAGACATGGTACTAACTGATAGGAGGTATTGGGAAATTATTACGGGGGTCATACACTGCATGCACTAGTACTTTTGCCTCATAGGCCGTCCCTCCCCATCAGGCAGCAACAAATGTGAATCTCATATCTAAATCACAAACTGTGAGTACATTTTGAGTACATCTCTGGCCATCTCGTGCACTCCTATAAACTAATTGTCTATTGACAAACACTCGAGCACTTATATGCGTTCTATCAAGTGCCCCTACACAATTTCTATAAGAATGGCCAATACATTCCCCAGTGTAATGTCAGACATGGTTTGTGATTTCTTTCAATGGATGGAATGGTCAGATCATGTCAAATGCACACGTACGCCAAACCTGTAAGACGATGTTAAAGTATTGACTAATTGTCTCCCCCAAGTGATAAAATTTATCTTGGATGTTACAATTTCTCTCATTATGAGCCACTATTTGCAAAAAAATCTCATCTATTCTTCAACACACACATTTCTAATACTTCATAGCAAGCCCCACTATTTAAAAATACTACACAACTTCTTGAAAGTGTTAGGGTACATGCGACATCTGCTATAACAAGGCTTCCAGTGCCCTATTAGCATCTCATGCACAATTGTATGCCCCTACATGAGTCATCGTAAACTGGTTGCTTGAGATAGTATGATGATCTATAGTTGACCATCCATAGTAAAATGTTGAAGAGCAAATGTTTAACTAAGGGATCCTCATTGTCATCAATTTCCATCTACAACACCCAAGGGAAAATGTACTATGAAGGCAATGAAACAAAGATAGGACATTCAAGTATGATATCAGTCATAAATGGAACATAACAACCATAATACAACAAGGTAAACATTGTCTAGCATGTCCATTCACATGACAAAAGGAACATGTACATGGTGTCACAAATAGTGATCCAAAATCCAACAAAACAAACAAAAGTAAGGGTGCACACATCAAACTAACATGGTACGCAACAAAAGAAAGTACAAAAATCATGATGGATGGGCAGACTGGGACTACAACAACATTTGATACTCTCGAGCAAGCCAGGCCTGCCTACACTCCAGGTATTCCAATGCAAAGAATAGACGGCAGGTGTGTGGTATAATGCATGCATCAAGGTTAAAAAATAATGAGACATAATGATTGACATCATCAAAATCACAGAGGCACAACATGTTCGGTCCGAGGTCAGCCTGCGGGTCTCGAACTGCCTCCGAGAGTCAGCTCACTCTTTCATCTCATCGTGACCCTGTGAAATCATCATGAGAAGCATCGAGAAAGCCTCCAAGCCACTGAACAGCCAGTTCTGGCACCGTCCGTGCCTTTAGTTCAGTCGCTCCGGTTTCCCACTGACGTGGCCTTCGGCACTGTGATCTGTGCTACTAGGTCAGCTTCGTTTGTATTTGTGACATTCCCAGGGCATGGGCCACTACCCGGGGTGCTTTCGCCCTGGCTGGGCACCTATTTGGTCGCTAATAGACCTATCCATTGAAAAGACATGCCCATGTCAGATCACTCAGGTCTTCCACTGATACGGCCTTCGGCACCTTGTTCGGAGGAGCCAGAGATGTTTCTTTACCTCGGGAGGGTTTCTTATCAGGTGGCGGACCACCAAGTACATTCTCATCCTGGTCGGATGATGGACGAGGTTTGTTAGGCACGACCGAGTCGATACCAGTTTGTTGGGCAGGCCGAATGACACTACCGATTTGTTGTGGATTTCTTCCGACCATCCAAAGGTGGAGTCTCTGACGCTCTCGTCAGATGACCGGAAGCTTCAGCCATCCGAGGGGACCCTTGTGTATTGATTTTCATCGACTTTTGCACTTCGACAGACTGCATTCTTCTTATCATTCAGGCGTGATTGCCATTGAACATATTTCGGGTGCCAACAGCCAACGCCAGGGGAGAGCAGCGGTGGAGGTGCCACCACGGAATACAAGTGCGGGTGTTTGGATGGCTGGCTAGAGACCTTGGAGAAGGTCAACTGCCTGTACTCTGAGAAGGGGGTTTTGAACCTTCTTCCCGATAGGTTCCATCCCAAAGAGGATGAGTAACCTCTATGTATCTTCCTCCCCTTCCTAATAAATAAAAGCTCCCTTTCTTCAACCTTTTCTTTGTGCTGTAGTGCATGCTTGCTTTTCAACAGTCATCTTCCTTTGTTCGTAGGCGTATGGCGAGGCGCTTTTCGCTACTGGAGGAAGGCATCTATTATTTGTAGATAGTAGTGATAGTGGGTAGGCATGCTGGTCTAATGTGTTGGCTTCGTTGTCCACCTTCATCTTCATGGTGCCAATGCGACGATGCAGGGTCTTACCGGGGACGTGGCTTCAGAAGATAAGGTCTCTAGCCTTTTCCTGGTGCAGGCCTTTGAGCAAGTGACCTTCCCGTCAGTCCACTTCCCTCAGAAGCAGTGGTGCTGGAAGGTAAGGGCTCCGTCGAAGTCACCTTAGCGATCGTTGACAGGTTGCTTGGCTAGGGTAGTGACTACGTCGGGGATCGGAAGCTGAATGCTGGAACGGTCGCGACGCCACCATAGCCTTAATTTGTCTTGCTTTTCCATAGGCTTGTATGTTGGCCGCATGAGAACGGCATATTGAAACTTGACAATTTGTATTTCTACTAAAGAATAAAAATTCCTTAGTTCATATTTGTGTTGATATGTACCTTTTGGTGGGAGATTTTTGCGTATGTGGCGGATTCATGAGGGTGGACAGGTCTTTGCCTATGAGGAGGCCTGATAGAATGTTGAGAAAATTGCTCAATGAGTTGAAGTGGAATTAATGGATATTGGAGAAAACTAGGAGACATGGAGATCAAGACTGCGGGTGGTCTGGGAACGCTAAGAGCGTATAACTTGGAGCATATGAATGCAATGAGTGATGGGTGGAATGCAACAACAAAGAAGAGGCCGGCCCACAGCCTGTCTATAGTGAAGCCTTCTTTAAAGGGCACATCTGGCTCTCCTATATCAGTGTAGTTGCTGAGCAACTGCCTCTTGTCAGTGATCACTCTCGGCTTTTCAATCATATCATGAATAAGCGGTGGCCACTCTGGGTGAGTTGGCATAAACAATCGACTCAAAGCAATAGTGGCGTCATTCATGTCAAACCATCTGTACCAATCACACTCCAGGTCATCTATCTTTCTTCTTTTAATTGGCCTCAAAGTCTCCAAGGCTTTATAGGTAACTAGTGGGGCTAAATGGCTGGCAAATTGGTGTGCATGCACATCTTGGTGATCTAGAACTGAAGTGAGTACCGTAGTTTGCTCTTCTACTTCTTCAACAAGCCCATTGACAAAATGTGTGTACAAAGACCAAGTGATCAGCCGCCTATCTGTCTTGAGAGTGGAGGTCATGGTGGCCCACGATTCTTTTTCATTTTCAACTGATTCTTCTTTGCTTGGCCCTTTCTACCCTAGGCCACCTCGGGGGATTAGCCTGTGGTTCTTAATTAGCTTTACTCTTCCTTGGAGGTTTGCTCCTAGGCCCTTGCCATACCTGTAACCCATTCTCATCATAATGTTCCAACCTGGGGTATTTATCATACACTTCTTCTTCTTCCCCTTTTGAGGTAGGGGTGGTGCTGGAGCTGATGTGGAGACTGTAGCTTGTGGCTTCAATATATCATGTCGCGGATTGTCAAGGTCTAGCACAGATAACAAAGGCATGTTGGCTAGCCAAATAGAGGGCACTAATTTCGCTGAATGAATGTCCACCTTTGGAAGAATGGGCATGCTAGTGACCTTGATGACGTGCCCCTTATGTGGAAATTTTATGCACTGATGATTTATAGAAGGGACGGTGTCAAGTGCCTGAATATAAGGGCATCCCAAGATGGTATTGAATGTGGGGTCCATGTATAAAACATGAAAATTGATTGTGATAGACGATGGACCCAGCCCTACTTTCAAGGTAATCACCCCCATGGGCAGCTTCTTCATATTATCATAAGCTATTACTGTGATGGGTGAAGGCCAGATTTCACTTTTTGTGATGCCACACATTTTCAAAGTACTCAGCGGCAGAACATTAATGGATGCGCCGGTGTCCACCAAACATTGCCTGACAACTACTTTGTTGACATCAACAGTGATGCATAAAGCAAATTTCCTTGTTGGTTTTGGAGCTAACTCATGCTCATAAAAAATAATTGCCAGCTGATCCCCAGCCAGAGTTAAAACTAAGTTGATTTGTTCAACTGGGATGTCCTCATTAACCATCACCTTCTGAAGATATTGCTTTAGAGCTTCCTGGTGGGTCGGAGATCTTCTTATGAGTTTTAGAATGGAAATCCTCATCGGGGTCTTGTCTAAGTGCTTAAACAGATCATATTGTGTGACGAATATTGGACCATCATATTATCTGTCAGTAACTATTCATACATTTAAACCCACAACTATTTATTGTGATGAAACTTGTTTTAGACACAAAATCTGTCCCAAACCTTCGACATTATTTCGACGTTAATTTTTACTGTCGAAAAGTTCGGACGTCTTTCCGACGAAATAATACTGTCAAAAATTAGTCGGTAGTCACCGATGCATTTACGATGACATAGTTTTCCATCACAAAGTTTAAATATGTGCGACATGTTTTCGACGAATGATTTTCAGTCAAAAATTACCGTCGGTAATTAACATTTTTCTTGTAGTGTTGTTATCTTCAACATTCTTCTTAAGATTGATTTCATAGGCCATCAGCGAACCTATCAACTCTCCCACTGTCATGGTGGACAGATCCTTGGACTCTTCTAACATAGTGGCTTTAGTGTGCCACGTAGGGGTTTGGGACCTAAGAATTTTACTAACAAGCTCATTATCCGGATGTTGCTTTTGTAAGGCTTTAAGACTATTCACAAGTTGTAAGAACCTTGCATACACTTCAGACATGGGTTCATCATGCTTCATTTTAAATAATTCATATTCTGAAATAAGCATATTCACCTTGGTAGCTCTTACCTGGGACGTTCACTCATAAATCAAATCCAATTCGTCCCACATCTGATTGGCAGATTTGTAGGCAAAAATTCGTAAGTACTCCTCTGGGTGAACCGCGCACTGCATAATATTCATGACTGTCCAGTTGACGGTTGACAACCGAATTTGTTCCCTGGTCCATGCAATTTCATCTTCATGAAGTTGAAATGGACCACTGGTGACGACTCTCCATAGCTCATGGCTCTGAGCTCGTAAGAACACCTCCATCATGTTCTTTCAGTACAAGTAGTTAGCACCATCAAAAAATGGGGGTTTATTAATCGAATGTCCCTTAGCTAAGAAGCTGCGAGTATTGTCGAATCCTGGTCTTCCCAAGTCGTTGGACCACATTGTGGGAAACCTGCTCTGATACCAACTGATGTGTATGGCAATGTGGTTCTAGAGGGGGGTGAATAAGACAACCCCTTTAAAAATTAATTTCAGAAATTTAAACTAACACTCAGTAAACTGGACGGAGGGACGATAGATTCTGTTCATGCAATTGAAGGAAAAACATTCACAAACACCTTACGAGCACAAGACTGGTACGAGGCGGAGGACTAATATAAATACTTCCTCACGCAAGGGGAAGCTATCCAGATAGGCTTGACCTACATTCTAGAAACGTCTTTTGATATACCAAGTCAGCTTGAGAACATGGATAGAAAATATGGAGATCAAACCACAAATGCACCAAGGATTTTTTAGGTGGTTCGATTACTATCCAGTAATCTACGTCCACCCCTCGCCTGATTAGGATGAGGCTTCACTGAGCTTGGATGAAACTACTACAATGGTTGATCACATAGCTTACCCACCAGAGGAACAACCTCCTCTCTTCCTCTGAAGACCCAGAGAGAACCTGTGCTCACCAACCCGATGAACACACCACTGATTCTACCCCAATAGAAGCAACAACACTACACTAAGGTAGCACATGAGGAACCCACCTCGCACCTTGGTATGCAAACTAGGATGTGACCAGTTCAAACTGAACACTCCCCCAATAAATGCAACAATGCACTATCAGAGGACAACAACCACACTGATTCAAAGGAAATCTGAAAAACAAAGATAAGAAGAAATGAAAAATATAGCAGAGGAGAAATCAAATGTAGCTTTGAATGTTGATTCAAGAGCATTCACAAGAAGCCGGAACAATCCTCTCTCAAATTGGGCTGCGATCACTTCTCTCTTTCTTTCTCTTTCTCTTTCTCTTTCTCTTTGGCTCACGAGTTCACTCTCTTATTCTTCTCAGATGGGCTCTCTTTCTCTTCGACGGCAGCAGCCTTTTCTTCAGAAGCTTAGAGTGCTTATCTGCAACAGAGCCTCTGGATCCCTTCAGGATGACCTAATTAATCCACTGAAATTCCATTGGTCCACTTGGCACAAAAGAATATTCTCTTTTGGAAACGTCAGTGAGCGAGCCTGCCATCGCAGGATCACGTACCAATCATGGGTGTCGAAGGCACAAAGACAGTCCATGCGTTCCTCACGTGTTCGGGTGTTGCTCTCCACTGGTGACCTATTTGTCACCCTTAACCAGCTATTTTTCACCCTTACTAAGCTATTTTTCACCCTTAAGTGACAATTTTTCACCCTTGTCTACCTTGCTCGTGTGCTTCAATTTTTAGTCTTGCATTGACTCCATTTGCCTATAGAGCCGCATCCACTCCTTCCATCTTCCATCTTAGCCTTCGTTCTTGCTCTCCTCATCATCTCTAATCTTCTCTTCTTGGTCTTGCTCTGATTTTCTTCTTTCTTCTCTTGTCTGTCGAAGTGATCATATTAGTGTCCGTTGAAGAAGCTTTCAAATAGGTGCTGCTCATGCTGGACTACTGGACTATTGGTAACTCACTCTGCTGGATTGCTGGCATGTGCTGTGCAGTTTGATGGCCTCTAGCTTGCTATGACCTAGGGCATGGCTTGCTTAAGTGAAGTGCTTGAGGGTATCGCTGGTGCATCGAACCTGGCATTTCATCGAATATTTACTTTCTTGCAAGAAATTGTCAATCCTATCTCTTGAGCTTGAATGTGGTTAATCATGCTCGGTCAAAGCTTAAGGGATCTTGGTGCGGGACGAGCCCGAATAGGGAACTGAGACCTAGCTGTCCGAAGGATCGACTCTGGTCAGAGATGTGGAGGCACCGGGGAGCGTGCACACCTGGCAAGCACGCTGCGTCGAGGGAGCTTTCGGTCAACCCTACTAGTACAAGCAAAGAAATCACCTCCATGTCAGGAGGGGGAACTCGGGGAGGGGCATACGATACAACACTACCCTTACGCAGGAGGGGGGAACATGGGGAAGGGGAGTTGGGCCTGCTGCCCAATATCTATCTTGCTGGACAGAACCGAAGTAATCCGAGCAGTACACAGCACACAGGGGTCTTAAGAGGATGCCGCTTGCGCCCAGATGAAGTTTGAGAAGTGTACATGTGCTCCTGAGAGTTTGGAATCGTTCTGAGGTCGCAGGAGGGCGGGGCAGGCCGTGGAAGACGACCTGTGCGAATCTGTCCTGCAGGACTAGTCTGCGTAGTCGGCGTGCAGAGGGCGGTGCGCTCTCCACCAGACTCCGAACGACGCAAGACCAGTGGGGTCGGATGGCTGACAGATAGATCTACATCCTCAAAAGAAGAGTACTAACAAGGCACAGAGCTGGGCATGGTCGGCACTTTGGTGGGGCGCTGGTTCCTGGGCAAATATCCAAACACAGTCGGGTTGCGCAAGGTAGCACGAGCAGCACCGAATGCTGAACGCAACTAAACCACCTGGGATGGTTAGGACGTCGAGAGGTCCAACTCTGATGAAGAAGGCTGGGCCCGAAAACTAGCAGGGAAGGCATGGCACGTCCTGCTAATTGAATGCATTGTCTGGGCGGACTTTGTCGCCCCAGCTTTGCGCAGTCACTGGAGAATGAGCACCACAAACTGTGCTGACATTGGAATGGGGTGAGACCACCTCTGGAACATCGAGGGCTTGGAGAAGAACAAATGCTCTGAAGAGAGTTTAGGATGATTCGTGCCGCAGAAGTCAATGCAGCCTCTGCCAAATGGACCTCAGGTTCTAGCTCGAATCTGGCCCATCCACACGAGAATGGATGATGCGAGTAGTGCCGAGGTCGAAATGGGGCGGGACCACTTCTGGAGCGATGATGACTTGAAGCAGAACAATGCTACAGAAGAGGGTATGCACTGAATCATGCCGTATGGGGACAAGATGGAGTTGCAAACCGGCGCTTAGGATCTATCCTGGGTCTGCAGGTAGCAGAGTTGAGGGAGCATTAATGTGTGGACGAGGATGAGGATGTGGAACATCCGTGAGTTACAAAACCCTTCCTGGTTTGTAGCTGCTAGCCATTTTTTTGTTTAGAAAAACCCTAATGGCCTTTCCATCGATCATGCATGCGATTGGGCATTGAGAAGACCACTTTCATCACCGACTTCAGCATACACTGCTATACCTGGATGCCTTTCGGGTTAAAGGTCCTCTCATTTCTCTCATCTCTCTCTCTCTCTTTCTCTCGAATCTCTCTCTCCCTCACACGTTCTCTCTTCTCTCCCCCTTTCACTCGGTTCGCGGCCCATTCGGCCTCGGGTCGACGCGTGGGAGGTACCGACTGGACGGGCTCGACGTGAGGATCGCGCCAGTACCCTTCATCCCTCAGGTTGTAGAGCGTGGAGGTGCGTGCGAGTCGAAGGACGATGTGGCCCACGTGGCCCGATCTACACCGATTCGCAGTCTTCACCACACAAGAGGTAGAGGAACAGATTCCTCGTCTCGCCAGGAACCCGTTGACGCCACATGCATTGCCATCCGTCGTCATTTTCATCATTTCTCGTGCAAAAATCTATTTCGTGAAATTTTGGGCTAATTTCTCAAAATTTATTCCTCTCTCGATTTCTGGTCCAAACGGCCGCTGATTGAAGCGAGGGAGGTACCGTTGGATTGGCCGCATCGCGAGGATCACGTTGACGCCCATCTTCTCTTGATCTGCGGAGCATGGAGCCGAGTCAGTTCGGGAGACGCCGCATCGCCCTCTCGCCGGATCGACATCGAGTCGTCATTTTCGTCGTAATCCAGGTAGGGGGAGGGACTCCTTGCCTCGTTAGGACACCACTGGTACCACATGCGCCGTGGTCCGATGACCTTTTCCTCATTTTTCATGTATAATTTCATGTTAGTATTATTTAGCCTTAATTTCATGAAATCGTCTCCATGGGCATCGTCTTTCAATTTTGATGGCATGCGTAGGTATAAAATGTTATTATGGCATGGTAGGGCAGTTTAGAAACGTATTTCCCCGCGTCTCCCGTCGATATTTTGAACTCCAGAATCTTGAAACCCAGGCGATTTAATGCGCCCGCCCCGGTCCGTTTTAGTCCCATGGCGTGCCTCTATCGGTGCGTTACTTTCCCCTGTGACGGACTCCTCCAGGTCCGTTAATTGACCGTCGACCGATCGATTGACCATTGACCTAGTAAGGCGGTTAGTGTGGCGGTGCATAGTAGGTCCATTATAGTTCTTTAACGCCCTTGTTCAGGTGCGTTATATGCTGTATGTGAACTGTGGATTTTTCTGTGGATTTTCAAGTTCGGGTGCCTTTAACGCCCCTGTTCTGGTGTGTTATAGCCCTTGTCTACTGTGTTGGGTGTCTGTTGCTTTTAGCGCCCCTATCCCTATGCGTTATATCCCTATAACACCCCTATTTAGGTGCGTAATATCCCCTATTTAGACAATAGATTCTGATCGATCTGGTGAGCATAACGGGCCATGGGAGACGCGTTATGTTACTATAATGCCCCACCCTTGGTGCGTTATAGTCTGTGTTCTTGTTTTCCTTGAAACATTCGAGTAAGTGTAACGGACTCAAAAGGGCACGTCACAGGTCATGTAGCGCACCTTCCTTGATCCGTTCTAGGCTGTAACGGCGCTGTGTAGGCTCGTTATATCCTCTGCATGTTCCATAGTGTTGCATGTTCATTCCTTAATGTATTTTGTGTTTCCTAGGTGCCAGGGTTAAGGTGTACATTCCCACTTTCTTGAGTCTAGTGAATTATTATGTCGAAGGAACTCAAGTGTCATTGTAAACTTTGATCATTATTATAGAATAAAGTTGGAGTTTTGATTATATGTTGTGTTCACTCTCTCATGTGTAATGTTGCAATCTGATTTTCTCGCTAGCTTGAGGCTTATTTTGCCAATTGTTCACGTTCTCGACCTAATTTGGTTGTATATCTCGGGGCGTGACAATGATTCTTCATCAGACATCCTTAAGTGTAAAGAATTCTTTGTCTTTAAACTCTGATATTCATGACATGTTGAATAATGTTTATTCACCTCATCTTGTGAGTGAATGAGCTATTTTGAAAGCTAATAGATCGGAAAAGGAGTTGACAAGAGAAAGGCAAACTCAATTAACTAAAGGCAAAATCAGTCGACTGATGTCAAGTTTAGTCGACAGATATTCTAAAAGTCAACATAAATTGTGAAACTGCGTTGACACATATGCTAAGTGTGTCGACGCAACTGAAGGCCCGATCGACCGATTGGTTCAGATGACAAAGGGAGAAACATCAACTGAAGAATGTCAGAACAAGGTAGCAGGTAGTAGTGGGAATCCAATGTTAAGGTTGATTGTGGAGGTGATTCCGACAAATCAAGGTTAGATGGCATGGACTTGGAAGTAGCTGGACCCAAGAAACCTTAAATGGTTGTGGCAATTGAGTAAAAGGAGATAAGCCAACTGAAGATCAAGATGCCAATTTTATGACAACATAGATTGAGAGAAGCTCAGGGTGCAAGGCGCCTGTAATTTGGTGAAATGAAGCGACAGGGGCTTGCGTAGAACTATCAGAGGTCGAAGTACTCAAGAGTGTGTCGACCAACTTCATGAGAGAGTCGACCTACATGGCAACAAGAAGCAGGGCAACAATAGCGAACAACAAAGAGTGTGTCTGTCACGCCTCGGGATATGCAGAAAAATTAAGTCGAGAATGTAAATAGCCGGTAAATTAAGCCTCAAGCTAGAATGGCAATCAGAGTGCTAAACACATTAACACAGAAGAATGAATGCACAATATGTGGACAAAAACTCAACTTTATTGAATAATAAATCAAAGGTTACATTCAACACTTGACAATAACTTCACTTGACTCGATAAAATGGAAAATTACATAACATGATGAACTTCACCATCTTTTACAGTGAACGAGCCTAAATTATAATATGACTCATGACACTTTAACTATCTGTGGCTTCTCTCTTGGGCTTTAATTACTCTCGGACTCGCCACTTGAGTATTCCAACTCTGAGCCACTAGAATTTCCTAAAAAAGATTGGAAAGTAGGGAATGAGCACACTCGCCCTGTAAGTATCTTCGTGTCAACATGATGGCAAGTTTACATAATTAACATTTTAGCTCTAGAAGGTAAGATAATGAGAATGCGATAAAAACATGCAGATCAAACCAAAGCAACAACAAGTACCAAGATAGGAACTATAGAGATATGGCGTATGTGACCATGATCAAGTGAGATTATAATATGGCCTTTAAATAACAAGAATGTACTAGCATGCAATGAGAATGTACTTTCATAACCTTAAAAGGCTATGCACTAGAAAGTCATGTAACAAGCAAGCATGAATAATGTCGATGAGGTGTACGAAAGAGTACTGACTGAGGAAGATAGAAGAGAAATCATGACTACTTCAATGAAAGTTTTAGGTGAACAGAATCTTGGTGATCACTTAGCTCTAATTAGTAAAGAGAAGCCACCAACTATGAGCATGCAAATGAGGAAACCAAGGGAGGAAAAATGCACAGATTGTGGAAGGACTAACCATACCGTGGAAAATTGCTGGGAGCTATACCCTGACAAGAAGTCTGCAAAATTTAAAATCAAAAAGGGTGGACAGCAAGTTAAAGGTAGAGCTGCAACTATTCAAGGTCCTTCTGTTGATGGTGTCACTACAGAGGCTAAGGAGTCAAGACTCATGGGTCTCATTCCCAATGATATAGTTGACCTACAAAGGCTTCTTTCACTGCTGGATACACACTCCTCTTCTTCGCTGCCCCAGTAAGGTATTGAAGGGAGAACACTAAGTGCTGCCTCCCAACCTAGTCACAACTCATGAATCATTGACTTTGGAGCTATTGATCATATGACTGGTAACCCAAGCTGCTTCTCTTCATGCTCCCTTTGTTCTGGGCAGGATAACGTGATGGTGGCTGATGGGACTCATGCCACAATTGCTGGCAAGGGAACTGTTATGCTTAACAATCATCTATCCCTTGTCTCGAACTTACATGTACTTTCACTTCCTATTAATTGATTGTCGGTTAGTAGCCTAACCGAATCCTTCAACTGCCTCATAACTTTCTTTCTTGATCACTGTGTTCTTCAGGATTTGAGGATCACACGAACAATTGGGAGTGGGATTGAAGAAAGGGGACTTTATCTACTTCAAGACAGGGGGAGTTCAGCTCTTCAATTGAGATACACTAGTAGTGTGCAGAGTCTTAAATAAAGGAGATCCATATGTGGCATTGTCGTCTAGGACACCTGTCGTTCAAGTCCTTAGGAATTTTGCTACCTTCCTTGTTTCGGTCTATTCCCCTTGAGTCTCTTCAGTGTCAACTCTGCCAGTTGGCAAAACATTGTAGGACAAAATTGCCTATTTCAATAAAAAGAAGCACTAGTCCCTTTGAAATTGTTCATTCAGATCTTTGGGGCTCGTCCCCAGTGTGTTCTATGGATGGTCACCAATACTTTGTTACTTTTATTGATGACTTCTCATTGTGTACTTGGGTGCATCCATTGAAATCTAGAGATGAGGTGTCTCGACCAGTTCTTATTTTCTCCAATATGGTGCAAACTCAATTTGAGAAACAAATTAAGGTGTTCTGATCAGACAATACTAAAGAATGTTTTAGACGGAGTCTGAACACTTTCATGGAGGAAAAGGGAATTATCCATGAATCATTCTATCCTTACACTCCACAACAAAATGGTGTGGTGGAGAGGAAAAATAGCCACCTTTTGGAAACAATTCACGTCTTTCTCTTCCAGCACCATCTCTTGAAAAAAAATTGGGTTGATACTGTTCTTACAGCTCCATATGTCATCAATTATATGCTCTATACGGTGCTTGGTTTTTGTGCTCCTGTGACCATCCTTCATCCCTATCATTCTCTATTCACTTTGCCTCCACGAGTTTTTGGTTGTGTCTGTTTTATTCACTCCCTTTGTCCAGGTGGATCCAAACTTAATCAGAGGCGACCCCATTCCCTCTGGGCTATGGAGAAGCACAGAGAGGTGTTGAGGGGGGATGCCTCGGAACTGAAGTGGGTAGAGGTGCACACATGAATGTGCCTCTAACCATGAAACCCACAACGTGTATACGGCAAACCCAACATGATCATTGCATTGGAAGGGAAGCCCCGGGGAGGGGGAAATCATTTCTGTAGCCCATGTCAGCTCCAGGGCATGTTCGATCTCACGAAGTAAAACATGACATTCACACACACACGAAACATGCGAATTGAAAGAGAGGAAGGGGGGAAGCATGACAGTATGATATCATTTAGATCATCAACATATCATTCATCCCATCAACGGGAGGTAAAAGACATAATACATTATAAGCATTTGGCGCGGTCGGCATTGTCGCTCAGCTGCTGTTTCATTAGTTGCAGAGAAGAGATTATAGAGGAGAAGGAGTGATGAGATGGTAAGGGGAGAGATAGGCTCATATCATCGCCCCTCCCCCCTCACTTACACTATATTGAGGGAAAAATAGAAGGGGGATCGACAAGAGAAACTAGCAGAACCCACCTAAACTTCTCCAGCAAAATAGAGTATCAGATTTCTCTCCTTCTCCGGTTCCAGTGTGCTTTAGGCAAGCAGACAGAGGAGGGTGGTGGCCAGCTCACACTCAGGAGAAACCCTATTTCTCCCTTGAGGCTCCCTCTCTCTCGAACGAGTGCCTTCTCCTCCAATCGGATGGCTCTCTCTATTTCACTCTTCGGATTTCTCTTCCACTTCTTCTCTCTTTTTCAATTGGTCAAAATACTTAGTGCTTTATAGAAGAAGTCTATCCCGGCATGGAGAATGCACACCGGAGAAGGCTTCCTTTGATCATTTTGGCACGCCAGTTGATAGGGCAGTGGGAAGAGGGCTTCAACAAGGTGTTTTTACGCACTGATTAAAGGGGTGCCAGAGAAGCATCGGAAAAGGGGGCATGCCAGATTAAGCTTCTTTCATCGTGTTCAATTGACACACGTCAGACTATGGGCCCTAGACTAGCTCTAGGAGTTGACTTGGTCCTTCATCTCATCGCGACATCGCAGAATCGTGACGAGAAGGTTTGGTAAAGCTTTCGGGCCACTGAATGGCCAATTCTAGAACCTTTTGTGTCTTTGGTTCAGACACTCAGGTTTTTCGCTGACATGGCCTTTGGCACTGTAATTTGTGCTGCCAGACTGAGTTCACTTGTATTTGTAGCTTTTTGGTTGCTTCTTTGGGGATGGTCCTGAATACTCTTCCGAGCTTTCGGGTATTGCTTTAGCGACTGCCCGTTGGAGTCGAGCATCTTTTCTTTTCTTCTTTTCTTTGGTCTCATCTTTTGTTCAGCTTCTGTCGTTCTTTTTCTTCCTTTCTTTCTTTCCTTCTCGTTGGCACAAGGGCACTCGATCAGAACTTAAGACCTGTAGAAGTAGAAGTTAGGAAATATTAGAAATATTTTTAGTGTCAACAGTGCACAATAATATGAAGTCTGGCGTGTCATTAGTAAAGGCCCATATGTGTTACCTGAAAATGAGGATGAATGGGGAGAAGAAAATATTAAGAATTGTGCAGTGAATTTTAAAGCCATGAATATAATTCAATGTGTGAATCAAGCATACCTTTGGCATTGTAAGCTTGGTCATATTAGTGGGGAAAGATTGAAAAGATTGTGGAAAGATGGATATATTGATCCATTTGATTGTGAATCGTTCACAACTTGTGAATCTTGCCTCATGGGAAAAATGACCAACTCTCCATGTACTCGACATGGAGAGAGAGCTGGTGAGTTGATAGAACTCATACATTCTGATGTATGTGGACCTATGTCTACCCAAGCCAAAGGGGGTGTTGTAACCAGATAATTTCCCAACAAAATATCAAGGAATAAGAGTTCGGGAATTTCCTCGAACACCTTTAAGGCATGGACTACCCAGCCCCTCCTATGACTTAACAGGCCCAACCAAGGGTCCCAACCAGCTAGCCGTGAACCACGACAAAAATAATTGATTGGGATTACCCCCAATCACTCAGTTGCGGGCTTTTCTCGTGTTCTACACGGTCACCAAGGCCAACCCGGGGGTGCCCTGACTACAAGCTATGCCACGTGGTACCCAACAAAAAGGTCGGGGCCTACCCCCAAGATGCCTTCCTCCAGCCCTCCAAGGTCAAAAGGAGACCTAACTAAGTCCACCACAGGCTTTGGAGGCTCACAACATGCATATACGGCCGACGCACGTGTGTCAGGAATTTCCCCGAATTCCTTGTGGGTGCGTATATTCCAACCACTCTATAGCAAACCGTGGGCCAACCCATGGCTCCAACACACCAGTCGAGTTCTATAATGACCCTCTAGCAAGTCGGGGGCACCCCCGACCCTCAGACGCGCGGCGATGAGCCATGAACTTTTAGCTCCTGAGGCAACCAAGGGCTACCCTGTCAACTCGCCTTACAATGCGGCATATACCACCAAGGCAGGGACCACACACCCAAAGCGCCTTTTCCAGACTTATGCAAGCTCCTACCCTCAACTCGAGACCAATTCTAAGGCCCCTCAGTCAGTTACCAAGGCCATTTGACAACCTGAGGTGTGTCAAAAAATTTCCTGAGCACCTTGTAGGTGGCAACTACAACACGACATTAACAAGCCCCCACGGGCCAATCCCAGTATCTCGGAGCACCAAGTCCATCAAAGGAGAGCCCCAAATGACATCGAAAGGACACCTGAGCCGGCCAAGGGTCCCATGGCCCCTCCCAATCCCAGTTTCGTGCAAGGATCAATCGGCGTACTTGTGCGAGGAAGAAGACGAAGTCTCGAGATCACGCAGGAGCACATAGGTCAATCTCCTCAGTCTACACCCACGATCGTCCAGCCAATCAGTCAAAGCCATGTATCCTTCATCTTCTTGTAGTCACACTGAGTCAAAGTGGGGACAAAAGAAGTAAAAGACTTCATTTTATAGAGAGGCTGGGCCCTCTCTCTCCAGCCCACGCAAACCCCTATGGGGTCTTTTATGAAAACACCCCCCAGCACCCAGTCCGCCTTAACCCCTGGGGGTTTAGGCGAACTGGACTGATTGCTCAATCTGGTCCACCTAAACCTAGCCTATAACAAAAAAAATCTTTTTTTATCAAAAAACCAGCCCCCAGTCCACGTAAACCCCCCATGGGTGGGGGGATTAGGCGGACCAGACTGGACTTCCAATCTGGTCTACCTAAACCCTCCCTCATCTTGCAGGGGTCTATCTCAATTCCTTGATATCTGACAATAAAGTCCAAAAATTTCCTGCTAGACACACTGAAGGCGCACCTAATCGGGTTCATCTTCAGCTCATATTGCTGGAGCCTTTCGAATATAATCCTGAGGTCACTTAGGTAATCTTGTCTCTTCCTAGTCTTGACTACCAGGTCATTGATGTAGCATTTGACTTTATTGTAGAGTAACTCATCGAATATCTTTGTCATCGCCCTCTGATCAGTGGCGCCAGCATTTTTGAGGCTGAAAGGCATTCTTTTGTAGTGGAATATCCCCTTGGGTGATCGAAAAGCCGTATGAATTCTTTCATGCTCAGCAATCCATATCTGGTTGTATCCCGACGATCGGTCCATGAATGATAGCGCTTCGTGGCCAGTAGTGGCGTCAATTATAACTTCAGTGATAGGCAATGGGAAATCATCTTTCGAGCAAACTTTGTTCTAGTTCTAAATGTCTACATATATTCTGATTTGGCCATTCTTTTTCTTGACGGGCACAATACTGGCCAGTGATGTGGCATATTGATTTTTTGCTACGAAGTTGACATCTATAAGCTTGTTGACCTCTTTGCAAACCTGGCTTATTAGTTCTGGCCTCATTCTCCGAGGTGACTGCTTGACTGGTTCGACTTTGGGGTTGATAGCCAACAAATGTTGAGCAACTTTGGGGTTGAGGCCTGGCATCTCTTTATAGTTCCAGGCAAAATAGTCCTGGAACTCCTAGAGCAGCTTTATGTATTGCTTTCTTTCTTCAGGGAGAAGGAGGGCAATGAGGAAGGTTGGCCTAGGCTTATCTTCTGTGCCAAGATTCACATCGACCAGCTCATCAACAGTGGCCTAGCCACCATCTTCTATCTCTAGAGGAGCCAGCTGTAAATCAATGAAGCCTTCATCATCTTCCTCAGCTTCGAAGACATCATAAATGTCTCCTTGCCTTATCTGACTTAGTGGTGGAGCTTCACCAGCTCCTTTCCCTGGCTCCTGAATCAGCATCGATGTTGGCAAACCAGCTTCCGAGCAGCTTGAAGATTGGCCGTGGGTGAATCACCCCTAGGGGCAGTCGGGAGCTCCCCAGCCTCTTGTCCTAGTGGAGCATTACCATAGGTCGTGCTGACCTCTTTGATGATAGATTCCTAGCATTTGCAAGGGACATTGGCTTTCAGCGCTTCATGTATTATTATTTGGAGTTTCAGGGTATCTCCAAACCTTGGGAGCTGCAAGATTCCTTCGTGATCTTCTTGGTAATTATCGTAGACCAACTCCGTGGGGCCTTCACCTATATGGCTGTCGAGGGAGGCTTCATCTGCCTCATAGCATCTTTCATCGGCCAAACTCGCGATCCCCGGAGAGATGGATACCATATAAACTCCCCTTTTGTAAATGCCCATCTCATGCAGGCGGGGTGGATCTACTTCATATTTCCCCATCTGTAATTCACCCTTCTTGATCAAGCTTTCAGTGATAGCTTTAAATACATAACAATCCTCAATAGGATGCCCCAGCACCCGATGATAAGGGCAGAATCAAGAGTTATCACTTCTTCTGGCATCCTCTGGCCTCTTGGGCTTTGGCAGAGTGATCTTGTCATAATGACATACTAATTAAGCAAGGAGTGCCAACAAGGAGGAGTGACCAGAAGCTCACCTGATCAGCGTGAAGATGCCGATCCCGGTCGAAGACGATGACGAGCAGGGAGGCATGGGTATGTACCCGTACGTCGCGTTGGTGTAGCTTTGACCTGAAAATAATTAACTACAAAACTACACCTCTCGCAGGAGGGGAGATCTCGACGTGGGGGTTAAAAGATTTACAGCTAAAACTACCTCCTCGCAGGGAGAGGCCTTCATCCGGCCAAGCGAGGGGAGGGGAAAAGAGGCTAGGGACCGAAGAGCCAGGCTCCGCCGGTTCTGCCAGTTTCTGGAACAGCTAGATGGGTAGTTGAAGACGACGCCACCACAGTCTCTTCCAAGCTCAGAAATGGTTGAAACTAGTGCCAAAATTCTCTGACTTGACCTAGGAGGATGTCAAAATTTTCATGGAATTTTCTATCAACGTCGTTGGCCGAGGCAGCATCTGGAATAGGGCTTCACTGCTTTGGTTCTGATTGCTCCCAGAGTGATGCTTCTGGAAGACCGGGGCGCCACGAATAGTCCCGAGCTCTATTGAGGGCGAGACTAGTGCCGTTGCGAGCGCGGTCGGGCCTTCTTCGAGCAAGGACCAATGGTGCCAGCGACAGATGTCGGAGATGATCGCGAAGGCTATAACACTAGAGGGTGGTCGACTTAGGATCAGGGAGACTGACTTGGCACACCTGGGAAGAGAAATTCAGAACTCTTGATGCCGAGGTCCAAAATTATCTCTGGACATGAGCATTTCACAATAATGCAAGGACATGGTGTCGCCAAGCTAGTGCAGCCCGACTAAGGACAAAGAAGCTCTGAAAGGGAGGGAAGGCTATAATTCAACCATCCCGATCCAGCAGCCCAAGCCCTAACCCAATCATAGGGGAGGGACATAAATTGCTCCAAAGCTCTACTCTTGCTGTGGAAGGTGCAAAAGTTCCTCTCGAACCACACTGCCCAAATAGAAGAATGCAAAACCACACACAATACTCTTTCATCCATCCTGGAGCTCCACGGTCTGTACGAGACACTCCTTCATGCCTAGGGGGCGGATCCACTGAATTCTCATCCTCAAAAAGAGAGCTTGCCACACTTACTTGGAATAGATACAATGCAGATAAATGTTCAAAGCACTCAACACTGGCCTCACACAAACAGCAAGTAGTCCTCTCATCGTGAAGTAGGCCGGCACTCAGGTTTATCCCTTAATCTAATGGGAGGCAATCCCACCTTTCTCTTCAAAAACATTAAAAGAATGTAAGCAGGTATGTACATTGGAACCCAATGATGGTTTGGGTAAAATCAGCTCCATGAATTATCAATTTCTTTCTTTAGGCAAGTAAGGCAATAGACAAAGTGGACATTGTACAAGAATCCTATCCCTTGGTACTGATGTATTAAGGAAAAGGAAAATAAATATAGGTTTCTTGTAACTTGTTCTATCATTGAGAAGCTACGACTAAAATAACATATTGACATAGCATACAGGTCTAGTTTATGAAAGTGAATATCCAAAAAAAAATTCTTTCAGCTACGATACCAAGAATGAAATTGCCAGCATAATGATAAGCTTAAGAAAACAAGTAAGTGGGATGATAGCAACACATGTTTTAAACATATTCTAATATACTTCCTTTGTGCAAGGTTATTATTCATATGAGGTGCGTAGACGCTGCAGGCCAAGGCGTGGACGCAGCTGCCTGCACAATCCTCGACGCTACAAAGCCTTCAAGCCAGCGTCAACACCTTCAGGTGACAACGTCGACGCAGTTGAACAACTCCAAAGCCTCCAAGTCTAGCACACTACACAAAGGCGTCAACGCCTTAGACATACTGCCTCAACGCAATAGAACAAAAGCCAAAGCCTTCAAGCCAGGGTCAACGCCTTCAGGTGTTGGCGTTGACGCAATTGAACAAAGTCTTCAAGTCCAAGAAGGCTTCTTCAACCCAGTGTCAACGTAGCTGGTGGTCGGCATCGACGCAATGGTACAAGAACTGAAGCTGAAGACACTGTGTCCACTACGTCAACGCCTCCTTCCAGTGTGTGGACGCAACAGCACAGCAGACAGATGTTGAAGGTCCAAGTAGCTCAAGTTCATGAAGGGTTCATGAAGCCTGCGTAGACACTGTAGGCACCAGCGTGGACGTAGCCTGTGTTGAATTCAAGACAAAGGTAGATGTTATAAGGACAACGTTGACGCTCTGCACAGGGAGTGTGGACGCAGTGGTTCAAAGCTACAGGAAGATAGCTTATACAAAAAGCCACCAGTTCAAGACCCAATGCGTCAACGACGTTGGGTAGCTGCGTGGACGCAGTAGAAGACATGGTAGAAGGCTTGTACAATCCCTTCTACTGCGTCAACGCAGCAGCCTGGCTGCGTGGATGCAGTTGTGGAAGAACATCAACTGAAGCAACGTAGACTCCAGGGAACAACTTGCTTCTAGTGCGTCAACGCTTCTAGGTAGCTGCGTGGACGCAGTGGTTCAAAACTGAAGAGGATATGCTGCTAAAGTCTGCCTGCGTCAACGCATCAGCACGACGGGGTCGACGCTGTAGTTGAAGCTGTTGCTGTTGAAGCCAACCAAGTCTTCTACTACGTCAACGCAGTAGAGGCTTGGCGTCAACACCGTCAATGATAAAAGATTCATAAGTTCTTCACGTGACTTCTGTTCACCTGATTTCAAAGCCAGATATGTTTTCATGAAAATTAAGAAGGGCACGTGATCCAATGATCAAGGATACGCCAAGATAGTGACACGTGGAGCGCAGGGGATTCAGATGCTGCCACGTGGTTAAGTCTATAGGTGGGAAAATTGAAAAGAGAGAGAGTGAGGAAGAAATTGGTTTCGATGAGGTAAAAAGGCTACTGATATAAATAGTCGAACTGAAGTCGAAGACGATGAATAATTCTGAAGCAAATTGAGATCAAGAGAAAGAGAAGCAGAAGCAGAAGGAAGCCGACGAGCCTAGCAGAGAAAGAGCAGATCCAGACCGATTGCAGAGTGCCGGTCGTGGAGAGAAGAGAGTGAGAAAGAGAGCCTAAAAGAGAGAGAGTAAGAGAGAATTTGTCCTCCTCAGATTCACAAACTGAGGTTTGCTCTTGTTGAGCTATTTTCCCTATTTGGGATTTCTTGTTTTTGTTCTTCATATTTTCGTTTGAATCTCCATTTCTTCAAGCTGTTAGACAGCGGCTGCAGTGGTGGAATCCACTCCTTTGATTATTATTATTCAATAAAGTTGAAGTTTTGAGTATATGTCCTTGTGCATTCATCTTTTATGTAGATGTATTATTGTGCTCCAATTATATTGCTGGCGTATTGCCAGCTGTTCACATTCCTTACTTAATTTCGCTGCACATCTCAGGGCGTGACAGTTAAGTTGGTATCAGAGACTAGGCATAAGTAAGTCCTAGAAAAATGTCATGTCATAGGCTAAATCCAAAGTTAAGGACCCATACCTATGAACTAGGAAGAAATTTTTTGCACCCACGTGAGAATTGGGTAGAGCTCGAGATGAGGTAGTTATTTAGAAATTATCTCTAGGTTAACTTCCATTAATTTCATAAGAAATAATTAATTGTTTGTTTTCTCAAGCACCTTATCTTCACAATGGCCGCAAATCATGCAAATTGGGATGCGACGCAACAAACTATTACGGGTCTTACCCAGGCCCTTCAAACTGTGGCACAAGCTGGCGTGTAGGCTGACACCGGTGACTTACATCGTAACTTCTGGAGTACGAACTCTCCGCGATTCTCGGGTTCCTCTAATCCTGATGAAGCTGAAAATTAGATCGACGAAATGGAGTGGATACTTAATGTTATACAATGCTCAGACTAGGAGAAGGTCCTATTAGCCACATTCCAACTCAACAAAGATGCGCGCATATGGTGGAAGGCTACTTTGACCCAACTTCAAAATGGACAAACCACTTGGGAGGAATTCCTTAGACTCTTCCATGCTAAATATTTCTCCGAGTATGTCAAGGGGAGGAAAGCTGTGGAATTCTCCTCTCTTCGCAAGGGGATGATGTCCATAGCTGAATATGAGCTACAATTCTCAAGGTTGGCACCATATGCTCTGCACCTCATCAGCACGGAGATCTTGAAGGCTAACCGATTTATGGACGGATTAAGGTCTGTCTTTATAAATTAACTTGGACCTCAAAATATCCAAACCTATACAAAGATGGTCCACCGAGCACATTTATGTGAAAGGACCTTGGAGAACGTAGAGAAAGTTAGGGGGAAGGATGCAAAGTCAAGCCGAAAACAAGATAGGCGAGAGGAGAAAGAAGAAAAAGTTAGTATCACGGAGGATTACGAGTCCCACAACACCAAGAAGATGTCTCGTAATGGGAATGGTAATGGTAAAAGGAATGGTAACGGTAATGGCAAGAATAAAAGAGCCAAGGAGGAGGAAGAAAAGTAAGTCATGGTGGCTTGCTCCTTTTGCGAGAAGTTCGGGCACACAACCGAGGAATGTTGGACGCGTCTTGGAGCTTGTTTACGATGTAGGAGATGGGAGCATTGCATGCCCACATGTCCTCTCATAAGGGAACAATCTTCAAGGGACAACAATCGATGCAGGCGATAAGGCCTACTAAATGCCATCGTGGATGGTGAGGGTAAAATGATTGAAGGTATCGTCTTGACCAATTCACATTTAACATTGCCTTAGTAATTAGTGAAACTAATTAGTTACAAGTAAAATACACTCCCTATAAAACTCACTCAAGGAATTTGGGGACCAAACTCTCTTAAAGTGGGGGAGGGTGTAACACCCCTAAAATTTCTCCAGAATTATTTAAGAATTTTTAGGTATTAAATAGAAGGTTGTATGAAGAAAGTAAAATGTTCTCAACTCCCCCTAAATAAATGCTCGGTGATGAAGCAAAGGTTCAGAGGCCAAAGATTTGATGTCGAAATGAAGAAGGCAGTGATAAGAAGGGTGAGTGGACGGAATGACTCTCCATTGGTTCACACGAGTGGCAAGGTGATAGTGTCGACACTTTCTATGAGGGTGTCGACCTACCTTGCGGAAGCTCAGACTTTGTACAAACCTTGTAGTATGAACACCAGATGTGTACAGACTTGCAAAGTTGAAATCAAACTGTGCACCGACCTTGGCTACTTGCTAGCCAGAAAGTGCTTCGACCTTAGTTAGGATGTGCACCGACCTTGTTGGTCTTGAAACCCAATGTGCACCGACCTTGTTTTCAAATGTGCACTGACTTTGACTGATGTGCACCAACCTTGGTGCGTGCTGGCCAGAAGTTGCACTGACATGGTCTGTGCTAGTCTTGGATGTGCACCGACCTTCATTGGGGTATCGTCCTACATGTGTCGGCACATTACTGGAAGGTGTCGACTTGTTCAACACCTTTTTCTTAGCCAGTGTCTCTGATTCTTATCTGTCTTTATTTCCTTCATTTCTGAAACACTCCTGCCAGTTTTTAATGCTAGCGCCTTTGACTTTCTGATTTTAGTCAATCATTCAAAAATGGTCTTACCTTTTTGCTGCCACTGAGAAGTGCTTTATTGGATGCTAAAACTTTAAACATGCTTATGTACTAAAGATTAACTACACAGATGTTTAATATGTATTTCTGACTCATGGTACTTGGCAGAGATCAGTCCTTACGTATGGGGAGAGTTTCCTGACAGGCGTAACCTGTCTTTCCACTACTCGACATTTGATATAACATTTAGTCAAAAGATGATATGCAACTTAAAACAATCAGAAATGCGCACAAGCTCCCCCTGAATGTAACCACCGTTCATGAAACAATTTATTCAACCAATAGACCAGTTCTAGACAAATCAAATATGCTAACACCCATCCTAGCAAAGACAAATAACTTGTGCATCAAAAGGAGTAAATAGCTCAGACCTGAGTTAATTCAAGTCTGTATAGACCTAGCTCTCTCCTTAAGGTTGAAAACTTATCATTGCTTAAAGGTTTTGTGAAGCTATCTACAATTTGATTTTCTAAGTCAACAAAATGAAGCTCAAAATGATTTTTGAGGACTTTATCCCTAATGAAATGATGCCTAATTTCTATATGCTTAGTCCTAGAATGCATGACTGTATTTTTTGCAAGATTTATTGCACTTGTGTTATCACACAAAATGAGAACACAGTCAAGATCTGTTAGATAGTCTTGGAGTTGGCGTTTGATCCACAGCACTTGGGTGCCACAACTCCCTGCAGCAACATATTCTGCCTCTGTGGTTGAGAGGGCAACCGAGTGTTGTTTCTTGGAGGCCCAAGAAACCAAACACCCACTAAGAAATTGGCAATAGCCATTAGTGCTCTTGCGGTCCAGTTTGCATCCTACATAATCTGCATCTAAATATGATATGAGAGAAAGCTCACTGGATGTAGGATATCATAGTCCCAAGTCCTGAGTGCCAGCAAGGTATCTAAAGATACGCTTGACGGCAGTCAAGTAAAAGAATAAAGGCGGTGGCGCATGGCAGGGTCAGCCCTGCCTTAGCCAGAGTCGACCCGACCCAGGACAGGGTCGACCCTACCCCAGGCAGAGTCGACCCCATCCTGGGCGGAATACATAAAAATAAATAAATATAAAAAACCTAATAATACACAAATAGACATCGATAATAGCAAATACTCATGTAGTAATAATAGATTGCGATAATAACAATAGGGGATTAACAGTAATAAGAAGGAAAGGGCCTCGAACATCTAACTTAAATATAAGAAAAGAAATGATAAGCAAGGTGCAAATGGAATAAAATTTGCATGCAAGAGGAATCAAACCAATAAGATAAAAATGCAAAACACACAAGTCTAGGTGGGCATTTTAGAGATCTCATTTCCCATGGATCGTGGATGAGGGAATATCGACAACGCCCTCCTTGGACAAGGCTTGAACCTTAGGGATCATCCCCATCGTGGTCATAGCTCAGCCTTGCTCGGGCCAATATACCCTTTTAAACTCGACCCGTTTTCCATCAGAGTCTTAATCCCACTTTTCTATCAAACTTGCTGTATATTCGGCAGACATTTGCATGGGTCTACCTCCGCATTCGTTGCATTTGCAATACAGACTCCCATCTGAATATGAAATGACCTTGGAGCGGTCGACATGACTCGAGTGTTTGCACCCCAGTGTGGGGTATTTCAACGTAATTTCACAAATTTGATTATTTCATTTAATCAGCATAATCCTTTAGGCCACAGGGCCCTTATTCCTAGCTTTTAATCAAGGGTGTTCTCTCCTTTGGGGAGATGTAATTAACGCCATGACCTTTATGGTGTGGCGGGTTTTGGTCCCGACCCGAATCTTACTTTCGTTTGATCTGTCAGACAGTGCGCACCAAGGGTTTCCACAAAGACCAAACAAACTGTCACTCACGTGACTGGCATGCCCATGCACATAATAAATAAATAAATGAAATAAATAAACAAATAAACAACAGTTTCATTAAAAGTGCGTCTACAACTATGGCACGCCTAGTGGGGCCAAAACTACCATTCATCTCTTCGCCAGGACTAAGGACCCTTCGGCCCCTTCTTGAAATACTAATTGGGCCGTTGGTAAAATGCAGGACACTTTTCAACAACAACGATGGCAGTCACCTTCGACTCCCTTGTTATGGAGAGCCATGCCAGGGACGGATACCTGGGGGTCCACGTCCGCTTCGGGAGCTTCCCTCTTGTCGTAGGCTTCCCCAACTTCCTCGGGGTCACCTTTGTAAATTTGTTGGACGTGGAGGCATCTAACACTAAAAGAATCAACACTCCCATCCAGGGAGCCACCGCCACCAAGCTTGCTGCTGGTAGATCACAGGCAAAGATTGCTGAGCGCGTCCTAGGGAGGACGCTGAGCTGCCATGTGCATCATGTGCACTCACCTGCCGGCCCGTTCAACCAAGGGTCAGCATCTCACCGAAGGAGGCTCCACAGGGGCCACGTCGACGCTATTGTTGCCAGAGGTTAGGTTTCCAATACCAAGAAATCTGTCATTATCGGAAGTGTTCGGGTCCATCTGAATGGATGACGATCTGAGATGATCCCAGAATGGATCGTCCCCATCGTGCCAGTACGCAAAATTTTGCATAACAGTCAAAAGACCTCAATTGGACATGATATAAACTCAATCGAAAATAGGATACTCCTAAGATTAGTTGAAAATTATTTATACACTTTGACTTTTGACAATAGATATCAACATAAAAATCAGAGATTCTCGTCTCTATTGAATACTACGATGAGATACATGGTGCCTGAGATGGGCTCTCCAAATGGCCCACCAACTGGTGACATGGCACCTTCTCATCGCTTTGGGCATCTTATGCCCATTTTTCAAATTCCAACATCTTTAATGATAACATTGACGTCAACAGACCAAATATGAGGTCGGAGGACCAATAGATCGACACCTCCTCCTATCGTTCCTCTCCGCATGCTGCCTTGGTGCGCGTCACACATTACTTTGTAGTCACGTACCCTCGCACGATCTGCTTAACACTACGTTTAGGCATGACACCCTCTCTTGTCGCCCCACAGGCACACCCATTGTGATAGTAAACCTGACACTCATGGCACTTCCACTCTACGACTATATAGGCATGTCCCAACGACCTCCATCAAGTAGGAACCAATGCTGGCGCTATCCTAGCACCCACTCACTTCTCTCTCACCAACCTTTGGCACTAGAGATATTCCGCCTTATGCTTACTTTAGTGTCATATGGTTCTCCTGGGACACATCACCCCTGGATGAGAACTTCTCTTTTATCATGCAGGCAATCATCACTTGCCCTAGGCTGTTCTTTCCCTCCGATGCCCTGAACTGACGAGAAAGCCTTGCACCCAACTGCCTGACACTCAACCATCCGCCTCAAGTGCTAAGGGGAGAAGTTCACTGATGTTCGGCCTTAGAACTCGACCTGACCGCTCAGAGCTCACCTCGTTCTTTCATGGCTCTGCCATCTTGCTTGGTGCCACATTATAAATTCAAGTGTACACAACAGTGCCTTTTGCTTTTGTAAATGACCCTTAGTTTAATTGGCATCTTACCTCTATTCTCTTTTAAAAAGATATGAGTTCTGATTAGGGCATGCGTCTCTCTCGATTGTTAAAGATTCGATTTACGCTTCGCTTCTCCGCATGTGTTCAGCTTGGGTGGTAGGTGGCCTAGTGTCAGGTCATGTAATTACCTTCTTCAGTGTATCCCTCAGTGCATGTTGCGCCACCTTGTGAGGCCATTTCAGCCAGCATGTCGATCGCTCCGTCTATAGCAACAGCCAATCATACTCCTTAACATAGGGAGAAGGCACATGACTCCACACCACTCTCGTTCCTCCATCATGGCCCTCATTTAATAACCCTCTCGACTCATGACACCATCATGATAGGCCTCCATGACTCCCATTGGAGATTTCGATCCTGATAAAAATGCTTCTCACTCTGACCCGAACCCTATTCAGCAACAGGCGTGGATTTGAAATGGGCGTCGTATCCTGTGAGATATTCTGTCCTTGATTTTCAAAGAACCTAGGCCTCTGCACTCGTCCTAGTCTGCCTACAATCTTGCCTTAACCAAACTGATGTGCATCGAAAGGACAACAGTCTAATCACTATCAAGGCAAACACCCCATGAGTCTATAAAAGGTACAAGAGGAAAATCCCACAAGGTATGTGAGCTAGTACTCCCTCATTGAATGACAACTGATCTAAAATCTAAACTCTAGAAATCGACACGAGTGGTAACAAAAAGATCGCCACGATCGGGAGGAGGGGGCGATTCTTCTTCCTCAGGCCCTCTCGCCGCGGATGCGGTGGGCGAGTTGGATGTCCTTGGGCATGATGGTGACGCGCTTGGCATTGATGGTGCATAGATTGGTGTCCTCGAACAACCCTACGAGGTAGGCCTCTGCGGCCTCCTGGAGGGCTGCCACGGTGGAGCTCTGGAAGCGGAGGTCAGTCATGAAGTCCTAGGTGATCTCGCGGATGAGCCACTAGAAGGGGAGTCTGCGGATGAGCAGCTCAGTGCTCTTCTGGTACTTGCGGATCTCACGAAGGGCGACAGTGCTAGGGTGAAAGTGGTGGGGCTTCTTCACACCACCGGTAGTAGGGGCAGACGTGCGGGTAGCCTTGGTGGCGAGCTGCTTCCGGGGAGCCTTCCCGCCAATGGACTTCCAGGCCATCTGCTTGGTACACGCCATGGCCAGATGGTGACGAAGGCGACAGCGATGGAGGCCCCATCCACAGCGACAGAGACGAAGGCGATGTCCTTAGGATCTAGAGAGAATAGAGGGGAACAGGTAGGGGAGGAAGAGAAAGAGGGAGAGGATGGGTGAAATTAGGGAGAAATCAGATGTTAAACCCAAAAAATGAAAAATAATGGGCGATAACTTTCCTACCATCGGGCCAACTCAATTCCTACGTTTTTAATTTATTGTTATTATTATTTAAAGTGACTTATTCCTACACTTTGTTAAAAGTGAAAGAATATCTATGACATATTCTCACGTTCATTAAAAAAGTGTAGGAATAGATAAACTTTTCCTACGTTTCTCAATGAATCGTCAGAATAAGATGACTATATAGCTACGCTATAATAAAACATAGACAATTTACCAACATTAATTTAAAAACGTTAGAATATGTCACTTATACCTACGTTTTTCGAAAGCGAAGGTAAAATTCATGGCTATAGGCCAATTTTCTTATAGTGGGAGGCGTATGAACATGGCAACAGACGATGGCAGCACCTCCGGTAGGCGATGATAGCATGCAGAGCAACAGCGGCCATGCATGGCAACATACATGAGAGTAGACGGGCAGTCGACGTTTGCAAGTTTCTCCTTCGCGAGCATGGCAGCATGCAGGAGAGCAGGCTTGTAGGTGGTGGCCTCACTCATCCCATGGGCTCCTATATAACCCAACAACTTCTTCCCCCTTTCAGGTTGGATCTCTTTCTTCCCCTCCCCTCTTTCTTCTTCTTTCTCCTCTCCTCTCCCTCTTCTCTTCTTCTTCTTCCCTCTGAACTCCCCTCCAAGAACTTCTCCCCCTCCCTCCTTCTCTTCTCTAAGTCTGATCTGGCGCCCCTATTTGGAATAGGGGCACCGTAGACTCTCCTCCCCCTCCCTTGGGCTCTCTCTCTCTCTTTTCCCTTTCTCTCTCTCTCTATCTCTCTTCTCTCTCCCCCGTGGGCTCTCTCTCTCTCCCTCTCTCTTCCCTTTCTCACTCTCTCTCTATCTCTCTATCTCTCTTCTGGGCGCGCGGGGGGGGGGGGGGGTGGGGGGGGGGGGGGGGGGGGGGGGGGGGGGGGGCGGGGGGGAGGTGGTTCAACTGCCGATAATCAATCCACAGTCTCATTGATCTGTCCTTCTTCTTGATGAATAGTATAGGTGCTCCCCATGGAGAAGTACTTGGCCTGATAAAACCCTTCTTTAATAACTCCATTAGCTGCACCTTCAATTCCTTCAGTTCTGTAGGGGACATTCTATTGGGTGTTTTGGAGATAGGTCCAGTACAAGGAACAAGGTCTATAGTAAATGAGACCTCTCTCTCCAGTGGTAAACCGGGTAAATCTTCTGGAAAAACATCAGAAAATTCCCGAGCTACTTGGATGTCTTCTAATCTAGCCACCTTAGCTTCCGTGGCAGTCACAAATGCTAAGAATGCCACGCATCCTTTATTGATAAGTTTACTGGCTCGGAGAGCCGAGATAACTGGTGATCTCCTCCGAGGACTAATGTAAGTCAGCTCTGGGTAATCTACAAAGATTATTTTTCCATTCCGGTAGTCTACAGTTGCCCGATAGGTGGATAGCCAATCGGCACCTAGAATGACATCATATTCCTTCATATCTAGGCACACCAGGTTGGCAGGTAGATTGTGGCCTTTAACCATGACCTTATGATTTGGGTAATGGTGTGTGATATCGGACTCATTTCCTAAAGGAGTGGAAATTACTAAGTCCATCCATTCAGGTTCCATAGACAATGAAGCAGCAAATTTCTTTGAAATAAAAGAATGGGTTACGCCGGTATCAAATAGAACTTTAGCAAACTTAGAACAAATAGTCAAAATACCTTCCACCAGTACACCTTCAGTTAGTTCCGTCTCCCGTAGAGCTTGGAGATGACCTTGTTTCTTCCTTGGGCGGTTTTCTTCCTTAGTCGTCTATTCATTCTGTTCATTTAATAAGGGACAATCAGGAATCCAATGCTCCCGACTCCCGCATCGGAGGCACACTCCCAGTTTCCTCCAGCACTCATTGGCCTTATGGCCAGCGTTGTCACAATACTTGCAATTCTCCTTGGGTGGTGCAGTGATGGAGAAAGGCTTGTTGTTACTCTTAAGCTTCTTCTCTTTGGAAGACTCTCCTCCATTATTGGGCCATTTCTTGTTAAAATAAGGTTTGAAGTTGTTGGAGTTTGTGACATTCTCCTTCTTATCCTTTCCACGGATCTTGTCTGACAGTTTTGTGGCATCTTTCAGTAGCTGCGCACATCAAACCATTTTCGAATACACCTGGATGTCCATCGGTACTAGTTGGGTGATAAACTGGGGCCAAAGCCCATTTAAGAAGCGCCTTGCTTTCATCTTCTCCATGCGCACCAGGTGAGGTGCGTACCTTGACAGTCTTGAAAATTGGGCCTCATAATCGGCCACAGTCAGGGTCCTTTGCTTCAGAGTGGCAAACTCCACGACCTTCTTCTCTTGGATGCGGTCGGAGAGATATTTAGTGTTGAAATGACCGACAAAATCGGCCCATGTAACATTATCCTCCAGTAAGGTAGCTTCAATCGATTCCCACCAACACCTCGCATCTCTTTCCAATTGGAACGTAGCTAATAAAACCTTCTCATCATTCGTGCACTACATGACACAGAATATCCTCTCAATCTCTTTCAGCCAGTTCTCCGCATCATCAGGGTTGGAAGAGCCCACGGGGAGCCTCGCGGCCCATTAATAGACCGCTTATTTCCATTTAGTGGTCAGTCGTTCGACCGTCAGATTACTGTAGTGGCCCTTTATTCGACCGCTTATACACTACAGGTTTTAAATGCATTTCAGCTAATTTAATTATGTGTTTATGATGTGACACCACCTTGGGGGTGATAGTCACAAGACCGAAGATCCCTCGGACCTAGCAAACAAGCAATGCATGGACCGATGATTTCACTCGAGCGGATTCACATACTTGGCGCACACTAGGGCCTGTGGGCAAACCAGTGATGGTGGTGAGGGTCTGAGATGGGACCTCGCTACTCCGGGGGTTGGCTAGCCTAAGATTGAACCCCTAAGGGTCCCAGGATGCCCACTGTCATGGGCAGCTAGTACGCCGAGGATGTGGGATAAAGTATCTCTCACACAACTCACTCACGGTGGCGCTCAATTGATGAAAATTTGGGACCGGGTACTCTCTCACCGTCCAACGGAGCTAAGAGGCAATACTAGTTGAGCAACATGAACCAGCAATAATAGGGGGGCCAGAAGCTCACCTGATCGACATGAATATGCCGATCCCAGTAGGAGACGAGGGTGAGTGAGGAAGCGTAGGCTTACCCGCACGCCGCGCTGATGAAGCTTCAACCTGAAAATTCGAGTTACATGCACTACGCCCCTCGCAAGGGGGTTGGACTTGGGGTGGGGAATTAGATTACAACCAAAATATACCTCCATGCAGGGAGGGGCGGTCAGCCAGCCAGGCAGGGAGAGGAAAAGGCGAGCTAGAAGCCGAATGGAGGGAGCTCGTCGATTCTGCCAGGTCTTAGGATAGCTTGATAGGTAGTCACTGTCGGCACCGCCATGGGCTCTCCCAAACTCCGTTGCTGATGAAACCAGCGGTAAAATCTTCTGGGTTAGCCCGGGAGGACATCAGAATTTCAGGAGATTTTCTTGATGACGACGACAGCCGGGGTAGAGTCGTGAACAGGACCACTAGCTTCTAAATCTGACAGCTTCTAGGTCGTTACAGTTGGAAGGAGGGGCCGCCACGGATGCTTCTGAGCTCTAATTCAAGCGAGCCTAGAGTCGATGTACTCATGGTCAAACCCTCTTCGAACGGAGACCAACGGGGATCCCGCCAGAGGTTTGAGTAGACGAGAAAGCCTCAAACAGTAACAAGGTGTCTGATCAGTTCCAGAGGGAACTGACCCAATGCACTCTAGGGATAAAATTTGTAACTGACTGTTCTGGAATCCAAATGGAGTGCCGTTTCATGGTGGTGGAATCAGACTCGTGGTAGAAGGTCTCAGCCAAGTTTCACACCAAGATCTATAGGGGAGTGGCTGGAGGAGCTTCTAAAAGTAGCTTTAGGTTGTTGGCCGGACCTGTTCTACGCAGTCAGGGAAGAACGGCTCTCCCGGGCAGCTCCGATGTCAAAATTTGATTAAACCACCTTGCCTGTGAAGCTCTCTGGACGACCTTTCCAGAGGTGTAGGACTTGCCACCAGAAACTTCATGGAGATGATGATGCAGGATCTGCACTCAGGAGCTTCTCTGTTGCTAGCGAACCGGAATGAAAGGGTGGAGATAGGTAATGGGGAAATGGGGTAGATGGGAGGGGGGCAAGTAAAACGGCTAATAGGATGCCAACATGACTAAATGAATAACAGGAGTAGCAGCTAGCAACAGGAACTAGCGAAAAAAATTAAATCTACCAACAGAATAAACTCAACTATTCCAGGGACAAAAGAATCCACTAGAAGAGAGAGACCAGATGCACCCCCTAATGACTTACACTGCATCTCAGGCAACTCGACAGTCTGGGACGCGACAAGCAAGAGGCATAACTAAACCGTACCAACCGAGAACTAGTCAGAGTGACACTCGTCAGTGTCAGCCCTTGACTCTGACCACGTGTGCACAGACTGACTCCTGCCTAGAGCCAGGCCTCCAGCTAGATTCCCCCTCATAGAGCGCTACGGTACAGTCGGGGACCCACGGCACTAGCTTAAAATCGTTTGATGGGACTGCCCCTCAACCTCTCCCGGGTAGGTCGACAATCTGGGAAGTCTTGGGCTACGACTAGTGGTTCCATCACATGAGAAGTCCAAGCACTCCGTTGGGATTCTAGGAGCAAACTATTGATCATAAAATAATAGAAATAGAGCATGGAACACATTAGATGGGAAACATGCATGCTTTTCCAAAATTTCTAGAAACAACAGAGCATAACGGACCATGGTCGGCGCGTTATGTGAATATAACGCGCCTCCCACAGGCCGTTATGCTCACCTGAGCAATAAAATGAACACAACCACGCAGACATGCCAACCATAACGCACTACTAATGGGGCATTATGCTGAGTATAACACGCCTCCTATGGCCCATTATACTCAACCGAACAACCATTAAAACCACAAGAAACATAATGCGCCAAGGCTAGTGTGTTATGTGACTATAACGCACCCGTCTAGGCCCGTTAAAGTCACCCGAAAGCATGAAACCCCAGAAAATCCACAGTTCTTACCCCACATAACGCTCCTAGAGAAGGGCGTTATGTGCTCATGACAGACGGGACTTGGTCTGTCATGCCAAACTGTCCTACAGATCTACAGGGTTAACAGCCACATAACGGTCCTAATGTGGTCCGTTAAGTTAAACATAACACGCCCCAAGGGTCCGTTATGTGTATAACGACCTCTAGAAGGATCGTTATACCAGCTGGAAAATGGGAGGGACGAGTTCGAGACCAAACTCCCCCCCGGTCGAGCCAGATCGATGGAAAATAAAGAAAAAGGGGTAGAGGAAGCTAAATCACACATTTTTACAACTACATCATGCATCAAAATGTAAATACGGTGGCCATGGTGAATTTTCATGTAATTTAGGCTAAAAATACCCTAAAATAGGACTTGTACGGAAGTCGATGCTAGAGGGCGTGCATGTGGGTGCATGAGGTGTCTAAATGACCCTAGCGAGGCGGGTAGTCCATCCCCCTACCTGGATTTCGACAAAAACACCAGGAAGCGCGCATGCAGACGACGAAGACCTCGGATGCCTCTCGACCCATCCCGCTCCCCCATCCCACGAACCGCGACGAGGTCAGCACCCTTGCGTTCCTCGCGACGCGCTCGTTCCAACGGGACCTCCCACGCCTCGATCTGACCATGAACGGGCCTCCAACCGAGGGATTGGGAGTGAGGGAGAGAGAGAAAGTGAGAGGGGGAGAGAGGATCGAGAGTCATCATCATCAAATAAACTAAGTACAGACTCTCCTGTTTTGTTTAGTCTCTTTCACATGTAGACTTTATTGAAGTTTCAAATGTTTTACATATATGTCCTGCAGGACTTCATACACATACATATGGCTGTGAATTCCGTAACAATCTGCTGTTTGTCAGGCCTTATGATTTGTTCCCAAACAAGTTGTCTTTAGTCATTCTCAAGACCGTATCACGGATGAGAAAGAGGAGGCAGACATGATGGCCGTGGGAGTGGTAACCATGCTGCGGCATCAAGGATGGCAGAGCCACAAAGTTGTGGAAGGAAGTGCTCTTAACTACTTCCTCCCAAGTCCCGAGTGGGAAGGATGCACGTGGTTCCCTTGTAGGAAGAAGTTAAATGTGAAGCCGTCACCTAACAGAGTGGTTGTCTCCAAGAATTTCATGATGTAGAGATAGTGGAAAGTGTCGGTTATAGTCCGTGTCTTATATAGATGGATAGACAAAGAGTTCCTGGCAGAAGGACTGAATGTAATAGGAATAGATGGAGGCCCACAGTGTTTCCACTTGCCAAGAACTTTGAATGGTGAGGTCGCAGGAGGAAATAGCAATGAAAGAGATCCTAGTGAGTCGGCCATCAGTCTGCTGATTCTAGGCATGACACTACACTTCTGGGGTTAAGAAAGTCTCCCGGCCATAACTGCAGTTGCTTTCTGCATGCATATGCAGGTGGAACTTGAGGCTGAGATGGGTTGACAATTCAACTGTGGTTCTGAATACAAATGGCGATAGAACACATGAAGCGATGAGACAACATGGAGGTTAGGAGGTGGCGGAGGGGGTGGTCCGGGTTCCATTTGAAGACCTCAGTGGTGTGGAGTCCAAGGCCAAAGTGACGGGCCAGGATAATTGAACAAAGGAGGAGATGTGGGCAATGAACCAGCAAGGTGGACTGAGCAGGGGAGTTTTGCAACTGGAGGAGAGGAAGCTGAAACTCATGGGTGCTGCGCTCGAGAGGGAGCTGAGACCCATCCCTGGTTGCTAGTTTCCAGAGTTCTAGTATGTCAATCAGTAATCTGCCATGGTGTTGAAAGGTCGGCCCCTTGTAAGGGCGCTGGGCAACTGATGTCCTTTTGGGGCTTTCTGCTTCCGGACTGTAGGTTGGTTTAAGGGTATTAAGTAGTAGGAACAGTTAGTATGTAATAGTGCTGTTTGTCTGTGGTAAATATATTTCTAACCAAAGAGGGTTGGCTCTTGAGTCCATTACATTGTTGTTGCATGCTGCAAAGTTCTTTGGATGTTTTTCATGTAACAGGCTGCTTAAGGGTCATTATTTATCAAAAAAAATTGCCCAATGTCAATGGTGGAATCTCTTTTCACTGCGTCAACTCGCACTTATAGTGGATGGGTGTGATCCACTTTTCAGGAAAATATCTTTCAGAACTCTTTCTTGTCATGAGGAAGACGTGTCAATTTGGCCAACAACAGCATGCCAAATCCAAATGCATGCTGAACCACAAATCAGTTCAATGCCAGAGCATTTCCCGTTGACTGGGGAAACCTTGCAGTGCACACTTTGGTGGTTGATCTAGAGATCTGAACCCAAAGTAGGAGCAATTTAGGACTGAAGCAACTGATCGACCGAAACCGAAACCGATACGTTTCAATATCGGACCTAGCTGAAATCGAGTTCGAAATCGAAACTGCCATCCTTGATTGGTGGAGAACAGTACCAATAGGTGGTGGTAGAGATGGGAAGAGGAGGGAGGATTGTCAGTAAGGTCTACAAACGCACTCATCTCATATGGGGGAATGTGACATTGTTTTGCTCTGCATATTTGTTCTACCAAGAGTCCTCTAAAAGTGAAGTTGTTGATATGGAGGATATCTCACGGTCGGCTCCCCACATCCAATAGGATTGGCCATTTCCTCCGGGGCATACACACCTTTTTACGGCTTGTGAGGGAAGGTGGAGGAAGACATGGATGACCTCTTTACATGATGTACTTTCTCTAAGGAGGTATGGGCCAAGCTTGGTGATAGGATACAACATACCTTTGGCCCGGTGGAGAGTGTGCACCATCTCCTCCTCAAATGGCACAAGAGGTGGAATCTAAAAGGGGACAGGATCACGTGGTGGCTCATTATCCATACTACACTTTGGGCATTATGGGATGAAAGAAACAACAGAATCTTCAACAGTGAATCAAGAACCGAAGATAGGCTTCTCTTTTATGTGTGAGAAAGTGAGCGATTGGGCTAAGCATCTTTGTACATTGGAGTCTCCCAACTTCTCTCCTTTCTTTTTGTTGAGAGGATAGCAAGGGCTGCATCATCTTGGTGTCGATTTTCTATATAGGGATTTGGGGGGTTCACTAACTATACTTCTACATCCCACTTTTTTTTTCAATTAATACAATTGTGGTACTATCCACTTCTCAGAGGAAAAAAAACATGGAAAACAATTTGCACTTTCATTTAAATCATGATGGTTCACCATCAGTCCGGTTTACTTGTTTACTTACTATTTAGCCTATGTCCACATATCATCTGTTGGCGGAATGAAGAGATGCAGTTATGCACTTATTTCGCCAATAAGTTCAATGAATGAAAAGTAACTACAAAAAGTAGACCATAAGAATAAAGCTGAAGCAATTCTCATTGTCCATGAGAATGCCAGTAAGAGTTGCATGACAGACCATATAATCAGAGTCGGCTACACTATCATCCACACATGAAGCTGTCAACATGGGTCTGGTCAGCATAGCGGCGCCATCACTGTACATGTAATTTGATACTTCAACGCAGGTCTTCAGGCCAGGAAGCAGGTTCCTAGCAATGAGGCAGCTGCAGAGCATCATACAGCTTGAGATTAGAAGATACAAATAAACTAAGACGGGAGATGCTGACATGTAACAATCAATAGCACATATCATGCCAGTGTCACTACCATCGTCATGAAGCCTTATCCCATGTCACATCCTTGAGTACTTACAAGAGCATCAGTAGTATCAATGAAAAGTAGGAGTCAACATACTTACCAAAAAAAAAGGAGTCAACATGATGTTTGTGGTTTCTAAATAGTGCCTCATAATAAACCAAGACTCGATAGACTGATTTCTTAGAATATGTATGCTCACACGAGAGATATCAATACACAAAATGCACAAAAATTAACAAGGTAAGGTCATTTACCTTAGCCTTTAAGAAAATTGATGAGTGTTTCTCAATTTCTTCCCTCAAGTTCAATTTCTCATATATTTGAAAAGCTCAGGACATTACAGTCCTCCCCCGTTAAACAAATTTCATCCTCAAAATTTAAAATCAAAGCACAGGAATAGGGAAGAAAACTCACTCAAACAAGTAGGGATACAGCTGCCGCATCTTCCTCACGCTCCCACAACGCTTCTCCACTTGAATGGCGCTGCCAGACGACCTTCACCAGGGGAATAACCTTGTTCCGCAAACGTTGCTCATGCCGATCCTCCACGCGGACAGGGTACTCCGGAAGGGACAAATCTGGGGTCACCTCGGGCCAAACGGCGTCTTCCAAGACATGAGAATCATCGGGCATATACTTCCGCAGTATCGACACATGAAACATGTCATGCACAACAGCTAGCTCCGGGGTAATTGCAACAGATAAGCAACCTCACCAATACGCTCGACAATGGGAAAATGACCAATGTAGCGGGGACTCAACTTCCCACGCTTGCCGAAACGCATTACACCCTTCATGGGAGAGACCCTCAGAAACACCCAATCTCCTACTGCAAAGCTGAGGGGTTGCCTTCTCCGATCAACATAACTCTTCTGCCGACTCTGCGCTGCCAACATCTTCTACCGAACGAAATGCACCACCACAGCACGCTGTTGCACCAGATCCGGTCCTGTCAGGACACTCTCACCCACCTCAAACCAATCAACCAAAGTCCGACACGGTCGCCCGTACAACACCTCATAAGGAGTCATGCCAATGCTCGAATGATAGCTATTGTTGTAGGTGAACTCCACTAACGGTAATTGGTGGATCCAACTCCCTTGCCACTCCAGACAACACAATCTCAACATATCCTCTAAAGTCTGGACTGTCCTCTCAGACTGACCGTCTGACTGAGGATGGTACGCCCAGCTAAATGCCAACTCCATGCCTAGAGCTCCCTGGAAGCTTCTCCAAATTCCCGAGGTAAAGTGAGGATCACAATCAGATACAATGGAGATGGGGGCTCCATGCAACGGGACGATCCGCTCCACATACAAACGAGCCAACTTATGCATACTCCAACTGACTTTGATCGGTAATATCCGAGCCATCTTTGTCAATATATCCACCAACAACCAAATACTATCATGCCCCCAGATGTCCTCGGTAACCCAACCACGAAATCAGTGGTCACGTGTGTTAATAGGCTTGACTCTTTCTTAAAAAAATTATGTGAGACGAGATTATTATATAAAGATTAGAAGTCACTCAACTAACTCAAATGTGTGAGCCACTTCAGAGCATCATAGTGTAATACAAGATTTCCTCAATGTAATGCCAAAAATGACGTGTCTACAACGTGGTCCCACTTCCACGCAGGAATCTCCAAGGGCTGAAGTGTACCACCCGATGTAACGACCCAAGATCTGGATATCAGGAATACCTGATACCATTTAAATCCTGGCCCGCCGCCCACGAGTTGGAGGGCTCGAAAGGGCTAAAAGGATAGGTGTGGTGTACACAGAAATAGGAAATAAGACAGGATGATTCAACAATTAACAAAAATAAATAACTAATTACAACAGAGTCCAGTCCAACAAAAGTACAGTCTAAGGCAGAGAACGTACCCAACACCGAGTGAACACTCGGGCTGGTGAGCTGGCAGCTAAGAACCTCCGATGAGGATGGATTGCTTGACTGCTCTGATCGGTCAGCCATGAGGCATTCATGCTCTTGATCTTCTTTCTCATGGAGGTTCATCAACACCTCTAGAACTTGCTTAGCCGTGCTTTAGGTAGATACACGATCCAGTAACTTGTCATGAACCACAGCTTTGATTAAGTTGAGTGTAGCAAGGTTATTGTTATGTTTGGTCTTGTGTTCAGCTTACCATTCATTTGAATTTGTTGGCAACATATTTGGACAATTGTATATAAGGTTTCATAATTGTGGATCTATGAATTTAACGTAGATGTACATTCCTCTCAGCCATATAGAAAAATCTGAACCATCAAAAATAGGTGGAGACGCCATCTGAGCATGTGTAGCAAGAGAAGCCATTTTAACAAGATGCACTGGGATCTTTCCCTGTAGATCATAGGATCTAAGAATAACAGAGCTTGGCTCTGATACCAATTGTTGTGTGGCTTAGATACCAAGTGTTGGTATGAATTGGTGCCATGAGTTAAGTCCCGAGTGGTGCAATCGGATGTAGAATGGGGGGTTGAATAGATCCAGTGACAAACTTTGATAAATTTAAAATCTATTGGAGAAACTAAGCATTAACCACTCCTTTAAGCCAATAAAACACTTAGGCACATGGCGCAATGGAATAGATAGGAATGGCACAAGAAGGAGCGTTAGAACCTGATGCCCAGTCCAGATGGGTCAACACTCCTCTAGAGAGGTTGACACATCTTCATGAGCAACTAAGATCCAAATGAGATGTAAAACAATGAACCATAGAGATCTTGAATCAGAATAGCTAAGTGTGAAATGACTTGCTTAGGTGTGAGAGCTGTGATGATCAGCTAAGGGGCATGAGTGTACAGCGAGGTGAATTCCCTTGGCAAAGCTTTCACCTTGGTGCCTGTGTGCAAGGGTGCAGTAGGCAACCTAAGGAGCGAATGCAGTTAGAGACAAAAGGGAGAAGTTGCTCACACACTGTGATAATCCCTTTGCTTGGAAGATGCTTCAAAGTGCCTGTAAGTAAGAGTGCTGCAGACACCTGAGAAGATATACGTTAGCTACGATAGCGAGGGGATCCAGATGAGACAATTTGAGCAAGCCGAATGCTTGAGTGTGCAGAGAAACATAAACAACATAAGTAGCACACGAACCTCTGAAAGAGGGATAGAATATATGGAACAAGCCCACAAGGTATACAACCCACAACACAAGGATTTTAAGGTGGTTCGGTTATTAACCCACAACCTACGTCCACCCCTCACCAAAACCGGTGAGGCTTTCCGGCTGACCCACAGCTTGATCCACTGAGCAACACAGCTTGCTTACATAGCTAAGCAACACAGCTTGCTATCTGCTGACTAACAGCTTGCTATCTACTTAGAGGATCTGATCCTCTCTTCCTCTGAAACCATAGAGGGAACCCGATCCCTAAACAGGAGATCGAAAAAGCAAGATGAATGGGAGATTGACGAATCGAGACAAAAAGGAAAATGAATATTACAAGTGCAGTGGAGAGACAATAGTGACAATGTAGACACCAGTTGAAAGAATAGATCAGGACATGGGAGCTGGTGATTGCAGCTACAAGGGTTGATCCAAGGATCCCTTTTCTTCAAACACTGGTAGACTGCAGGACTGTCTTCTTTCTCAAGGCTGCTCTCTCTTCCTCTTCTTCTTCACTCACAGCACTGGGCTAAGTCAAGCAAGTGCTGGGGCTGCTCTCACGCTTCTTTGGAATGTTCTTGGTAGATGATCTAGGGCGTGTCACTTTGTGGACGGCAACAACAACTTCTTCAGTTGAGGAGGCTTGGTATTTATACAAACACCAGTTGAAAAGCCTGGGAATATTACGCCCTAAAAAGTCTTCTGTTGGACTAGTGGATCAGTAAAATATTTCCTCCAAAACTCCCCTTGAAGCGTGCGCCAGGAGGTGAGAGCTAGAAAGTCTTCTATTACAAATGCCATGTGTAATGGTGGTAATCAACAAGAGGAAGGTGACCACATCCCTTGACATTTAGTGCACTGCAGGCTGCGGTCTTCCCATTGGCTGAGCCCAGCTTTAAGTACAAAGATGGGATGATGGCAGACAATGTGAAGGAGCAGACCAGATTTTCCTTTAGTCAGCTTCAGATCTTCATAATAAATACCCCTCAGACATATAGTCTTCTTATTGGTATATTCTGCCTGGTCAGACAGCCCATTGGTTGATAGTGGCTAACTATGTGGTGTCCTTCTCCTAGTGGCAGACTGTAATGACATTCACAGTGGCAGATAGAATGTGCTCTCTAGCTGGATTTCTGACAGAAGTAGGTCCAAGAAGTAGACATGAGAGTGAAACGATGGATAGCAAAAAGTCAGACCTTGGGACTTGGTCCAGACCCTAAAATTCTTAATTTTGATGATTTACGGTACCCTTTTTCTCTCTCTGGATAATGATAGACTAAGCGGAAGGTGAGCTAGAAGGGGAGAGGTTGAATAGATCACCCCAATTTAGTCAAACTTAAACTATTCAAAAACACCACGACAATAAGAGCCAACAATTAAAACAGGAGGACTATCTGAGAAATGATTGATCGAGCGATAGATGTGCAAGCATTCGAGTCACTAATCGGAGAAGACAAACCACACGAGACGGAGGATTTTTAGGTGGTTCGATTACTACCCACAATCTACGTCCACCCCTTACTCCATGGAGTAAGACTTCCTTGCTTGAAGCAACAAGATCACAGCAGACTTAGTCTGCCAACAAAATGCTGACGAACAGCTTCCCTTGAGGAACACCCTCCTCGAACTTCTGGCCACCAAAAGTAGAACACCTACTGGAGGAACTGCCTCCCTTCCTTTGCAAGCTACAAAGGGAAACCCAGTAAGCTGCACCCAGCAGCTTACAAACCAGAGGGACAATCCTCTCTTCCTCCAACATGATGGAGGGAACCCGGAGATCTTCTCCCTTCCTCTGAACACCCTCAGAGGGTAACAAGACTATATGAAAAGGAAACGGAAAGAAAATTCAAAGATGAAGAAATAGAAAATAATCAATCGAACTCTCAAACAAGAGAGCAATGTAGCTTCTGTAGAAGCAGAGACCACAAAGGATCAAAATCTTCAATCTGGCTCTCTCTTCTCTTTTTGGACTCTTCTCTCTCTTTCTCAGATGTAAGGCTTTTCTTCAGTAGGGACGAAGGACAATCGGCTGTGTACTTTTTTCTTCAGTCCTCCTCTCTTCTTTTGGTATGAGCTCCAGTAGCATATATATGAGCTTGCTGAGAGGATGGAGTGTGGAGACCATGCTTCTTGCCCTGGGAGTCTTCCAGAACAAATCAGCCCTTTGTCCCACGTGTCAGGGACAAGGACTCTCGGATCATGTGCCCTAGCCCCTTTCCAGATCCACATTCCATGAGATAAATAAATCCCTATCATATTTAAGCAACACTTAGTATAAGGTTCATATGTAGAGAAGAGAAATATGCACGGGGTTAACATATTGAAATGTGCACAAAGTGCACGGACTTGTTTACAAATAAAAATGCAAGGACTTGAAGATGTGCTCGGACTTGAACCAATAAGCACGGACTTGTTGGACATCAGAAAAGCCTGCACAGGGTTTGACGTGCATGGACTCTTTGAAGGAATGCAAGGAGTTTATGAGACAGTGCAAGGACTTTGTCTCAATGAGAAACCTGCACGGGGTTTGATGTCCACGGAGTTTGTGTATTCGTGCAAGGACTTTGATGACAGTAAAAAATACACGGGATTTTATGTGCACGGACATGAGATTCTCGGGGTTAGGCACAGCACAAAGTGCACGGGCTTTATAGAAATGTGCACGGACTAGAGTGTGCACGGACTTTATAATGCGCGGTCTTAAGCTAAAAGGCCATGTGCACGGACTTTGCAGAAACGTGCACGAACTTGTGATGGGAATCGACTCCGAGCCTGTACATTTTATTTTTGTATTTATGTCTTTTTTATTTATTTTTATATCCTTGGGAAAGTAGATTCACAATTGTAAGGCTTTATGAGCCGATTTATTCTTCCTACGCAGGGAGGGGATCACGGGGATGGGAATGATTGACACAAAACTACCCTCACATAGGAGGGGGGGAGGAAGGGGAAGGGAGGTGGGCCTGCGGCCCTGAGTCGCCTGGCTGGATAGAACTGAGTTGATCTGAGCGGTATGCAGCACCCGGGGATCCGAACTGGATGCCGCTTGTGCTCAGACGAAGCTTGAGAAGTGTAGAGGCGCTCCTAGAAGTTTGGTGGCATTCATAGGTCGCAGGAGGGTGGGGCACGCCGTGGAAGACAGCCTATGTGAATCTATCCTACTGGACTGGTTTGCGTAGTCGACGTGCAGAGGGTGGTGCGCTCTCCACCGGACTCTGAATGGCACAAGACCAGTGGGGTCGGATGGCTGACAGACAGATCTACTTATCCTTAAAAAATGAGCACCAATGGAGTACTAAGCTGGGCGTGGTTGGCACTTTGGTGGGGCTTTGGTTTCTGGGCAAACATCCAGACACAGTTGGGTTGTGCAAGGTGGCACGGGCAGTACTGAATGCGTAACGTGACAAAACCACTTGGAGTGGTTTCAGGACGTCGAGAGGTCCGACTCCGATGAAGAAGGCTCAGCCCTAAAACCAGCAGAGGAAGGCATGGCATGATCAGCAAGTCTGTTGCACACTCTGGGCGGACTGGTTCACATTAGCTTTATGCAGTTGCAGGAGAGTGAACACCATAGGCCATGCCGACATCAGAATGGGGCGAGACCACCTCTGGAACATAGAGGGCTTGGGGAAGAAGTAACTCTCTGAAGAGAGTTTGGGCTGAATCATGTCGTGGGAGGCGGTGCAGCCTCTGCCAAACAGTCCTCCGATTTTGGCTTGAATCTGGCGCAGCCACACGAGAATGGGCAACGTAATCAATGTCGAGGCCGGTACAGGGCGGGACCACCTCTGGAGCAACGATGACTCGAAGCTACACGACTTCTCCGAAGAGTGTTTGCACTGGTTCACGCTGTATGTGGGTGTGATGGGGTCTGAAAGTCCAGCCTCAGGATCTGTCCTGAATCCGCAAGTAGCAGAGCCGAGGAAGCTTCAACGCGTGGACAAGGATGACGACGTGGAAACCTCCGGGCGGTTGTGGACTAACCTGAGAGATGGAGGATGTGGGGGGGTGCAGTGGGAAGAGGGCTGGAAGGGCTGGGGTGTTGGTTTATGCCAGCGTCTCCTTTAGGATTTAGTGTGTACCACGTGGGGTATGTGACCCACGTGGGACCATCGGTGCTAGGCAGCCCAACCCGCCGCATGAATTATGGGGTCCATGTGCGAAGCCCCTCATGTCCACCCACAGTACAATAGTGTGGGGCTCTGCACTGCCATAAGAAAATACGGTCTAACCTTCGCTACCAGCTCGAGCTTTTAGCGCAACAGTAGGGGCTTGATCCTATAAACTGGTATCAGAGCGAGGTCGCGGGTTCAAATCTCCCAGGTGCCGCTGGGGGGGAGATTGTTGGTTTATGCCAGCGTCTCCTTTAGGATTTGGTATGTACCACATGGGGTATGGGACTCACGTGGGACCATCGATGCTTGGCAGCCCAACCCGCCGCATGGATTATGGGGTCCATGTGCGAAGCCCCTCATGTCCGCCCACAGCACGATAGGCCTGGTTCGCAGCCTCCCACCTTCCCTTCCATCCAAGGAGCACCCCAGCCCCCAGTGCCCCTCCTCCTACTACTCATCTTTCCCATTCCCATCCCCTATCTCCACTACCACCCAGAGACAACAGCAGCAGGTTTGTCCACCAGATTCAGCGTCGACCCCGGCCACTCCACAAGGTTCCATGCGACCAGCCCTACGCTTGCAGCTTTGTCTCCGAGTCAACTTCGGATCGAGTGCTCACCCACCCTTATCCTACCTCAGAGCTGCTCGGAGGAGCGATTCCTAGTGACTTGCGTAGTCTGTCCCGCTAGACGACCAGAGCCAAGTTGCACAAGCCCCCGTGACCCCATCTCCAAGCTACGGGTTGCACCCTTCTACACAGGTGACCTCCTACAAGTCATCTTCTAATACCAGAAAGGAGGGATGCATTTGAACACCGGAGCACCCTGTTCCGACCGTCACCCTTGAAGCACGCAATCTGTTCATCTTGTGCCCATGTTGGACCCATCTCCACTCTTCTGAAGATTCCTGTCACCTCCAACCACGACTAGGATCCCCGCCACCAGTCACGTGATGCCGATTGATAGATGGTGGTTTCTACTCTGGCCCCACCTCTTACTGTGTTCAGAGAAGCCCATAGTAGCCCCATCTTTGACCTGCTACCAGTTAGGGCTAGTCTGGATAGAGGAAGATCAGTCTGTGTATTCGGATCACCTGCAACCCAGGTCATCTCCGGACATCCCGTGACTCCCACTGTGAGCTCCCACATCCTCCCCGGTCGATTTGACATCAACCTCATGACCGACAGCACTTGGAGCAATTCGTGGCATCCCCGACAATAGGCCTCTGTCCTGTAGACTCAGTCAGGACAGGGCCGGACCAGATCGTGGTTGTAGACTTCCAGCGGCCCCGATCGGACTCCGAACAACTGGAAACTCCTATAGAGAACTCCTACCTTGCTCCTGGACGCCTCAGCACCAGTCCCGCCTCCTTCAGAGCTCCATGGCATCCGCGGCGCCCTTGACATCGGCTTGCGGTTCTGCGAGTCCAGTCTGGACAGAATCATCTTCTAACTCATTTCCCCACCCTGTGCCTGGCCGACTGAAAGCCCCTCACTGCGTGGAGTAATATTTTGGTTGTAATAATTTATTTCCCCACCCTTGAGCCAACCCTCCTGCGTGAGGAGTAGTGGTGTAATAGTAATTATAGGTCAAGCAGCATCGGCGCAGCGTGCGGGTTACGTTCCCATGCTTCCCCACTCACCCAAAGTCTCCGATCAGACTCAGTTTCTTCAAACTGATTGGGTAAGCACTCGGTTCCCCTCTCCTGTTCATTTCCTTTACTAATTTAGTATCATATTCCTCTACCCATCAAATAGTGAGAGGGCGCTCGTCCCCCGCTTACTTGCATTGTGAATCCCCACCGCGGTGTGAGTTGAGCAAAACACCACATAACCCACGCCCTCAGTGTGTTGGCCACCCACGAATCGTGGGAATCCCAGCCCCTCCAGGGGTTAGCCTGAGCCTTTGTGAACCCTTAGATCAATGAGGTCCTACCCCGGACCCCCCCATCATCCCAGAATTACCTTCGGGAAAGAGTGTGCACCGTGTGAGCGCCTCTGCCTCACTCTCATCATATGAAAGAATGGTTGGACCATCCAAGCGGGCAGGGCTTTATGAAGTAAGGAATCAAGGTGAGTTAGATAATAGAATGGATGTTAATGCCCTCACACAAAGGTTGAACAAAGTGGACATATTAGCCCAAAAGATGGAGATGGTTGATTTGATGGCTCAAAAGCTAGATCAATTTTTGGCGTTGAATAGACAGGAGCCCACCTTTCCATCCACTTCATAGTCTTTCTCCAAACCCACCAATCAAGAAGCTTATGTTCTTTATGCAAGCCCAAGTCATGTTGTCTCTGAATGCCCCACGGCAGCTCAACTCCCTCCATTTATCCAAGAACAAGTCTTTACTGCTCAAGGTGTCTCCAAACCTGCATACGATCCATATTCTAACACCTATAATCTAGGCTGGAGAAATCACCCAAACTTTTCTTGGAAACCATCTCAGCCACCCAATCCCTCTAATCAACCAGTTTAAAAATAACCATTCCAAGTTTCGTTCTAGTCCCGTCTAAATTTTTATGCACCTCCAAATCAATTTCATCACCCTCAAGCTCAGTTTTCGCAGGTCCCATACCCTCATGTTCAATTTTCTCAGGGCCAATATCATCAATATCCCCCATTCAAATCTAATCAAGCTCAAGTTCAATCTCATCCCCGTCCTCAGCCCAATTTTAATGACAAATTTGAACAACTGCAATAACTGATTCTCACTCAGCAACAATCCATTGCTAAGTTGGAAGGTCAAATAGGGCAATTAGCTGCAAACAGTATGAGGAGAGAGGTTGGTCAACTTCCTAGCCAACCAGTGGCTAATCCTAAAAATCAACCTCCAAGCTTCCCTCAAAGAACTCCTCATCTTCTTCAGTTGAACCCTCCTCAGATTCTTCAAATTCCCCCTCCAACAGGACCCCAATTTGAAAATGCTAAGGTAATCGCTTCTCTTAGGAGCGGGAAGATTTTAGATGATCCTTATAGGGCTAGAGGAGTTTGCAGTACTTCGGGCCAAGAGGTCCACGTGGAGAGTGATGAGGAAGAGGAGTCAACAATTGTTAAAGAAAAGAAGTTGGAAGGTGAAGAGCAAAGGAAGGAGCTTGACAAAGGAAAGGGTAAAATTGATGAAAGATGTAACGACCCAGAGCTCAGGGTACCGATAACCTGATAATATCGAATTACCGCTACTAAGAACTGAGGATGTCACTCAAGAGGTTGATGAGGCCCTTGAAGGGTTAGTGGAGTTTGTCGAGGAGTTGTATAACGAATTGGGATAACAATGTGCAAATTAATTTATACAACAATTAACTATTAAATGCAGAAGTAAATTAAACTAATAGCGTGGTCAAATATATACAATAGTCCAGAAATTACAATTATGCAAGTCCCACAACTGAAAGAAAGGTCCACAAGTATAACTACACGGGGCATACCCTGGTCAAATGTATAGAAAGAGGACAGACCGACTACTGCTGGTACTCTAGATGCAACTGCCAAAAGCTCGAGACGCACGGTCCGAAAGTCGAGGCTGTACACTTGAAAGTAAGAAGGGTGAGTCACAGTTAGACTCAGTAGGGGTCACGCGGATCCCTACCTCACAACTAAACACGCAGACATGCAAATATAAAGTAAATAAAATAATTAAACATTGTAATTGTGGTTGCAGGTTAATTCTCACAAATGGCCACCGAGAGAGCTCAATGGCACGAGATGCAACGCACTGTTCAAGGCTTAACCCAAGCCCTCCAACAGGTTGCTCAGGGAGGAGCTAACCGAGGAGCGAGAGATTTACATAGAAATTTTTGCAGCATGAACCCTCCCAAGTTCGTAGGGTCTACGGATTCGGATGAGGCCGAACATTGGGTTAAGGAGATCGAGAGGATATTTTGAGTCATGCAATGTGCCGACGATGAGAAGGTCTTACTTGCTACTTTCCAACTGGAAAGAGATGCACGTGCCTAGTGGGAATCGGTCGAAGCTACTTTACTGCACGACCAAGTATTATGGGAAGAGTTTGTGGAGCACTTTAATAGTAAATATTTCTCCGACTGAGTGCAAGAAAGGAAAGCCACCAAATTTACCACTTTGAAGCAAATGGGTTTATCGGTGGCGAAATATGAAGCACAATTCTCAAGATTATCTCGGTACGCTCCACATCTCGTGGGTACCGACAAAATGAAAGCAAGGAGGCTTCTCAATGGCTTAACGCCGCAATATATTACTCAACTCACCTCGATAGATATTCAATTTATTCTGATGTGGTGCGAAGAGCACAACTCTTGGAAGATGCAACGTAGTTGTCGGATCGCATCCGAGGAAGAGAAGCCAAGAGAGAGCAAGTTACAAGGTCCGAAAGTTTGAAACCTTCCTTCGGGATGAAAAGACCCATTGATAACCATAACTTCAACAAAGACGGGCGTAATTTCAACAAGGGTGGACGTAACTTTCAAGGGGACAAGAAGCCGAGGACATTTGACAAGTAAATTGTTCCTATATCAGTAACATCAAAGGAATTATGCAAATTTTGCGAGAAGCCCGGATACAAAGACGAGGAATGCTGGAGAAAGCTCGGCGCATGTCTTCGATGCGGGAGTCGGGAGCATAGGATCTCGAATTGCCCTCTTCTCAACGAACAAGCTCCACCACCGGTAAAGCTTTCTCTTATTGCCAAAAAGTAAGGAAGACTCCAAGCTCTTATGGATGCGAAACCTACCGAAGAAGGAAGCATCGTGGAAGGTACTCTTTTCATATACTCCAGGCCTGCCTCTGTCTTATTTGACACCAGAGCTACGCATTCATACATATCTAGAAGTTTTGCTGATCTTTTACCTATGAAGCTTGTTCCATTAGATTCGAAACTCATTATTACTACCCCTATTGGAACGGGAACAGAGATAAAATATTTCTATCCTACTAGTGAAGTTCTAATTAGCAGTTATAACGTACCCGCTAATTTAGTATGCATGGAGATGGAAGGATATGATATTATATTAGGTGTTGACTAGCTATCTACGCATGGAGCTAGTGTCAACTACAAATTGGGCACGGTAACTTTTATGGGTTACCCCAACCTCTTACTTTCCGGTGTCAGGCATTCTAAACACTTATCTCTCATTTGGGCCCTCAAAGTCGAGAAATTATTAAGGAAGGGTTGTGCTGGTTTCTTAGTTTCTATCACTATGACCGACCATACGGAACCCGTTCTAAAAGACATTCCTATCGTTCGGGATTATTCTGATATATTTCCTGAGATGACTGACTGGACGTCATCTATGGGTGAGACGATCTAAATGTTGTGGAATGTGAACTCGCCAGGCAAGTGTGGAGGATGTAAAGTGTAGGTCCTTCGGCTTGGGTCAAAGGTCGCACTCCTCTCCTCAAGCCATAGTTGCTCTAATATAACGCATGGTCCTGCTAGCATACCGATTTTGCACCTTGCACCATCGAAGTAAAGATCGGAGCTGATCTTCCTTTGGAACTCGACAAAGGCAAAATCACCCTTGCGGACATTCTCGCCAGTCTTGGAGAGGGACTCAACAATATCCAGAGAAACCCAATTATTTGACTCCATATAAATGAAATCGAGTTCCGTTGTGGACCCATTGGGTAGAGTGGCTTTAGAAATGATAGGGTGCGGGATTGAACCACTTGATGACATGTGGGTCAGGTCAATCGGTGGTTGAATGATAGGGGCAAGACCCGGGGGTCGGGCCATGAGAGCCTTAAATTGGGCCACCAAGGATGACCAATCGGACGCACGGTCTCGGGGAACGGCCATGGGGCTGGTGGGTAGTGGACATGCAGACACACGGTGACAAGACCGGCTGACTCTTTATTGGACTAGACACGACTACAAACCTAGACTCAACCAATATACGGTACTTGGCGGAGTTACGGGATCCGAAGATCCTCTCGACGCAAGTGTGCGACCTTCCCGATAGGCGTAACCTATCATTCGGGCAACACCTTTTGATATTCCGAATATTGGAATGTAATGCGACACCTTGGACCGACTACCCTAGACTCTAACCCGCTCTGATACCAATTTGATGCAGGATGACGATGTGAACCTGGGACTCTAGCTCGCAGATATCCCTAGCGAGGAAAACACGTGGATCTATGTGGTTGGGAAACTGACAATGGGTCGAGGGTATCGGCTTTTCCGCGTGCTCGGATCGAGTCACGGGACGGGTTCCACTCACTCACTCTCACAGTGGTGATAAATTATAACGAGCTAAGTTCCTATCACTATAGCAGCGACATATGAAAATATACGAGGAAAGCAAATGCCAAGTTGGGAGCAAACACGATAACTCCACGCTACCGGGCGTGGGGGAGACATTCTCGGTCAAGACTTGTACTCCCGGTACAAATGATTTAACAATAATTACAGAAATATAATTCACTGTCCACTCCACGCAGAGAGGTAAAAGGCTACAAAGGGACCCGTGAGTATCATCCTTAGGTTGACGGGCGGCTTCTTGGGTAGCGCCGATGGTTCTGGTGCACTGCTACTTGGGCGGCAGCTTACTGTCCCGAACTAGTTCTTCTGTTTCAACGCGCGACCCGGTGAGAACACCTGCTGCGATCAGCCCCAACGTCAGATCGATGCGAGACCGGTGTCATTGGAAAGTCCTTTAAAAGATATACGAACCCAGACTGTGACAGGAATTTTCTGTCTCTATAGTTACCGTTGTTGAATTTATAACATGCTGACTCTCAGGTTCAGATCTGGTAGTACAGAATTGGATCTGCTTGAGAATGAGGTTTGACCAGATGTGAAACGGTGGATCTGAATGCTGGGATTTTTATGGGAGATAGAGGGGGAAGTAAGGAACACGATAATAATTTTTATGTATTTTTATGTCCGTCATCATGCCTCAAATCCGCTACACGCCGCAGATTGCACTCGGATTCCCCTGGACCCATTTACCGAATCCCCAGAAATTCTTCTCACCGAGTATCAAAATCGCATCTTTGTTGCAAAATCCATTGGTTCAGTGAGGAATTCTGTCTCCCGCTGTGTGAACGGGTGTGCACGAGTTCCTCCCCTCCCGGGTCCATTCTTCACTTTCCGAGGCGTCTTGCAAAACCCATTTCTGGGTTTGTCGCACGGTCCGTGCTTGCTGCGCTTCTGCCTCCAGAATCGTATGTTCTCTTCCCAATCCAGCAATCTCCCCGAGTATGAGATGCCGTCGGTGACGTGGGGGGTGATCCAAGGGCGCAAGGAGAAGCTCGTCTCCCGGGTCATTATCTCAGACTACCTCAAGTCGTTGGGGATCGTCCCCGACGAACTGGAGGACCTGGAACTGCCCTCCACCGTGGAGGTGATGAGGGAAAGGGTGGAGTTCCTACAGAGGCTCGGGCTCACTATAGACGACATGAACGAGTACCCTTTGATGCTGGGCTGCAGCGTTCGGAAGAATACGATACCTGTCTTGGGTTACTTGGAGAAGATTGGGATCCAGAGGTCCAAACTGGGAGAATTCGTGAAGAATTATCCACAGGTGCTCCATGCCAGTGTGGTTGTAGAGCTTGTTCCCGTGGTGAAGTTCTTGAGGGGTCTCGATGTGGAGAGGCATGACATACCTTATGTGTTGCAGAAGTACCCAGAGCTTCTGGGGTTTAAGCTCGAGGGCACAATGAGCACCTCGGTGGCATACCTCATCAGTATTGGGGTTCGGCCAAGGGATATCGGCCCCATGATTACCCAATACCCTTACTTCCTTGGTATGCGGGTTGGTACGATGATCAAGCCCCTTGTGGAGTACTTGATCTCATTGGGGATCCCGAAGATGATCTTAGCGAGGATCTTGGAGAAGAGGCCATACATGTTGGGGTATGATCTCGAGGAGACTGTGAAACCAAATGTGGAAACTTTACTTAGCTTTGGGATTCGGAAGGAAGTGATCCCTTCGGTGGTGGCACAATACCCACAGATTTTGGGGCTGCCATTGAAGGCAAAGTTGTCATCTCAGCAGTACTTTTTCACCTTGAAGCTGAAAATAGACCCTGATGGTTTTGCTCGGGTTATAGAGAAGATGCCCCAGATTACCAGTCTGAACCAGAGTGTGATTCTAAAACCTGTGGAGTTCCTTCGGGGTCGTGCAATACCTCTGGAGGATGTCGTCAAGATGGTGGTGAAGTGTCCTCAACTGCTAACTTTACGAGTCGAACTCATGAAGAGCAGCTACTATTTCTTTAAGAGTGAGATGAAACGGCCTATACAAGAACTTGTGGAGTTTCCTGAGTATTTCACATACAGTTTGGAATCAAGGATCAAACCGAGGTACCAAAAGCTGGCACATAAAGGGATTAAATGCAGTGTAGGGTGGTTTTTGAATTGCAGTGACCAGAGATTTGAGGAGAGGTTGCGGGCAGATTATATTGAGACAGAGGTTGTTGGGCCCTCTTTCTGTATGGGTGGAAAACTGGAAATGCCTATAAGTGAAGGAGTGTCAGAAGAAGAAGATGAGAGTGATGATGAAAAGTTGGGATGATGAGGTAGACCCTATCTCATCATGTTTTCTGGGGAAAAAAAAAGACAGAGAGAAACTTTGATGCACACCCAAATATGGTAGTCAAACTCACCACCAAATCCTCGGTATCTCTCCTCTGACCTTCTGAGATCACAACAACAAAAAAAAAGCGGATGCTAATAGTTGGGAAAGTGCCCTAATAAAGAAATAGAACAGCCGGGTTGCCGGTAGCTAGACAAAGTTCGTATCGTATGTACAGTCATGTCAAATTAGTCCGTATAGTAGGGGAGCAACACGTCAGTCAATCACCCCGACAGGGACATTTCAGTAGGTACACTCTATCAAACACCTCTTGCCCAACCTACCAACCATCAATTGAAGGGAGGATACGTACCCCACGAGTAGCAACCCTCCGTGAAGACGTCTCCCTATCTCTCTCAGCTGATCACTTGACCGGATCTGCCAAGGGGGGCAGTGTGGGTTGGAAAGAACAGAAGAAGACCGGGCAGGCACAGTGCAAGAGCCCCACACAGGATAGAGACCCCCTGCCTCTCCCCCACACACTCCCCGCCAACCAGTAGGCAAACCAGCTGTAAACTATGCACTGAACAGGGGAAAGGGGAGTTGAGGGGTCACGGTTTGGATGGTTGTGGGAATTGATTGCTAACATGCCAGGGATGATGGGTGGGGAGTGGCTTTTCCTCATGGACTCCGAGCCCATATCCAGCAGGCAACCTTCTACGGTATCATCCCAAGGGAGCGTGCAATACCAATCATCTGACGGCTCCCAATAGAATGGCCATCATCAACCTAGCCTTATCTTTATCCGTTTGGTTTTTACCATTCTAGGTGTCATCGAATGCATCATGGTATGATCCGATTCGCATGGCAAATGATTTAATGGGCCTATGTTCGGCTAACGAATCTCAAATGGGTCGTCCACGGAGGTGCGAACGAGTGCCGACAAGAGTTGTGGGGCCCCAGCACAGGGGGCAGCCCGGCACGGGAAACGGGAGCACACCCAACGGCGCCGGGTGGGGGTGGAGGGGAAGGGGCCGACGAAACCCACTCGACACCCTCTGTTGACCTGTCGACGAAATGTTGACCGGCGATTTGTTGGACGTGGGGGCATTCGGGGAAAGCCCGGTGGGACCCGGTACAGCATGTGTGACTGTAACCCAGCAGTTTACGTGTGAGAAGGGATGTGTCCGCCTGGGTGGCCTACGCCATTTAATGTGTGTTCCCTTTCTTCATGTGGATGTCCCTTTCCTAGTCTGTATTTTTCACCACCAGCTTTGCCTCTCCATTAGATCATCCCATGTTGCTAATTCCATGTGACAAATATTAGTAATCTAGTTGCATGTAAGGTTGTGTCTAGGTGAACTATATATATATCATGAGATTATACATGTGGAATATTGGACTTAATTTGCCACCCCCTCATTAATTAGTTTTGAGTTGGATGTGCTGTAGTAATGTAATAGAAAAGACAATTAATTAACTCATCCTTCGTCATTGTTTCACTTTTTATAACTTCTGCTCTGCTTAACGTGTTCTTATTTAGTCTTACGTGCATGATTTCGGCAACTTGGCAGGTGACAGGCGCTAGTCGTGCCTAATTAATCCTGACTCAGTAGGGTTCACGTGGATCCCTACCTCGCAACTAAATACAGGAAAGTAATTAAAGCATGCATTGGCATAAGAAATGACAATTTAAAGCTGTACAACTATCTTAGTAGTTTAAGAACAGCTAAAAATGCCAATTATCATTTAAACACGAGCGTCAGGATCTAAATCTACCAATAGAATAAATTTCAACATTTCCAAGTGACAGGAGAGAGAAGAGAAGACCACCAGAAGAAAAAAACGAGATGTGTCCACTAAAGACTTACACTACATCTCAAGTATCTCCACAAGCCTGGAACATGGCAAGTGAGACACGCAACAGTAACCAAAGTCAAGAACTAGTCAAGGTCACACTCGTCAGTGTCAGTCCAAGCCCCTGACCACGTGTGCACACACAGGCTCAATACCTTGAGCCAGGTCTCTAGCTAGTTTCCCCCCCTAGTAGGATGCTACTACCAAGCAAGGGGGCTCACGGGAACTAGCTTACAAACCGTACACCGGGACTACCCCTCTACCTCTCCCAAGTGGGTTGACACTAGAGATCGTCGGGCTACGACTAGTGATTCCATCATAAGGAAAGAGAACATAATTCTATTGGGATATAAAAATACGTCATAATTTGTTAAAATATTTAAACATGGCGAATATGCATGATTAAACACATAATTAAATGAACATGCTTGAAATTAAAATCTGTAGGGCATAAGCGGTCGAATATAGGGCCGCTATAGTAATCAGATGGTCAAACAACTGGTCACTAAATGGATATAAGCAGTCTATTAATGGGCCGCGAAGCTCCCACCGCCATACAAGTTCAAGTGTTCACGCGGTCGAGGATTGGGCCGCGAAGAGGACGCAAACGGTCACACGATTGGCCATGAAAGAAGGTAAACGGTCCAAGTATGGGCTGCTACACTAAACTGCCTTACGGGTCAATGGTCGTATGCGATCTCAATGTAGGCCGCTAAGGTCCGTAGATGGTCCATCGTTGGGTCGCTACACAGGATGAAACGGTCGGGGTGTAGACTGCGAAGGCCCACCGCCATACTATTTTTCGTAAATGGTCTCTGGTAGGACCGCTACCCTACCAAAGAGCCGAAAACATGGTGTCTCCAATGGGATGCCCTCCCAATCGACTCAAATCAATGAGAAACGAACATTTAACCTATTCCCTGTCATTCCACCATCGTCCCACATCAGTTAAATGGCTAAAAACTCAGCAACAATGGCCATGGAAGGATTAAAACATAATTATATGATGTTCATGCTCCGAAGACATAATGATGATGTTCATGTTGTTTAAGATATAAAGACGATGTGCATGGGCAGGAAATCGATCCTAACGAGGTTGGGTATCCATCCCCCTACCTATTTTAAGACGAAAACGGTAAATCCTCGCCGTTCCACCCAAGGTGACCGTGCCCCTTCTCTCGCGGTTCGCCACCTCCACGCTCCACCGTCGGGTCCACGATGGCAACACCAATCTCCACACGTCCTGCGCTCGCCAAAGATGCCTCTCGCACTTCCTGTAGTTCCCCGGGGTGATCGTTCCGCTGAGAGAGCAAGAGAGGGAGAGAGAAAGGAGAGAATGGGGAGATTTCCCCCCACGTTGGTTTTGGTTAACGGTAGTGGGATCTTAACATGATCATCCCATTAGAAAGTAACCCTGGGGAGAGGGGTGATGAGGTTAATGTTGCCTTAGAACATCCCAGGGCTTGTTCAGCGTCCACACGGAGAAACTAGATAGCAACACACAGGCTATATGCATAAAAGCAACGCAATCAAATAGAAGGAGGGGGAATCTGAGCACACATCAGCACTTCCATTCAAATCCGAAGAGGAAGAGGAACGACATTTCATGATTTGATGATCGGATGGGTCATTACATGCAACTGCGGCCCAGCTCTGTTGACACAGGCAAAATAAGGGATCGTAAATCAACTTGATGTCCCAGCTCCGGGCACTCTCTACAGATAGGCAGGCAAAGTGGATTTTTGGGAAGGACGGCAACGCTCGGACCCCCTCTCTGGAGAACCCTACTTGTTCCCCAAACCTCTCTTAGGCTTCTTTGGAGATTGGATTTCTCGTATTGCCTCCTTTCTTTTCTCTTGCCGAGCCATTGTGCATATATATACTGAGACCCTGATCTGGCGTGGAGATTGCACGCTGGGGAAAGCCCAATACAATGTTTTAGTGCACTGAGTAGGAGGGTGCCGGAGGAATGAGCGCGCCGGGTAAGGGGCGCACTAGGTTAATCCTCCTTTGTTAGTTCATTCGACACGGGCCAGACAATGATCTCTAGACTGGCTCTAGGAGTCATTGTAATCCTTCATCTCATCACGGTCTTCCAGGAGCATGGTGGGAAGTCTTGATAAAGCTTTCACGCCGCTAGGCGGCCACTTTCAGAACCTCGTGCATCTTTAATCTGGACACACGAGTTTTTCGTTGACACGACTTTCGACGTCGTGGTTCGTGCTGCCAGCTCAATTTGGACTGTGCTTGTGGCTTTCTCGGGGAGTGGGACACTACCCGGGGTGCCTTTGCCTTGACTGGGCGGTCATCTGGTCTCTAACGGACCCAATTTGTTGAGAAGACGTACTCATGTCGGGTCATCTAGGTCTTCTACCGATGGAACCTTTGGTCCCCTGTCCTGAAGTGCCAAAGACGTTCTATTACGTCAGGAGGGCTTCTCTTTCAGGTGGTGGACCACCTGGTATATCTTTGTCATTGGTTAGACAATGGATATCGTTTATGCGGCACGACCGAGTCGATACCGGTTCATTGGCAGGCCTGACGACATTGCCAGTTGGTTATGAATTCTTCTCGATTCTCCTGAGGTAAAGTCCCTAGTGTTCATACCGAGTGACCTGAGGTTCTGGCAGCTCGATAAGGCTTTGGTGTATTGGTTTCCTTTGGCTTCTTTGCTTCAATGGGATGCATCATTCTTGTCATTTTAGGCTTGATCACCATCGAGCATATTTTGAGTGTCAACAGCTTCTTATCAGCTTGCTCTCCGGCCAGCTCCGAAACCTCGATATTCAGCATGTCGGAAAAGGCCACCCCCAAGAAGTTGGGGAAACCAACGACCGGCGGGAAGGAGCCAAAGACAATTGGTACCACCATGTACCCAGCATGTCACGTCCCGGGTGCGGAAGCTTACCCGCGGTGCGACAGTTCTTTATATAGAACCAAAGTGAGCTAGTTATTTGACGGAATTCTTCCTTAGACAATTTGTAGAGTGAAAACCCACTAGAAGGTAGAAACCAGATGCGTCCACTGACGGCTTACACTGCGTCTCAAGCAACTCGCATGTCAGAATGACACAACATGCAAGAGGCGTAATAGTACCAAACCAAGTAACTAGTCAGAGTAACACTCGTCAGTGTTAGTCCAAACCTCTGACCACGTGTGCACACACTGACTCTTGCCTGAGCCAAGCTCCCTCGCTTGTTTTCCCTCTCAGTAGGATGCTACTATTGGCCGAGGGCCCACAGAACTAGCTTAAAAATCGCGTATTGTGAATGCCCCTCCACCTCTTCTAGGTGGGCCGACACTAGGGGTCGCTGGGCTATGACTAGTAGTTTCATCACAAGGAAAGTGGAAGTAAGTCTACTGGGATCTAAAAAGTGCCACAGTTCATAAAAATATTTTAAACATGGCGAGTATGTAACATTGAATGCATAAGAACATGATTATGCAACCTTTGAAATCTTAAGGGATGTGACGGTAGAACAGTGCCCCGTCACAGTCTCTGGCGATCGAGCCTTGGTGCGCTACATGGCTGTGACGCACCACTAAACGGCCGCTAGAGACACCCGAGGGTTATAAAAATCCACAGTTTTCATACCCTCTAACGCACCAGGGTTGGTGCGCTACAAGGCTCTGGCAGTTGCACGATAGATTGCCAGGCCAACCGCCCTATAGGGTCAACGGTTAAATGACCAAGTCAAAGGGCTGTAACGGTCTAAGGGTGGACCGCTACAAAGGGTGTGACGGTCCAATGTTGGGCCGCCACAGTGTCCGTAACGCACCCATTGAGGGCTGTTACAGTGTGACGGTCACTGGAAGAACCGTCACACAACCCGAAAATCGAAGCGGTGGAGTTCAAAATCGAACTCCCTCCCGGTCGAGCCGGATCGACGGGAATTGCACAAAAAACCTATTTTCCTGCCAACCACCCACACATAACAACATTCTACAGCTATAAAACCCAGCTACGATGTTCATGGTGGATTAAAACATAAGAACGATGTTCATGGGATGAAAAATGAAAATGACAATGGTCATGCTCTTGAAGACATAACGACGACAGGCATAGCATGGGAAATGCTCCTAGCGAGCTCTGGTATCTATCCCCCTACCTGGATTGCACCGAGAACGTCATTTGAGGTGCATGCAAGTGAAGGGTCTCTGCCGGTCACCTCGCCCCGTCTCGCCTCCACACACCGTGAACTGCATCGAGGTGGGCGTCAACGCTCTCCACTCGTTGCGAGGAATCCGCCGGTGTCCTCCTTGTCTCGAACTGCGGCCTGACTAGCACACCCCTGAAAGACAAAGAGAGGGAGCCGCGTGAGGGAGAGAGAGGGCATGAGGGAGAGAGAGAAAAGAGTGAGGGAGAGTGATCCGTGGGAGGAGAGAGAGAGGGGTTAAAAGTTTTTATAACAATATATTTCTTTTATTTTTAACCTCTAATTACATTAAAACCCCCAAAGAACTAAAATTATATAAATGCCCAATTAATTTATATAAATACTTTAACTAATTAGATTAAATACCAAAAAATACCCTAAAAAGTCATAAAAATAGCCTAAATTTACAAAATAAAATCTAGACTCACACCAGTAAGGATCCATTAAGGCACGGCCCTTACACTGGTGGAGGCTTAGACACCGAGATTCTTTCACTATGCCTGATGATGGTCTTCGGACCTATGATCTCCGCCTCGTATCGGAGTTTAAACTCAATAAATTATGCTTACTTTACATGATAAAATATGTAGATAATAATGACAAACAAAACCCCTCATGCGGGCTTGTCAATCTCATTTTCGCATGCATTCTCATCCATTTTACGTTAGCCCCGGACGGTTCATTATCTAGGCAATTAATCAAAGGTTTTCCCCCTTCTTGGAGGATGTAATTAACGTCAAAACCTTTATGGTATGACAGAGTTTTGGTCCTGACATGGATCTCACTCTCGCCCGACTCGGGCCAGATTGAGTGCATAATAATAGAAATTGTCACTTAGTGACTAGCACACCCTTTCCCTCTTTTCTATTTTCTAATATGGAAGATGGGAGCATGTCTTCACCCCCACAAAGCTTGGCACACCCTGTGGGACTGGAGTCTCCTTTCATCTTTTTGTCGAGATAAATGAGCCCCAGGGCTCTCCCAAAGAATGTGGATCGTTTGCCCATTTCTGTAATTGCAAAAATTAACGATGGCTGTTGGATTCGCCATGTTGACTTTCGGCCTTGAGATCGTGGCCAATCATGCTGGTGTTCGGTACCTGGCGGTACCGACTGTCTTTGGTTCCTTCCCACCGATGGTCAGCTTCCCCAACTTCTTCGGGGTAGCCTTTGCCGACATGCTGAAGGTTGAGGCCCCGAAGCTGGCCGAGGAAAGGACTGACATGAAGCCTAGGGCCCACAATGCTCGAAGCCGCAGGAGCCTGACAACAGGTCAGTCTTAGCTGATTAGTTGCATGGTGCACCATGTGGCTCAGGGAGTCCGCCCCACCTACTACAACAAGCCTGGGGATCGCCGTTAGGGGAATTCTCGCAGAAGAACTGCTCCTGCTGTCGGATGACTTTCAGTGTCTAGGAAGTCTATTTTGATCAGTGGTGTCCGTATTTTTCTTGATAGGTGCAACACCTAAGCAATTCTAGACCGGGTGGTCACTGTCGTGCCAACCCTCAACTCCTTCCAGGCCCTTTCCAGGAGGAGAGCTGAGAAAGAAGAAGAAGGACGCCGAGGTCGGAAAGAGCTAGCCCCAAGGTCAAAGAAGTTTAAATAGGTTTGGGTTCCCAAGAAGAACCAGCCCATCCACGAAGAGGCACATGTCCATCGCCGCCCCAAGCATGCTGAGATGGGGAAGAAGAATGAGAGGGGCTTGTCCCCGAGAAGAGAAGAAACTATTGTGGATCCTTTGTGTCACACCAGCTTCAAAGCATACGCCCGACAAGCTGATATCCCCACAATGGGGAGAAGATTTGAGCAGATCGCTAGAAGAGCCCGGCTAGCTTACATCCCTCTGGTAGGAGGTAGACAACTATCCCCAGTCCTGCATCAGGGACTAGGGCAAGAGGAGATGACCAGCATGGTCAGAAATTATTTCAGCGATATGGACAGCCCCTCACTAGGCTAACAACGACTACTGCAAGTAGCCATGGTAGAAGAAGATGATTGTCCACCAATGGCAGTTGAAGAAGAAGAAGAAAGAAGAATGATGTCATCAGTTGATGACAATGGACATGAAGACGGCTTGAAGTTCGAAGCCGATGAAGCTGCTCCCCAGTAGGTGGGGAGAAGAAGAGTCTCCGTATTTGAGAGATGAATGTTCCGTGGTCATGCAAGGAGGAAGGTTCATCGACAAAGGAAATGTATGCGGGTTTTTACCTGCAATATGGCCGGAGTGGCCGATAAATATGGAGGTCTACCTGAGCACCCCCAAGAATTGGCTATATTAGGCGAGAGGCCAGGTCCAAACACCAGAAGAGCTGAAGCCGCAAGAGAAATGCTAAAAGCGGCAAAAGGGAAGCAAATACTGCACGAAGAAGTCACCACAATAACTGTAAATATGGTGACAGCTGAAGAGGAGGAGGTGATGCTGAACATCTCATCCGAAGGGGCTTCAGGGGAGACAGCAGAAGCCATCCCCAGCATATGAACCATGGACCCATTAGTTCTGATGTTGCTCCAGAAGTACCAGCAGGAGATAGAACTCCTGAAGAAGTAGCTGATGGAGAAGACAGAGCAAGCCTCGGCCTCCAACCCGCCTGAAATGCAAGCTGAGTCATCGCGGGGAGGCATCAACCCGTGTGACTTCCCGCTATTGTATACCCTACCCTAGCTAGTAGAGCCCAGCCTGGCGACTACCCAGCAGCGTCCACCATAGCTGATGTGACACGACCTTGGACCTACTAGCAAGCACGATGTGTAACTCAAACGGGCCATATTTGGCGGCCGACTCACCCGACGCTCACCCCAAACCCGTGGGTGACTCGGCGATGCCGAGTGGAGGTTGTGGGGGCTGGTCCCTTGCTGGTAGAGGGCCAGCAAGGCCAGAGGGTCAATCTGGAGGGACGCGATGCCCTAGGGAGAGTGGATCAAAAGAGGAAGAAGGATCCGGAGGCCTCGAAGAGGGAAAATGAAGAGGGGCGCGATGCCCGAAACAGATAATGGAGGGGGCGTGATGCCCTGGAAGGATAGATAATGAGTCTAGAGGGTCCGGAGGAAGAAGATACCACAGGACGCGATGCCCAAGGAAAAGAGAACAAGAATCTGGAAATTCTAGGGAGAAAGGTGAATAGGAAGAAAAAGGATCTGGAGCCCTCGTGAGGCAGGGAAGATACGGGTCTAGAAATCCGAGAAAGAAGAAATGTAAATGCATGTGAATGCAATGTAATGGATGCAATGGGTGCATGGAATGCGATGAACACAATGGGCGAGAGGATGAGAGCCCCTTTATCACCCAACAGGTGACCCACGAGGAGACATTGGTGATAGACAGAAGCATGGGTGGAGTTGAATAGAAGGTGGATAGGGTAGCAGATACCTATCCCTCCATGGCGGTGAAAATGTCCAGCCAATCGACCTAACGCATAAAATCAAAGCCCATGACGAAGCTTCAACAATAAATGACAACTCTCTTGGAGGGCAAAGAGCAATAATGTGAGGGAGTTGACAAGTTAGAATGGGAAGCATAGTGCTGCCCAAGGATTATGGCGTGTAAAGAGTGTTGAACAAAATGGGCATTCGCCCCTTGTACGGAAGAATGGATTTGGCATTGAAATCTTGAAACAAGGGGTGCCTTGCCTGGCCCTCAAGCATGGACTTACACGGCATCAAATCTTGACATTCTCTTTTGATGAGCAGCGACAGGGACTTGGCCTCTTCAATGATGCTCGGCAGAAAAATATGGATTAGCATCCGACAAATAAACTCTTGCATCTTGAACAACATAGCCGTGGCCAATTCCTCCTTGCCCGGCTCTCGATCGTCTTCGACACAAGTACTTAAAACAATACACCCACTCCGAGTGGTAAAAAGAGGTGAAGCGGAGGCAGAAGGCTCCATAGATGGTTGAGGTGTAATGAAAAGTGTTGGAGGAAGGGTGGGTAGAAGCGGAGGTTCAAACATGTCGAGCTTCTCCCCTTGCTCGAAAGCAAATGGGTTTGGCTTGAGTGCAAAAAGGGGTGGACCCTGCTCAGGATTTGCCATGGGTAAAGATGAAGGGTTAAGTGGTGGAGTAGGGGTAGTTGGGTTAGAGGTTAAAAGGGTAATGGAGGGCCAAGGTGGCAACAATGGGAGGGTAATTGGAGAAGGTTTGGTGGTGGGCTTGGTGGAGGCCGATGGAGTGGAGGTTAATGAAGGTATAATTGATGGAGGTTTAGTGGAAGGTTTAGCGGAGGCTGATGTGGTGGTGATTGATGAAGGTATAATAGGAAGTGTAAAAGAAGGGAATTTGGTGAGGAAAAAACGCCGGATGGGGCGAGAGGTGTTAGGGGTAGGGGAAGACTCATGACGTGTTAGTGTGGGTGATTGGAGTATCGACCCATTGTCGTAACGCCAATAAGTCTCAAAAATGGGGGTTGGATAGGGGACGGTGGCTTCTTCCTGAGCAGGAGGTTCATCTGGTGGTAGTGGAGGGAGAGGAAAATGAAGGAAACTCGGAATGGGTGCTTGCGGAGCAGCGCCAGGCCCCTGCCTCTATCAACGGGCCCCGAGCACGACCATCAAGGTCCAGCGGCGCCCATCTACTTAGTCACAACGGTGCCCCCGGCACCTGACTGTCAGCCACTCTGGTCACATCGGGGCCCGCGGCACCCGATCACTCAACAACTCAGTCACAACGGTGCCCCTGGCACCCGATTGCCAGCCACTCCAGCCACGTCGAGACCCGTGGCACCCGATTACTCAATAGCTCAGTCGCAATGGTGTCCCTGGCACCCGACTGCCAGCCACTCTAGTCACAACAGTGCCCCCGACACTTGACTGCCAGCCACTCTAGCCACGTCGGGGGCCGCAACACCCGATTAGTCAACAACTCAGTTGCAACGGTGCCCCCGGCACCTGACTGCCAGCCACTCCAGTCACGTCGGGACCCGTGGCACCCGATTACTCAATAACTCAGTCACAACGGTGCCCCCGACACCCGACTACCAGCCACTCCAGCCACATCGGGGCCCACGGCACCTGATCACTCAACAACTCAGTCACAACGGTGCCCCCGGCACCCAACTGTGTCACAGGTCCTCTTACGGACACTATGTACAGATATAGAGCTACCCATGCAATAGTGCAATGACCTGGGGACCGTCATAAATAACAGAATTGTCCCGTGGCTTGCAATCAATTGTAATCGAGCTCTCATGCCCCCCCCATATAAATGCCTTTCACGACACATAAATCATGTAATCCAGTCAGGGAGCGGACCTCCTGCCTCGCTGGAGCCAGTCTCTCTATCCCCAGTTATCCCTGTTCTGTTGTTGTTGCCCTATCGTTGTTGCATGGACTAAGCCCTCTCGACGTCATGGCATCCAGGGTCCCTGACTCTCTCTTCGGCAGTAGAAACAAAGGTGTTCGGGCTCCACCCGATGTAAAATAAACACTGACTGCTTGTGGTCAGTGGGGAAAGACATCCAGTACATGACTCCCCACAGTCGCCTGCACACTCGTACCTACGGAACCTCCTTCTCTCCACGTGTCTCCCATCTCTCAAGCACACGTGTCGCGTCCTGGCGACGCATCCCTAGTTAAATATTTGGTTCCACAGGTGATCATCGAGAATCGACTGGCACGCCCGCATTCCCTCCAGCCATCCTTGTTCTAGTTTTTCAGAACGATTAACCATACGTCACTCCCTCTAGTGCATTCCTATCGTTCTTTCCACCTTCATTTCAATACCCATGGAATTCTCACGTGCTAAGTCGACCTATCTTGGCCTTCCATAAAAGACGAGTGTACACCCCCGCCGCGAGGAAAAGAACCATAAAAGGGAAATTCCCCACGGTCGCAAACAACTGCTATGGCGAACCACCCCCTGAGAGGCATATTAGATGCCAACAGGCTGACTAGTCCAAATTATGTCGATTGGCTCAGGAATCTGAGAATTGTTCTCACGGCTGAGAAAATAGCCTATGTCCTTGAGCAGCCTGTTCCTCCTGTTCCTACTGATGATGTCGATGAGGCTGAAGTGATTCTTTATGAGAAACATAAAGAAGATGCCACTCTAGCCCAATGTTATATGCTGGCCTCCATGACTAATGAGTTACAAAGGCAGCATGAAAAGATGGATGCTAGATCCATCATCCGATATCCTGCCGTGGTGCCTCAACAGCAACCACTGAAGCTAAGAACCCCTGGCAACCTGCATTAAGCAATCTACAAGCTTGAATAGTAGAAATAATCAAGCGAGAAGAGCGGGATCGAATACCTTGGAAATAGAAGGCTGGTTTCCCTTGTGACTGAAAATAGACTTTCTTGGATCTGCAATTAACCTCAGCTCCATACTGCTCTAACCAATCCATGCCCAGAATAACATCATAATCGGCAAGCTACAATGCATACAATGTTGCTGGCAACTGCTGATCATTGATAACAATCGGAGACTCCTCCAAACACAAGGGAGTGAACATGAAATCTCCAGAAGATAACTCAATAAGCAACTCACAAGAAATCTCAGATGTCGGCTTCTCAATACAGGCAATAAAATCTTCAGAAATAAAAGAGTGAGAAGCACCTGAATCAAAAAGGACATGAGCTGCATGACCATAAATCATAATCGTACCTTCCATGAGATGAGACGTTACGGCTTCTGCTCGAGTGATATGAGAAACCTTCCCTCTCTACTTTCGGCTAGCTGCTACAGAAGACTATTGGGAAGAAGCTGAAGCTTGAGGATAGAATTACTGGGGTTGAGGTGGTGGAGGAATTTTGAACTGAGACTACTGTGTCTAAGAAAACTGAGAGAACTGCACCGACTTCAGCCTCAGAGGATAGTCTCGAACCACGTGTCCCGACTGATCACAGTGAAAACAAACCACCGGCAACAAACAGGGCTTGCCTGGGTGGCTACCACCACACCTCGGACACTACCTCGGCTGACTCGTAATTGAACCTTGACGCTGCTGAAAGGAAGGAGCTGTCTGCTGAATGGTTCCAGAAGACGCTTGCTGACCAAACTTCTTCATGGACTTCTTGAATCTCTTGAACTTAGATCTAGAAAAAGAAGCACCACTAGGAGTCGACGCAGCAGGTGGAACTCCTGGCACAGACTGCTGAAAACTTGGCTGAAACTGCATGCTCGGCTGAATAAGGCCAACTTGAGTAATCCCTCGAGATCTTGCCATATCCAGCTCTAGCACCGCAGCTGCTTGGTACGCTGCATCCATCTCGGCTACCCAAGTTACAATCAACGGTTGTCGCAACTCAGCCTTCAATCCACACAGAAACTGCTCAGTCTTCAAGGCTTCATCAGCAAGAACATGGGGGGCATACTGACCCAATTCCATAAACTTGTTTCGATACTACAGCACGGTCATGTCACCTTAAGCCAACTCCATAAATTGACACATCTTGTCCATTCTGAGATGCATTGGACTGTAAGTGCGCTCAAAAGTAGCCACGAACTCTGTCTAGGTGATCTGACGAAGTGGATGAGAATGAAAGGCAATCTCCCACTCCGTGTTCCACCACGTGAGTGCTGCTCCCTGAAGCTAAAAAGTAGCAAGCATGACTTTTTCATCCTCTGTGCACTCCATTGAACGGAATACGCACTCGATTGCATCAAGCAACACTCTAGCTACATTAGGATCTGCCTGACCTTCATAAGTTGGTGGGTGGAATAGCAAAAACTCTTTTAGTGCTCTGCCCTGGCCACCTGAAAAATCATCTTGAGGAGCAGGATTAGCTTGAGCTTGATCTGGAATAAATTGCTGTTATATTTGCATGCCTGCGTGTTTAGTTGCGAGGTAGGGATCCGCGTGACCCCTACTGAGTCTGGCTGTCACTCACCCTTCCTACTTACAGGTGGGCAGCCTCGACTTTCGGACCGTATGTTTCGAGCTTTTGGCAGTTGTGTCTAGCGTACCAGCAGTAGTTGGTCTGTCCTCTTTCTGTACATTTGACCAGGGTATGCCCCGTGTAGTTGTACTTGTTGACCTTTCTTTCAGTTGTGGGACTTGTACACTTGTAATTTCTGGACTATTGTATATTTTATCACGCTACTAGTTTAGTTTGCTTCCGCACTTAATAGTTAATTGTTGTTTAAATTAATTTATGCATTGTAATCCCAATTCGTTATACAACTCCTCGACAAACTCTACTAACCCTTCAGGGGCCTCATCAGCCTCTTGGGTGGCGTCCCCAGTTCTTGGTAGTGGTAATCTGATATTGTCGAGTTATCGGTACCCGGAGCTCTAGGTCGTTACACCAACACTCGCAAACGCCGATGCCAACACCAAAAAGTTACCAGCAACAACACGGCAACAGATGACATCAAGGCACAAGAAGCCAAGATGAAGTCACATCGAGGAGAACAATTCTCTCGACTGGTGAGAATCTAATAACAGCAATCCTCGACCTGTGGGTAACCAACCCACACGCTTCCGCTGCGCACTCATACAACGCACACAGGCATCAGAAAATAGTGCGGTATCCGCATTTCAACACACACACGGCGCCATCGCAATTCATGAAAACTCACAAATAACACGCCACGAGTACTGATCCAGTGAACAACCGATCACAGGAAGCCTACGTGCAATGAAGAAGAGTACCAGCTTCAGCACAAAGCCCCAGGAAAAATGTAAATCTCAGCTTACCTTCACGTCCTGAAATAATAAATGAGCCTTCACAATACATCGGCCATTGGACACAGCACGACGAACATGGTACGCAACACCTCTTAACACCATGACGGAGTCCAAAGCTAAGCAACCGTAAAACAAGGAACAGATCATGCTCAGAATAAAACTGTCCACACTTAAGTAGACACGGACAAAGGCATCACTAAGACAACAATTCTAAGGCTTACCTCGAAAAGACTCCACCAAACGGAATGAGAAACATCAAGCTCGACCAATAGAAGCTCACCAGGAAGGGAAAAATCCTAGGTTCGCCCGAGCATCTTCTCAATCACGGAATCTAATCGAGCACTTCAATTAGAAGCGAAGCAAATCAGGAGTTGAACAGACTTAAGCTAGGATGACCAAAACAACATAAGAACGTGTACGGCCATCAGACCATCGCTAAAAGTCAATGACAACCTGAACCAATTACAGAAAAATCTCGAACAACGTACCGCAGATTCGAACCTTTCGGTGAATACTGCCAAGTACAACATGATCGAGACAGACATTACGACGGAAAAGAAGTACCTCGTCACATCCTGACGAGAGCAGGACCATCTCGCACAGTGCTAATCCAGCACGCACAAGACGACACACGGAAAACAAAGCGATCATGAAACGCGAAACCTAAGCCAGCTGAAGACTGTACTGGACTTAAGGACTCTGGAGACTGTATATCTTGGATTCCCATGTACTTCACCACAATCTACTCTTGCAGAAGAGAAAAGAACTAATCTTGAGTCGGGCCCTCCAATGACAGACCAAACAAATATGCCATCAAATGTTGGTCATGCCGAAATTGGGTTTACTCATAAGCGAACTCCTTTAAGTGCACATAGGGGTCACTGACTCCACCATAACGGCGACATGTAGTAATTTGCGAAGGTGGTGGAAGCTGGAGATTTTGAAATGTAGAAGGAACACTCAAGGAGGATTTGGGATCGATTCGACGTTGTAGTTCATCATGCTGGCATTGAGTTTGAGCGATCATCTCCTGAGTAGGGAGAGATCGAGAAGGATTCAAGCCAGCCTGAGAAAGGGAGTGTGAATTTGGACCAAGACCATGCTAATGGGCCGGATAAGGAGATCCAGACTGAGAGAAAGAAGGAAAGTCCATTCCAGGAGTGAAAGGATGCATGGGCCTGGAAGAGACATTAACATGAGCATAAGGACCCATTGGGCTAGCAACAACATGGGTAGGGGGAGTGGGCCCATTAAGAAGAGTAGGTCCACTAAGAGAACAAGAAGGCCCATTAAAGGAAGGCAGTCCATTAAGAGTAGAAGAGGGCCCATTAAGCGAAGAAGAGGGAGGCCCGTTAGGAAGGTGAGGCCCATTACAAGAATGAGGCCCATTGAAGAAATAAGGCCCACTAAGAGAATGGGACCCATTAAAGAAAGATGGGCTACTCAAGGAAGATGGCCCATTAAGGGAATGAGGCCCATTAGATGAATGAGGCTCATTAAGATGATTAGCAATGAGTTTGTGGGCCTGGGCTGAGTCCATTTGACAAACAAGAGATGATAAGTGGGCCATGAGATCGGCGTGTGGGTCAGAAGGACCATGAGGAGATGGGCCCGCATGGGAAGAGGAATCCACACGGGAATAGAAAGATGCAGGAGGGTACAAGGGATTAGGGTGATGCTCCATGAGGGAAAATGGAGACTTAATACAAGAAAAATCAGGGTAATACAATGAGGAAAGTAAGGTCTCCAAGATCAAGGAGGGGACGACCTGAAGGAAAAGGCGGTCTTGGGGATGACCACAAACAAGAGAAGACGGCCCTTGGGTGACCGCAAGTAGACTCTGAGACAGACAGACAGATGGACTGACCAATGTACAAACACCGATGCAAAATGAGACCTAGGACAATAGACTAAGGCCTAAAATGAATATGCAACAAATTTTATGTGGTGGATTAGAAAATGCAACACCACAAATGGGATTTGACAAGCCCAACAACAATATGAATGTGAGAGGGTTCACCCAAGATCAAACAAGTTAATATGATGCAAAAAAGTTATTAATTTCAATGGACCTTTTAATGATTTGAATCAAAGATAATTCCCTCAAGAGATAGGAATCCTGTGGGAAAATAAGGTCCAAACCTTGGGTTGAACTAAGGTTAACTCCCTCACAACGTAAATGCAAAACTGTGGGGTGGAAAAGTAAAACAGGCCTGGCGTCCGTGTGAAAATCCATGGCTCGCGGGGACCTACGGAGTTCCTGGATAAGATCACCTAGTCGAGCCAAAAGAATATGAGAGCAAGAGGATCACTTACCAAGGGGGAATGCAACTACAACATGAAAATATGCATGATCGCCTTTCCTATAGTTGAGGATGATCAACATACGTATGGCTACTATTGCCAACCCCATTTATAGCAACATATGCTTCCTCTACCGAGTGAAAACCCTTATAACGTGCTCCAAGATATCCATTCACTTGGACAAAGCATTTGGGCCAACTATAATATACACCGGATTCGTGACCAACTCACACTACATAGCATTTATACCTTCCCATTTTCTGAACCTCAATTCCCTGCACTTTTAGAATAAAAAATGACAATTTGATTAGCAGGAAGCAGGATTAATAAAAATAGAATGCGGAAAATAATTGCAGAGGAGTCTTAAGAACTTAAAATAGAAGAGTGGGAAGGTGATTGGACAAGGGAAGGTGTAGGCATAATTAAGTTCCCCAACCACCCTTCTAACCTTGCAATCTACCGTGACGGTCACCGTTGATGTTGGCCCCGGGAACGCACATCCACTGTGATGGCGAAGGCAACAAGCTACACTAAGACTGGCGCAGTGAAGCAGTAGTGAGAGTGCGAGGGCGGAGCATGGCGTCAGGGGTTTCGCAAGTGGAGAAAGGAGGATGATTATAATTGCTAAACTTCGCAATGGCTTCGGGCCTCAGAAATCCTTTTCTGTGTATTCATGGGAAACCCGGTGTTACGCAACCCACATAGGGTACCTTGGTTTATACCGTGGTTTGACGACAGGTCAGTGGCGACGGCGAGTATAAGGGTGACAAATAGTTGCCTAGTGCTGACAAATGCCCGATAGTAGTGACAAATAGCTGCCTAAGTCTGAATTTGAAGCTTGTAGCGCTAAAATTGTGAAAACCTAAGAAAGAACGTCGATGCATGAAGCAAAGGCAGTGGATAAGGGTGAAAATACCTATCAATGGTGACAACTAGATCTGCAGAGTAGACAAATACACTAGTAAGGGTGAAAAATAGATCCTAGACCAAACAAATGAAAAGCAGAAGGGGCTGAAAGGAGCAGTCAAGTTCACAAGAGGACAAAAATATGAATAGCATATCAAGAGTTTCTACAGCAATCAGAAGAAGAACGAAGGGACTTGGTCAATGCAAAGACAGTCAATGTTGACTGGTCAAGGTCAACACTAGTCAAGAGGACTCCGGAAAGCTCAGCTTTTTTGTTGACTACAGTCATGAAGTCTCAGTCAAAGGTTGATGAATAGATTAGTCAGCTACAGTGATCCAGGTCAAAGCCAAGTAGCTAATGGAGAGAAAAGAAGGCAACCGCTGGTCATGTGGTAAGATAAGAGTGATAAATATGCAGTAAGGGTGACAAATAGAATGTATGACTTACAAATAGACGATAAGCATATAAAATAGCCAGTAAGGCTGACAAATAGGCTGAAAGGGTGAATCACAAGCTCGGTGTGTCTAGCACACGCTCAACTCGAAGGTCAGGCTTTGCACGTGATCTGAGGCTATCCTGTCAGAGATATATTCTCTTTCAAAGGACAAGGATATTTCCATATTTTAGCCTCATCATCTATTATTCACCCTTTGTTGCCTCTTTTACACTAGTAAGGCCTATTTTTCATCATTGGCCATCTATTTGTCACCCTTAAAGCGTAGCCAAAGCCCTTTTCATCCAGCGGATGACTTGGATTTTTCTCTTATGTATGTTAAAAGCATGATAATACAAGGAAATATATAGGCCTCTGCTATTTTTCTAACAAATTTTTAATCTTCTTTCTGCAATGAGTGGGCAGTTTGGAGGTAGAGTTAATGTATAGAGATGCTTATATATTGCAGTTTTGTGTATACATACCTATGTACATACATATATGTGAAGAAGACATAAATGTAATGGAGAGGAGAACTTGACGACATGGGAATCGATGGAGAGCATCCGCAGCAGGGAGACCTCACGGAGGGTGGTGGGCAGCACCCCCTCGTCGTCCTCTGGGAGGCAGGTCTTCTTGAGGGCCACGATCTTCCTGATGGCCTTCTCCCTCGCCCTGTACACCTTCCCATAGGTCCCCTCGCCGACCTTTTTTTTTTTTAACGAGAACCCCTGGGAAGCTTTATTGTGGAGTAAAACCTAGATATTTTACGTATTGACAAAAATGAAATAGAACAACGCCATGAGATCTGACAACTGATCTAAAATCTAAACTCTATAAACCGACACAAGTGGTAACAGAAAGATCACCGCGATCGGGCAGAAGGGGCGATTCCTCTTCCTCAGCCCCTCTCGTCGTGGATGCGGTGGGTGAGCTAGATGTCCTTGGGCATGATGGTGATGCGCTTGGCATGGATGGCGCAGAGATTGGTGTCTTTGAACAACCCTACGAGGTAGGCCTCCGCGGCCTCCTGGAGGGCTGCCACGGCGGAGCTCTAGAAGCGGAGGTCAGTCTTGAAGTCCTAGACGATCTCGCGGACGAGGTGCTGGAAGGGGAGTTTGCGGATGAGCAGCTCGGTGGTCTTTTGGTACTTGCGGATCTCACGGAGGGCGACGGTGCCAGGGGGAAGTGGTGGGGCTTCTTTACACCGCCGATAGCAGGGGTAGACTTGCGGGCAGCCTTGGTGGCGAGCTACTTCCAGGGAGCCTTCCCGTCGGTGGACTTCCGGGCCGTCTACTTGGTGCGCGCCATGGCCGGACGAGACTGTGGAGTGTGGAAATTGGAGAGGATAGAAGAAGAGGCCCGATGTGTGTAGCAACAGAGGGAATGCAATTGCTTGATCCTGGCTAACCTTCTCCAGCTTCTCATACAAATCCATGACCCTCCCCCTCCCATCTCTCTATCTCTCTCTCACACACACACTTGACTACTTGTCCCGTTTCTTTCGGGTGTAGAGCTGCGAGGCGCGGGATAAACACCGTAGCCGGAGAAGGGGGTCGCAGCCGTGGACCATGAGCTGCTGGGCCACCTTCCAGTCGTCCCTGCAGAAGTTATACCCAAAAAGAGAATGTGTTCCCCTCCTCCTTACTGATGAACACAGTGATGCGCAGGGAGTTATGGTTTATGGAAGAAGATGGAGAAGGAAGCTGGGGCTTTAGATTGTGCTTGACGGTGACGAAGGTGACGGCGATGGAGGCCCCGTCCACAGTGATAGAGACGAAGGCGGTGGCCTTACGATCTAGAGAGAATAGAGGGGAACGGGTAAGGGAGGAAGAGTAAGAGGGAGAGGATGGCTGAAATTAGGGAGAAATCAAATGTTAAATGGGAAAAAATGAAAAATATCGGGCGGTAGTTTTCCCGCCCATCAGGGCTACCTCAATTCCTACATTTTTTAATGATTGGCAATAGTAAGTTTGACCATGGGTTTGACCATCATTTGACTTTGACAACATTGTCCTTTAATAAGTCAGAATAATGTCACTGTTGCATAAAGGTCATTGCACATTTAGAGAGTTGCATACTAAGGTCGATGCATGTTGTATATCTAGACAGATGGAAGTCGGTGCAAATTTGTATTTTATGCAAACAGGTCGATACATGTTTACTGTAGTGCACTTAAAGGTCGATGCATATTTACTGTAGTGCATATACAAGTCGAAGCACATGCTCATTCGTGCATATCAAGGTCTACCTGTGTTACTGTTACAAGTCGGTGCACATTCATGTCTTATGCATAAAAGTCGATGCACATCTTACCTTAGTCATACTAAGGTCGATGCACATCCTACCTTAGTCATTCTAAGATCTGCGCACATTTGCATCTTGCATTATAAGGTTGATGCACGTTTTTGTAGTACTCACTACAAGGTCGATGCACATTTCTTAACATGCCCTGTAAGGTCTACGCACATGCAGCCTTCAAGTCTGTGCACATTTTAGGGTCCATGTACATTTGGAATTCAGGCCTGTGCACAAGCTCTAGTCTACGCACATATAGGTCAGAGCATGCTTTTAGTCTGTGCAATAGTTGGTCAGAGGATATGAGCTAGCTTGCAATATAAAGTCTAAGCATTTGTGCTAGCGTGCATTATAATGTCATAGCACCTTAATGCAGTAAGTGCACATGAAGGCATCTGGTCAGAGCATACTATGCACTTAAGTCGGAGCACATGCACCTTTAAGGTCCACGCATACATAGAAGTTTACGCACATACTAGTCTATGCATACTTAGGGTCTATGCACATGGTGCATTAAGGTCGAAGCACATGATTCATTATTGCATGCAAGGGCAGTGCACATATATGCATGATGTCAATCCAGGTCGATGCTCATTTATGTTTCTTGTGTTCATCAAGGTCAAAGTATATGTGTCTCTTACAAAGGTTGATGCATATCCACTTATGATGACAAGTTGTTTGATGAAATGCCTTCTATTTTGCTGACATGGATTTAAGTATGAAAAGGCTTAAGCATCCAGAATCGAACACCTGGGTGGCATAAAGGCGAATTTCATTTCCTGCTCATGGAAGTTTAGTGAGACACATGATCCAAGATTTCAGTGATGGGCACGTGAACCTAGGAAGCTTATATTTGGGCACGTGATCCAATATAAGTCTCAAGTGGAGATTTAGCCACGTGGACGGCACGCCTTCATCTCTTGACATGTGGACTTCTAGCAGAGCACCTCTTTTCCAATTTCCCTAGGCAGGAATGTGTTTCCCATGCCCCCTTCTCTCGCGAGCCTATATATAGAGTCCTCATCACTCAGAAGAAGATATACTGAAAAGAGAAGAGAAGATTTTGAAGCAGAAGAGGGCTGAGAGCTGAAAGCTGTGAGTAGAAATTAGAGAAAGAGAGAAGAAGAGCCTACAGTGAAGGTCAGGAAGAAAAGTAGAGTATCGCGAAGAAGGTCAGAGAGAGAGTGAAGAGAAGTAAGATTGAGAGCTATTTGTCATCTCTGACTCCTGGATTAAATCCAGAGTCAGATTGCTCCTGTCGAGCTATATTTTTCGCATGTCTTCGCCACCCCCCTGGCACCATAAAACCTTCCCCCCCATGCGATGGCCTTCTCCCTATTCCGCTCTCTAACCAGTTGCCGTCACCCACGTCTAATGTGACCGTTGCTCGCCTCGCTGCACCCAGCCTGCCACCACCATGCACCCCATATCAGCAAGCACCCTGCCTTCTGTGAGGCCCCGACCCCCCAGTCATCTTCATCAATAGGAAGGAGTCCCACCCTCTCGCGGCCCCCTGCTTGCAGCCTCATCGCGAAGTCAGCTGTCCCCTAGACGCTGCCAGCTTGCACCGACAACAGTCACTTGTTGGCTTCTCTTCCCCACTCGCCACTGTCGCACCCCACCCTCCTCTGCCTCGCCAACATCTCGCCATCATTATCCTTGGTGAAACAGCTGCCAAGGACACCGCGGCAGCACCGTTACCTCCAGAGCCTTCATCCGCCACTGTCAAGCAGTCCGCCACATCCCCATGCACCGGCATCCGAGCATGGATGTCAGCCATGTGGGGCGTCCGAGCTTGGCACCCCCTACATTCGAGCACCAAAGGTAGCATCGGGGAAGCATTGGCAATCATCCCAGTGCCCACACCACCACTGGCCACCTACAGTGGTCACGGTCGCCATCTACCCGTGCATACCGGCGCACTCGTTCCCCAGCCACGATGCTGTGGTTCCCTTCTCCAAGTAGTATGTGGAACCCCAGCAAGTAGTCCGCCACGCCGGCATGCCGTCGCTGCCGGTTCTGCCCAACAGACCCTCACCTGCAGTATCGGCCCACCCCGGTCGTCGCTGCACTTCCCCATCCTGCCATGCAGAGCTGGACGCCTCATCTGATGACACCACCGGCAACACACCACTACCGTTTGTATGCTCCCCTACGCGTCAAGCTCACCATTGAGCTGATCAGCTGGCAATCCACTCCTGTTCTCTCTCTCCCTTCATCATCTTTCATTTCTCTCTCTACCATTTCTCTCTCTATTTCTCTCTCATATTTTCTTCTATTTAGTATTCAAAAAGAAGAAGACAGGTGAATGAAAGAGATCTCCCCACCCCTCACCGTACTATCTCTCTCTCTCCCTCATTTTCACTATTCCCATCTATTTTCTCTACCTTCTCAAGTCTTCTTTATGTCACTATTGTAAGTCTGGAAGAAAAAAAAAATGTGAACAAGAAAAGAAATGAAAAATAGAAAATGAAGAGTTTTGAGGAGTTTTGAGAGGTTTAGGATAAAAAAAAGGAAACAGAAAATGAAATAGAAAAAAAATTGAGAAGTGCAAAAAGGGAGAGAAGTTATTTTATGAAAATAAAAAAATGTGAAAAAATGGGAGAAAAAATGAAAAGAGAAGAAAAGGTTCAGACCTAGATGTTCGTCTCACATCAAGGGCGTACAACCATGTAGTGTCCTTGTAATTTTCGGGCTTCCGCTCCTCCCTCCTCATGAATGTGCAGTACAGACATATTGGGTCCCTCTCTGGACGCCAGCTCTTTGCAAGGGTGCCTTCTTCCTCCATGGGGAGTGGGTAATTGATGAGCTCCAGACGCTGTTGTAGTGCGTGAGGACGTGAACTACTATATCAGAGGATGGATCCAAAGGGGGGTGAATGGATCCAAATGCGGGGGCAGAACAATGGGTCACCGCTTCTCCAGGCATCTTGAGGCCTCTTGGACCTTGGGAGTGACACCTTGCCGTAGTGACAGGCCCAGTCGAAGATGCCCCGGGTCTTCTCTTTCGGGAAGGAATAAGGCTTCCGCAGTTTCTCTTGAAGCGTGAAGCCTTGCCCGACTGGTCGTCTGGCTGTGGGGCTGACCGTGCTCCTTGCTCCCTTCGCCGACTGTACGGATGTATCGGGGCTAGCGGTCCGGGACCATGCCACGTCTTCACCCCACGAGCGGAGAAAATCTTGGGCTAAGTTCGCCACTTGTGCGGCTACTTCGGCTATTTGTGCCTTCAGTCTCTCAATCTCCTGCTGCTGCTGGCGGTACAGAACGAACAGAACAGGGTCATGTCGGGACAAACTCGAAATCCGACCCGAGCCACCGTTGCTTGCCGGGCCAACAGGCGGAGGCAAATGGGCCTCGGTGGCCTGGCCCCCCGAAGCTGATCCCTCGGGGAGAGAGGGGGTTCTTCTTGCGCGCCCTTGGCGAAGAGGGTCCCAAAGGAAGATTTCTTCATCTTGCGCTTCCTCCGGCGACCGTGTATGTTGTTTCTTGTGGCGGGCTTCCTGTGCAGCGGTGGTTCCAACAGAATTCCTGCCGAGTGAAGTTGAGGCCGATATCATGTCGACCTCGTAATAATCCTCTGCTGAGAAACCCAGTCCTGGGTGCCTGGTGATTTGCAGGAGCCTCCGGTCCAGGTTTGGCGGGTTCCACATTTGCTCAAACATTTCCTTCCGACTGGCGGGCTGGTAGAGGGGATCCTCTATTTCCTGACCACTTCGACCGCACGCTTGCCCATATAAGGGAGTCCCGAGATCGGGACGTGAGGGTCATGAAGGTCGTCAGGGAATTGACAGTCTCCATCCCCTCTGACGGGTTGCTCATCGGCCACATAAAAGACGGTGGGCGGGCCATCGTCGTTCGGGACTTCGAAGATCCGCAACTGTTCGGCCGCTTGGCAGTCGAGGGCCGCTATTGGTTTGAAGATCCCCGACGGCACTTCGACGTCCTCGAGCAAATCTTCGAGACGGGGCACCCCTGAAACCGGATAGACGTCAAGGGGGAGTGCTCTAAATGTCCCTTGCTCTGCGACGCACGTCACATGGGGGGGAGTGATATATCCCGGAGGCGGCGGCGGGAACCATTGTTCCGATTTCACCTTCTTCTTGCCTTTATCACGGGCGGTTTGTGGAGCTTGCTTCGCCTCTCCCAGATACAGATTGGCATCTGATAAGTGGCACTCGAACACCTCGAATGGATGAAGGTCGGCGAAGATTCTGACTTCTTTTCCCTCACAAGGGTATTTTATACATTGATGTAAGGTGGACGGAACCACCCTGTTCTGGTGTAGCCATGGCCGACCCAGCAACGCCTTATAGGATGTGCTGGAGTTGATTACATGAAACTGAACCTTAGTGACGAAGTCACCGAGGGCCAGGTTGAATTCCGCCACTCCCATGGGCACTTCGCACTTCTGATTGAAGCCCGCGATTTTGATGTTTTTTACTTCGACCAGATGCACGTCGAAGTAGTGTTTCTGATACACCCGGTAGGGGAGTATGTTGACTGCTGCCCCGGGGTCGACTAGGACCCTATTGATGGGCTGTCCATTTAGTTGCCCTTTCATATAGAGTGGCCTATTATGGCTACAAGTAGGCAGGAGCATGTCGTCCTCCGTGAAAGCGATGGCCACTTCTGGTGGTGTTTCTGCTAAGCAGGCTTCAAGGTGTGCCGGCGTCTGGAGCGCGACAATGATGGCCTGTCGTGTTTCTTCGTCCAGGGACAACATCTCCCAGACAGTGAACCTGGTCGGGATCTTCTTGAGGTGCCTGACTATTCGTTCGGCAGCCCGGACCTTGAGCAGCTTCATCTCTTCGGGCTTGACGCGTCTGACCCCGGTCTGGTCCTGAGGTGCTGAGTCGGGGGATGGCTCCCCTGTTTGGTCGGGCAGGACCGTCCGGGACGGCACGTCCTGACGGGCACCCTCCTTCTCTTGCATGAACTCGGCAAGGTTGGGAACACCATCGAATTCTGCCATTGGCGGGGGTAGGGCCGCCGGCTGAACTGGGAGTTTGTCACCTGGTAGGACCGGTGGAGTGCTGGCTCTTTCAGCTGGCCGGGATTGCCGTGGGCGTCCTTGTTTCCCTGCCCGCGACCGCAAGAACTCCACAAATGAAGGGACGCCTTGGTCCTTCGGCTTTTGGGGGTAGAGACCCGTCGGTGGAGGGATCTCAATGCCTCGGACCTCGGGCTCTGGGACCCGGTATGGCTGCTCGCCTCTGAGCATGATGTTGCTATTGTCTTGGGGGTGGCGGCCCCAGTTCTTTCCCGACCGAGTGGCATGCTGAGAGGTGGATGTCTCGACCTGGTTTGCCTCCGGCAGGTCGTAGGGCAGATCATCCTCTCCTTCTTCCAGGGAGAGGGTGTTATCGAACAGTGCCGAAAGGGTGTTGCAGGTGACGACGACCCTTTCCTTTTTCTTTTTTTGGGGCCTTCTCTTCTTCTTTTTCTTCTCCCCGAGAGTCGGAGGTAATTCACGGGGAAGTTGCCCCCATAGGGGAGGTTCTTCTCCCGCTTGGCTCTCTGTTCCGGGGGTCGGCTCGAGGCTTTCGAGCTCCCCCCAGGGAACGTATTCTTTCAGTTCGACGGGCTGAATTTCGGGCTGTTCATATTCTTCGAGCCCGTCAATAAGGGTTTGAAGTCTCTCCACTGCCGGGCTGACCTCTTTATGGATCCGGACCGGAACCTGCTCTTTTCTGTTGAAGGTGGGCCTTCTCACGACCAGCCCGGGGGCGGTGTCGTGCCACACAGGGTTCACGGGCGGCGGCGTAGATTGAGGGGTGACACCCCTAACATGAACTGCCGGAGTGGGTTGACGAGCCGGTCTTCTTCTATTCCTTTTTGGCACAGACTGCCACCCTGTTGGATCCTGGGTGGGTGCTACCATGAAGGCCTCATGAGTGGCACGGGTGCTGGCTTCCGTCCATTCTTCCGGCAACTCTTGATATAAGGATATCATGTTGACCGAGGGGGGCATACTGGGCATCTCATGTGGCTGCGGAGGGTCCACCTTGTGCTCTCCCATATCTAGCTCCCCCTTTCTTATCAGTGCTTCGATGACGTCCTTGAAGACGTAGCAGTCTTCGAGGGTGTGTCCCAGCATCTGATGGTAGAGGCAGAAGCGGGGGTCATCCTTCCTTTTCAGGTCGCCGGGTCTCCTCGGCTCTGGCAGTGTGATCTTGTTGTAGCTGGTTGCCCATTCAAACAGGAGTCGGGACTTGTCCCGAGAGAAGGAATACAGCTTGTTCCTCATTTTCTCCCTCAATGAGGGGCCTTCCCTTTGCTCCGTAGGCCTGGGTGGTGGAGGGCCCGCGGCTGCTTTAGCCTTCTCTTTCTGTTTCTCGAAGGCTTGGAAGTCCAAGGCGTGGACTTCCTGTGGCATGGGTTTCTTTTCGGCCTGCCTCGCCCTTTGGCTTGGTGCTGCGGGGGTGGAGGAATACCGGGCAAGGAATGCCTCGATCTCTGCTACCATGTTGTTTAGGCGGTCGAAGGTCTTAACCTCGGCACCGATCATTCTTTCGAGGATCTCCCTCTTCAGGTTCTGCTTGCAAATTTGTACAGCATCCTCCTGGTGCGGGGGACGCCTGCACCTCATGCTGAGGTTCCGCCACCTCTTGATGAAATCGAGTGCCGACTCGTCACTTCGCTGCCTTGTGGCGTAGAGCTCGGCTACGGTGACCTCCCGCTCGGCAATATAGAATCTCTCTTTGAACTTCTTTTGCATATCGGGCCAGTCGGTGATGGACCCGGGAGGCAGGCCTGAGTACCACTCGAAAGCCAACCCGGTAAGTGTTGAGCCAAAAAACTTCAGGAGATAGGCTTCGTCAGCGGCTAAATCTCCCATCACATTCACATAGTAAGCAATGTGCTCTCTGGGAGACCCTTGCCCGTTGAACTTTTCAAATTTCGGTGGCTTGGTGATGCCAGCCGGTAACTTCCTTGCTGCATAATGATAATCCTCACCACAACTTTTCTAAGGAACCACATCCTTATTCTCATGGTCTTGCCCCACCCATGGGCAATGTCCAATCTCATGGTTCCCTACATCCATCGCGAGCCACTATTTCCCCGGGGCTGTCTCCTCCACATGATGAGAAGGTCTCCCAAGTCCTGCATGCATTAGATCATCTCACCCCTCAACAAATCCAAGCCCTTAAGGCGTTTGTTAAGGGCACACCTTCGTCACATTCTCCTTCTAATCCCTCATAGGTGGCCTATCGCCCATCTCCTCCTGTTCGGATGGCCCATCACTCATCTCCTCCTTCTACACATCCTCCTTCTCGGGTGATCCATTACCCACCTCCTTCTATTCCTCCTTCTCCATAGCCCCAAAGCCCAAGCATTCCTTGTAACCCGGCCCGTCTGGGTCCTTTTGTAGGATGACCCATTAATCCTCCTCCACAGCCTTCATATCTAGCCGCCCCTCCAAGGCAATCAGGCCAACCCTCCAATGTTCAAGTTACACCCCTCCAACAAACCATTCTTGATCGAATCGCTTCAATGGAGGAACAACTCAAGAGGGTCACGAGCCCGCGACCCGCTCCTCCTCCTCCTCAAGCAAATCCTCTTCGTGCTTTTATGGATAACATCACCAGGATGGAAGAAGATTGGAAGGAGAGGAGAGATAGTGGCATCGATGATTTAAGTGAGCGAGATGATCTTACAAGCTTCAATGATCAAGTGGACGTCGTCCTCCCTCCTCCCATTTATCCCACTCATTCATCTGGCCCTCCATCTTCGCTTCCACATACACGTTTACCTCCACAAAATCCTCCATCACAACATTACACTCCACCACCCATTATTACACCTCCACTACGGTATCCACTTCATTTTGATGATTGTGAAGATTCGAAGATGGCATGTGAAGATGTTGATGTCTCGAAGGCACCCATTTCGAGCTTCCTTCATTTTCCACTCCCTCCATTACCCGATGAACCCCCTGCTCAGGACAATGCCACCATCCCTAACCCTGTGTATGAGACCAATTGGTGCTACGATAATGGGTCGATACTCCAATCACCCATACCGGTGCACCATGCGTCTTCTCCTATCCCTAATACCTCTCGCCCCACGTGGTGTTTCCAACGCACCAAACCTTCTCATTTTACACCTACGATTACCGCACCATTAACTTCCATGACACCAGCTTCGGCCGAACCTCCCGCCACATCCCAACCAATTCCCACACCATTACCCTCCACCAAGTCATCTGAGCTTACCTCCACACCGGAGACCTTCGCCGAACCTTCCATTAAACCTTTTCCTAAATCAAATAGCACCCCATTGCCACCACCTAAGGCATCCCTTATCACTATAACCCTAAGGCCAATTACACCGAATCCCGCTTTGCCTATACCTCCACTAAACTCTTTTTTTCAAACCTATGGCAGATCCTGAGCAGGGTCCATCCTTTTTTGCACTCGGGTCAACCCCATTTGCTTCCAAGCAAGGGGAGAAGCCTGGCGTGTTTCAACCTCAGCTTCCACTTACACTTCCTTTAACGCCCTCCATTAAACCACCACCATACGAGGAGTCTCCTGCCTCCACCTCACCTTCCTCTACCACTCAGCAGACATGACGATCAGTCGTGGGACCGTTAAACCCACGAAGATCAGACTCAAATCATGCGAAGCATAACGCCCCTACTAGGGCGCATTATGCTCATAACGGCCTCTGGGATGACCGCTATATCGTCCCGGCGGTGAAACGGTGAATGAAACCTAAAAATTTTGACCACGCCCACATACTTCCATGGGAGAGGGGGAAATCAAGGGGGAAGCTCCCCAATAGCCCTACGCATGATTCTACAGCCTCGGATTGGCCAAAAATGTGGTGAATCGCTAGATCGGGTGATCACTCCCCAAGGCGTGGTTTTGCCCTAACCCGCTCAAAAATAACCCTCTCGGCCTCACGATGGGCTAGAAACCATGAAAATGGAATGCAGGGAGCTAGGGAACGTCACCCTACCTTAATGGAGCGAATGCTCTGCCGATTCCATGCTGAAATCGCGAAGAACGCTTTTAGAAGCCCTCGTTCCTTCGCAAAATCCCACGATCTTCACGCCACCACGACCGCCTCACCATCGCCGTCATCGCCACGCCGTCTGCAGTCGGTGGGAGCTCACCGTGCGATCAAACGAGAGAGAGAGGGGGGCGGTGCTCACGGTGGGGAGAAGGAAGAAGGAGGAAGAAGGAAGAAGAATAAGAAAAAGGAGAAAAGAGTTTGATATTTATAGAAAATCTTAAAATTTATAAAAATATTAAAAATTAAAAAATCATATTTTTACGATCCTCGGAACACACCGATCGTAATGGTACCACTTACGCCTGGGTGAACGACCACGTTCGCCCACAATGGTGTGCCGAAGGATTTGCCGAAAACTAGGTCAAAAATTGGAAAAACACGTGGGAAAAGTCACGGAACGTCTCTGGGCCCCCGAAATGACCCCGGATCGCATCGATCTGAACATGAAAGATGTCCGAAATGAAATTCCAGACACGATAGAGCCGACGCTCTAAGAAGGTAGATCCGGGACCTAAAAATAAGGATCTGAAAGGGTCCGAGTCATCACACACTGGGTTTGTGTTATTTGTTTACCAGGTGAGGATGTGGCTACCACTCTGGAAATGATCTAGGAGTCGGCCAGCGCCGGCCCGTCGGCAACTCTTCCATCCTTTGAGGGTGAATCTAAGTAGGTGGCCCCTTTACCTCCACCCGTTGCTGGGGACACAGTGAGCATACTACCACATCTGTTGGCGAGGATGCCTCTCCCTCCTTTGCCTACCGTGGTGTCAGCCTGCACTGTGGGACTGGTTGAGTCTTCTAGCGTGAGACTCTCAGGTACGCAGCTGAGTACTTATTTGATTATAGTGGGCTTTCTACTTTTCCCGTTGATACTGAACTTTCTCCGGTGTAGGCTGTAGGTGCTTCTTCCCCCCTGGAGGCGGGTTGTCACGCCCCGAGCGCGGAAGATTACCCAGAGGTGACGTGATGAGTCTATATCATACATGTCAATCAGAGCGTAGTGCATTCAACACAAAGACAGAGCACGGAATATAGTAATAAACTCAATCCTTTTGATGTGAAACCATCTTGGGGGTGATAGTCACAAAATGAATGACCCTCGGACCTAGCAAGCAAACAATGAGCGGACCGGTGACTTCACTCGAGCGGGCTCACTCGCGTAGCGCCCATAGATTCTCTTTGATGCCGTAGACGCCAGATGCGATCACGGCAAGGTGTTAATTAAGGGGTGCGTAACTCCCATGGTTTGATGTGCCCCGTGAGAGTTAGAGTATCTTTGGAACCAAAGCTTCACCAACGTCTCTTGAAGCCCTTCTATTTTTCAGGATCGAGGTGAGCCCCGACGTCGCTTGCTGTAGTTGTTATTCTTGCGAATTGGCTTGAAGTATTCACGGACATGACATTTTGCGCATCCACGCCAACACCCTGGCTGCCCTCCCCCTATTCAGCAAAAGAAGAAGAAGAAGAAAATGAAACAAGAAAAATAAAAAAAAAGCATGCATTGCTCAGGTTCCCGTCAAGTAATTAGATATCTAGCATTCAATCGCAACCCATCAAAAGTCAAAAATGTAGATAGTGTCATTCCATTTGATCATGTTCTTACAAAGTCAAAATAGAAAAATGCTGAACAGGCACTAACAATCATGTGTGCTGCCTCATATAAAATGCATTCACTCTTGGCCTAAGATTCATCAAAATTAATACCAAAAATGTAGATAGTGTTATTCTCACCGCCTCTAATCTCGCCACAGGAGCGAAAGATTCATCAAAATCAATGTCAAATTCTTGGGAGTAGCCCTTAGCTACTAATCTTGCCTTGTTCCTCACAACCACCCCATATTCACTAAGTTTGTTTTGGAAAACCCACTTAGTTCCAATTATGGGATGATTATTAGGCCGGGGCATGAGGAACCACACCCGATTTCTTTGAAATTGGTGCAGTTCTTCTTGCATGGCGAGAACCCAAGAGTTGTCATTAAGAGCATCTTCTATAGTATTAGGCTCAACATTGGAAAGTAATGCTAGATTATCATGAAGTTCAACTTCCTGATTGAAGTCCGTGTCTGGATTCCTTTATCTACACCACCAATTACATTCTCCAGAGGATGATCCTTATGTGTTGTCCATTGGCGTGGAAGGGTCTACTGTATTTGCTCCTCTTCTTTTTCCTTCTGCTCATCCTTTTCTTGACTTTTTGCCTCACCTTGTTTGCTAGACTCTCCTTTCTCATTCTCACCTTCACCTAAAACAAGAAAATGTTCATCATCATTTGGCTTTCTCATAGTAAACTCATCTACCACAACGTGAGGACTTTCCTTGACTACTAGAGATCTAGAGTTATACACTCGGTAAGCCCTAGATGTCATTGAATACCCAAGGAAAATTTCTCTATCACTTTTAGCATCAAATTTTTTCAGATTAACCTTACCATTGTTTAAGATATAGCAAGTGGATCCAAATGGTTTGAAATGAGATATGTTCGGTCTCTTACCTTTGTATAGCTCATAGGGAGTTTTCTTAAGGATCGGTCTTACCATTGCTCGGTTCGTGATGTAACAAGCAGTGTTGACTACTTCTGCCTAGAAGTATCGTGGAAGGCCATTTTCTGCCAACATGGTACGCACCATCTCCACGAGCATTCTATTCTTTCTCTCGACCACTCCATTTTCTTGAGGGGTCCTTAGTGTTAAAAATTGGTGCTCATACCCCAACTTCCTACAAAGTTGATCAAACTCGGAGTTGTCAAATTCCTTTCCATGATCACTCTGAATTTTCTAAATAGAATGAGGTCGGTGCAGGTGGCGACTGGTTGAGGGGAGGTCGATGCGGGCAACGGTCGCCCTGAAGGGAGGTCTACGCGGGTAGAAGTTGACCTGAAATGAGGTCGGTGCAGGAAGGCCTGAGGTCGACGCAGGTAGCGGCCGGTTGAGAGGGAGGTCGACGCTGGCCGGAGTTAACCTAAAAGGGGGGGTCGATGTAGGGAGACCTGAGGTCGACGCAGGAGGGAGCTGACGTAAAGGGAGGTCGATGCAGGGAGACCTGAGGTAGATGTAGGCGGTAGTTGACCTGAAGTGAGGTCGACGCAAGGGGGGCTCGCAATGGGGAAAAAATATGTATTGAAGGTGTGTATCATGTGGAGGGCGTGCCTATGCAAGGCCTGGTTCATGCTCATGCTAAGTGCAGCACTCACGTGCATGGGTTCAAGCATGGACAGGATAAAATTGGACTCGAAAGTCGGTCCCCCGTACGAGGAGGAGGTAAGTACTCACGCATAGGGAAGGCTTCCGACCGGGCATAACCCGATCTACACACATCGCCATTTCATATGTCGCGGAATCAAGGCATACAGGCACACAGGAAATGTAATTATGAAATCATATGCCAAGGAATATGACCTCTTTTATTCACGATATGCATGTGTGGCATTCTAATTAGTTCCCCTCTTTGTTCATGTGATGAATGCTCATGTTCGTGTTTGTTAATGTAATGCGGCAGTGATGTGCCCAGTTCTCTTTGTGCATTCTACAGCTCTTACATCCTGACCAAAGCATCTTATTGTTATTTATTTCATTTGTTTGTTAATTATTTTTATATTTTAATATGTGTGTAATCTTGACAAGAATTCGGCAGCATCTCCCCCGGACCCGGATGCGGGAGGGGTAAAGCTGGTACATGTCCACAAGGAGTGACGGAACCCAAGGTAAAGGTTCCCACAAACGTGACGACACCTTGAGAAACCACAAACCCACGCACGGAAACACCAACTCACAGTCAAGACAAAGGACCGGGAAGAGAACTCCACCGGATCGAGAGGAAGGGTGGCAAGGTGTCACTGGATCGAGGGTTAAGGTGGCTGAGCCATCGGACCAGGGACAAGGTCATCCGGCCACCAGATCAGGGGAAGGGGGACAAGCTACTGGATCAACAGGCGGACAAGGACCACTGGATTAGAACCGAAGTGGCTAAGCCATTGTATCAAGAGGAAGAAGAGGGGCCACCGGATCGAGCATTGAGAGCACCACTGGGTTACTAACGAGAGGCCACCGGATCGAGATCCTACCCAAGCACCACCGAATCAAGGCATAAGCAGGGTGGCCAGATGACAGCCAGGTAAAGCCCACCGGATGGGGGAGGCGGGATACCGCCAGTTCAGACTACCAAGCAGGTGTGAACAGCCAAATTTTCACATTTGTAACAAGCCTTCGGCAGAAAAAGAACAAGAAGAGGCAAATCTAGAGGCCCTGACGGCCAAGTTTCAACTCTGATGATGGTGGGGACCCATCTTGTACACAATACCGTGTCATCATGAATTTATGCTCTGACGGACGAATTGAATGTAAAATTGAGTGAAGTCCTCACGTCCTCGAAGATGTAGCCCAGAGCACGAAGGCCCAGGCATCAAAAGGTGGCCGTCTGTCTGTTTTGAGAGTGGAACTCATAGTAGCCCATGGCTCTTCTTCAATTTTCTCAGATTCTTCTCTAGCTGGCCCTTTATACCCTAGGCTGCCTCAGGGAATGAGCTTTTGGCTTTTAATGGGCTTCAAACTGCCTTGGAGGTTGACCCCCAAACCTCTGCCAGATTTATACCCCATTCCCATTAGAATGTTCCAACCTGGAGTGTTCCTCATATTCTTCTTTTTCTTCTCCTTTGGAGGTAGGGGTGACATTGGTGCCAATGCAGAGGCTGAAACCTGTGGCCTTAACAAATCATGCTGCGGATTGGCAAGATCTAACACAGATAACAAAGGCTTGTTGGTCGGCCATATGGAGGGCACTGACATGGCAGAGTGTATGTCAACTGATTTCAAGATGGGCATGCTAGTGACTTTGATGATGTGCCCTTTATGTGAAAACTTTAAACATTGATGATTTGTGGAGGGCACGACATCAACTACTTGGATATATGGATGGCCCAGAATGCCATTAAAGGTTGGATCCATGTCTAGGATGTGGAAATCTGTTGTAACTGACACGGGACCAAGCCCAACCTTTAAAGTGATCATGTCCATGGGTGGCTTCTTTGTATTATCATAAGCAGTAACTATAATAGTAGACGACCATATCTCATTGTCTGGAATGCCACACATTTTTAAGGTGCTAGATGGCAACACATTGATGGATGCACTAGTATCCACCAAACATTGACTGGCAACCACTTTATTAATATCAACAGTAATGAACAGAGCATATTTCCTGGCCGGCTGAGGAGCTAATTCAAGTTCATAAAAAATAATCATCGTCTGGTCCCCAGCCGGAGTCAAAATTGATGTAATCTGTTCAACTGGAATATCTTCATTAACCATCACCTTCTGTAGATACTGCTTCAAGTCCTGTTGGTGAGCGGAGGATCTTTTTATCAATTCTAAAATAGAAATCCTTGCCAGGGTCTTGTCAAGATGTTTTAACAAAACATATTGGGTGCCCAGTATGGATTCTTATTCTTGCTCTTGCTCCTCTTGGCATTGTGTGGGCTCTTGCTCCCATTGTGAAAATACACGATAGAATATCCATCCACTATGAAGCACCATTGTTTGTGAAGATCGTGCCTCCATCGAGTTGTGGGTAGGTTGAGGATTGGTAGATGTGGAAGGGATATCGGGGTTGCCAGGTGTTGGAGGAGGAGCGACTGAAGGGGGAGTCCTTATAAGGGGCCTTGCTGGCTGAAAATTGGTGGAAATTATGGTGGTGGATAATGAAGGTCTAGTGGTAGAGGGGTTAGAGGGGACATGCGGCGCCTGAGTGGTTGAAGTGGGCATAGGCCGGATGAGGAAGGGCCTAGGTGAGGTGTCGGATTTGCAGGAGGTGATGGCAATGGTTGAAGCAAAATGGGCCTTGCTTGCAGAGGATTAATGGTAGCAGTAGGGGGAGCAGGTGCCAGCAATGGGCATATGAGGAGAGGCCTAGACGGTAAGGGATTCATGGAAGGAGAAGGGGTTTGTGGCGGTGCGTGGGAAGGTGGAAGGTGAATAAGGAGCGGCCTGGATGATGGTGGATTGGTAATGGGGGGTGGAACTTGGTTAGCGGTGATTGATTGATTTTTTTCTTAGGGTCATTGTCCGTAGCGTGTTACTGTTAAGGGACGTGTCTGAGAACTGGGAAAGGTGAGTGATGAGGCATGGGTTTTGCCCCAATCTGGGGCTTTTGGGGGTTGTGGGACTGTGAGACCAAGGGGTATATCGCTCTGGCCAGATGTGACTGGGAGTGCTGGACTATGCATAGAATACAAGAGTGTGTAATAATGGAGATCTAGGAGGTACTGGGACTAGTTTTATTGGAACAGTGACTGGAATGCTGCATGAAGGTTGACATTGATAGGAGACTAGAGAAGGTGATATGAATGGTGACTGGGAAGTGTTGGGCTACTAGTTTGGAGATGTGGATTGGTCGGCAATTGGCGCGGGAGAGTCCCGCGGCCTATTAAGAAGTAGGTGAAGACCACCTTCACTGGTGGGGGAAGAGAAGTTTTCCCATTATCGGCTCCAGCGCCCTTTCAGGTTTTCACTGGAGCTGACCCCCTTTAGCTTTTTCCGATGCACCCTCGCGGGTTTTCACGTTGAGGGGTTTCCCAATTTTGCCTGAGGCGTCCCATTCAGGGTTTCACTCCAGTCGGGTTGTTGGCCTTTTTACACCCAGTTGTCTCCTCGTGGAGGGGAATGACTAGGTCCACCGAGGCACCTCTATTTTTAGCCCTATTTTGTTGTGTCTTTTTTGCTTACCTGAGAGCCTGATGGTTAAACTGCAGCTGGCGCGGCGGTGCCCTCACTCTTGTCATCACGAGGATGAAGGTGAGGAACTGGCTTCGAAGAACGGCTGACGGTGATCTTGGGAGGGTTTGGCTGACCCCACTACTGGACTGGAGAGAAGAGCCTGGAGAGGTGACTGGTTCACTCTTCTACGAGGCAAAGACCAGATCGGCTGGCTGGGGCTAGGGTTGAACACCTCAGCCAGTGTGGCACGTTAACTCGTGTTCTGGAGCATGATATAGCTTCTTGTGCTTGCCATTGAGAGGCAAGAATGATTTGTAGCCCTTGTGGTCTACGATTGTAGCAACCCGAAATTTTTGAAAATATAAAATCCTGACAAAATATTAAATAACGACTTAATGAGAGTTGCCAATTTAATAAATAACGCCACTCTAAAAGGCGTCCCATAACAAACTAACGACCCTATAAAAGTCGCCAATTTAAATGATGCGTCGACCCCTTCAAGACATGCGTCCACGCTGTAGCGCCCAACGTCGACCTTATAGCGCCCATCGTCGACCTTATAGTGCCCAGCATCGACCTTATAGTGCCCTGCGTCGACCTTTTAGCCCCCTGCGTCGATGTTGTAGACGCCCTTAAAGCAAGCAACCGACGACCCTTGTTAATCTGTCAATTAAGTAAACGACGCCCTTCAAGAAGGCATCATATTCATCCAGAGAAAGACGGTAAGAATCCTATTTGGAATAAAATAATTAAATAGCGCCCCTTTCAGTGGCGCCAATTATATTGAAGAACGCCCCTCATAGTGTCGTCATTTTAAACAGCGCCCCATATCAAGGCGTCATTCCCTTGAGAATCGTAAATGGAAACGGTTCCAGAGTCTTGATCGAACAGGGAACTTAATAGGGTAAGATCGACTAGGGAAAGGATCAATATTGGGAAAAGGAGAAGAAAAGAGAAAAAAAGAGAAAAGGAAAAAAGGGAAAAGGAAAGAAAAGAGAATAAAAAAAAGAGAACATAAGAACAAAAATAAAAGAGAAAAGGATGAGAAGGAACTAGGGGGCAACACCTCCCGATGTCAAACTTTTGCCATACGTTGGCAAACATTTCGAAGAGACAAATAAACATGTCGGTCGCACCACCTAGGCAATACCGACGAACAGACACCCTGCCCGGACCTTACGTCTGGAGCAAGAGAATAAACCTTCCTTTGTGTCCACACCAACCCAGTGCTGACGAATATCCTAAGAGACGAACAAACCCTGTCGGTTCCGCCACCTCGGCAACACCGACGAATGGATACCTTACCCGAGCCTTACGCTTGGGATAATGGAATAAACCTACTTTTGCGTCGACACCAACCCAGTGCCGACGAATATCTCAAGAGACAAATAAACCTTGTCGATTTTGTCACCTCGACGACACTGACGAATAGACGCCTCACCTGGACCTTATGTCCGGGACAGGAGAATAAATCCTTCTTTGCGTCGGCACTGGTCCCAATGTCGACGACCACTTCAAGAGACAAATAAACCTGTCGATTCCGCCACTCTGGCGACATCGACGAACAAACACCTTACTTGGACCTTATGTCTGGGACAAGGGAACAAACCCCTCTTTGCGTCGACGCTGACCCAGTGCTGACGAATACTTCAAGAGACGAATAAACCCTGTCGGCCTCACCACTCTGGTGACCCTGACAAACAAACACCTTACTCAAGCCCTACGCTTGGGGTGGGGAAATAAACCACTCTTTATGTCTGCGCTGAACCCGGTGCAGACAGCCACTTCCAAAGGCAAACAAATCCTGTCGGCTCTACCACCCCGGTGACACCGGCGAATAGACACCCTACCCGGACCTTACGTCTGGATAGGGGAATAAAACCCTTCTTTGTGTCGGCATCGACCCAGTACTGACGAATACTTCAAGAGACAAATAAACCATGTCGGCCCTGCCACCTAGGTGACACCGACGAATAGACGCCTTACCCGAGCCTTATGCTTGGATAAGGAAATAAACCTACCTTTGCGTCGGCACTGATCCTAGTGTCGACGACCACCAGAAGAGACGAACAAACCCTGTCAGCCCCGCCACCTCGGTGGCACCGACGAATAGACACCCTGCCCGGACCTTACGTCTGGACAGGGGAATAAACCTTTCCTTGTGCCAGCACCGACCCAATACTGACGTATACTCTAAGAGATAAATAAACCCTGTCAGTCTTGCCGCTCTGGTGACCCCGATGAATAGACACCTTACCCAAGCCTTACGCTTGGGACAGGGAAACAAACCCCTCTTTGCGTCAACACTAATCCAGTGCTGATGAATATTTTATTAGACAAACAAACCATGTCAGTTTCATCACCTCTATGACACCGACGAATAGACATCTCACATGAACCTTACGTCTAGATAGGGGAATAAAACCCTTCTTTGCGTCGACACTGACCCAGTGCCGATGAATCTTCCAAGAGGCAAACAAGCCCTGACGGTTTCGTCACTTCGATGATACCGACGAGCTAGCATCTCGCCCAGACCCGCCCCTGCGGGTCGAAATGACGGTGAAGTTGGGAGGTGTGCCGGCGAGGGCCTAGGGGTAAAGCGTGCCGGAAAAGGCTTAAAGGGGAGAGGGAAGACATGCTAGCCAAGGGTATCAGGGAGTGTGTCGGTCAAAGAACAAGGGGGCAGTGCACCGGGCAATGGTGAGGTCCGTGTAGGGTAGGAGGTCCTTGCAAGGTCTGTGCAAATGGGATGGGGTCCATGCAAGCTGGGAACAAAGTCTGTGCAAAGGATGAAGTCCATGCAAGTTGGAGGCGAAGTCCGTGCAGAGTTGGATGAGGTCCATGCAGGGTGAAGTCCATGCAAGTTGGAGGCGAAGTCCGTGCAAGTTCTAGCGAAGTCCATGCAGATTTGGGCGAAGTCCATGTAGATGCACAGGCAAAGTCCATGTAGGTTCTGGGGTTAAGGTCCATGCATGTTTGGACGAAGTCCGTGCAAGTTCTGGCGAAGTCTGTGCAGGTTCAGGCCAAGTCCGTGCATGTCTGGGGGGCAAAGTCCGTGCATATGTTTGCAAGGTCCATGTAGGGTTCGTGCACATTCAGGCGAAGTCTGTGCATGTCTGGGGGGCAAAGTCCATGCATGTGTTGGCAAGGTTCATGCAGGGTTCGTGCACATTCAGGCGAAGTCTATGCATGTGGGGGCAGGAATGGCTGGGGTGCACTGGCGAAGGCGCAAGCAGGCTGAAGGGTGTACTGGCGAAAGGGTGTACTGGTGAAGGGTTGAAGGAGAAAAAGTTGCGCCGTCGAGGGGGCTGAGGAGCGTACCGGTGAAGAACTGGCCAGGGAGGGTGTTGGGTGTACCTGCGGAGGCTGCAAAGGGGCTGGGGAGCGTACCAGCGAAGGGAGGGCTAGACTGTGCCGTGGAAGGCCAAGCTAGGGTGTGCCAGTGGGGAGGCACAGGCGTGCCGGGCAAGGTCTAAGCTAGTTCAGGTGGGATCTGTGCTAGTTAGGTGAAGGTCTATGCTAGCTAGGCAAAGGTCTAAGATAGTCCGGGCAAGGGTCTAAGCTAGTCTGAGCAAGGTCTGTGCTAGTCTGGGGTAGGGTCTATGCTAGCTAGACGAGGTCTGTGCTAGTCTGGGGTAGGGTCTATGCTAGCTGGACGAGATCTGTGCGAGTGTGGGGCCAAGGTCTGAGCAAGTGTGGGGTAGGGTCTGTGTTAGTTGGACGAGGGGTCGGTGTTAGTTGGGGGTTGGGCTAGGGCAAAGTTGAGGTGGGGTCTGTGCTACTTGGGACTAGGGTCGGTGTTAGTTTGCTTGGGGAAGGGCTGGGATGACTGGAGTATGTGTCGGGTGGAACTGACGAGGGGCCCACTCCTCTCCCATTTTCTTAAGGTCTTTTTTTTCTTCTCTTTCTTATTTTCATGCAATGCCTTGGGGGTCTTCTCTTCCTGTCTCCTATCAGTTTCCTCTTCTCTCTTCTCCGTACGACGAGTGTTCAAGTTACTTAGTCATTATTCGGCCCGGTTCTCTTTGTGTTGCACACAGTTCTCTTACCTTGATTAGAGTAGTTTGCCATTGTTCGTTTCATTTGTTTGTTGCTCCCTTTGGTCTTTAACTTGTTATTATCCCATTTGTTTGTTGCTCCCTTTTGTCTTTGTCATATTATTATTTCCAACAAAAATTAGTTCTATGTCATCTTTATATATTTATGGACGTTAAGAGAAAGGAAAGATCAGACGGTAATTAGGAATGGAAAAGGTGATATTAATTTGTTTTCTTCCATCTTCTTCTCCTTCATCATCATCATCAAATTCCTTCTTCTTCTTCTTCAATCCTAGCAATCTCTGAAGTCCCTAACTGAGAACCGGCCCGTCTCCGGCATGTTGCCGGCATGCCGGAGTCCGAGGGTGAGGGAGACGTCCCCGGAGGCTCCGAACCTTCCATGGGTCACCATGGACCCCGCCATGGCGGCACTGTAGTCCGCCATCACGCCAGCCCGGAGATCGTCAGCCGGGACCACACGCCCGTCGGGCCCACAGAGCTCGCCCATCGGCAGCACGTCCATGCCGACGAGGGCGGCGACGTCGCCGCCGCTGCCGCCGCAGTTGTTGATCGGGCGACCCATGGGCAGCATGGGCGCGCCTTCTGAGGTGGCGAACCGGTGCTGCTGCCTGGTGACCGACGAAGATGATGGGGTTTGGGATGGGTCGCTGTCGGTTGCATTGATTTCCATCCTCTGGTGGTGCTGCGACGTCTGTGTTGGTGAGTGCGCTCCGCCTTCCTCCCTTCCTCCACCATTCGGTTCCTCCTTGGCCTCCTGCTGGTACATCTCCTCCACCATGGGTTTCCACAGGCGAACCCTCGCATTAATGAACCAATTCGATACCTGCAAGGCATGTTATCCAGATATGATGCACGTATACGAACGTTGCTGCAGTCCACAGGCTATATATCCTGCGTGTACGTACTCCGAGTGTCATAGATTTATGGAGATCCGAACGGATATGGCAGCAATAAATTGAGGAGATCGGTGTCCATCTCCAAGTGTCTTACCAGCTGGTACATGCAGCGAGAGAAGGTGCAATTAGTAGCTAGCTACCGTCTTTTTTCCCTTTCTCTTTTTCTGCTGGGTTTATGTATATGTGAGCTAATTACTCGGGGACAGAAGAACTTTGTGTGGAAGACAACCATATGATTTAACTGAGAAGTTTTGGGATTCAGTGAAAATGAGTACCTCTGTTTTATACAAGAATTAATGGTTCTAGATTCACCGCAGCTGTACAGACAATGCTAAGAATCTTGTGAACCTTACCATCTGGACCACATCTTGACCTCATTTAAGCTGCATGGTCATGTCATGCAGAGGGGGCAGAAATGGCCAAAAGCGAAAGATTGGCTGGTTTTCAATTTGTCTTCAACTGCGGGGAGCTAGAGGCGCAGTTGGCGATAAAATAATGTGGAAATTGCAAAGCTTTGCGGTTTTTACTTTTTCGTTTCTTCGGATTGTCCTTTTTTTGACGATTAAGGTTCTTCACTGGTGCAGACTGTGGCGATGTGAAAGAAAGAACACGGGCTAAGGTGAGTGTGCGTACGATGGGTCATTCATGTTTCCTACACAAGGAACCTTAATTAAAAAGCTGCAAGAAGTACAGACATATTACCTCAGTTGCATCCCACCTACAGGCTACAGTTCCATTTCTTGTGCAATTTGGATGCTTATTACCAAATTAGTTACTAGATCAAAAAAAATCAGAAAATGGACGAATGCCCAATTAAAAAAAAAACAGTTTTCGAGCATTTATCGATCATGGCCTCTACTGATACACTCGAATGTCGTTCGGGCTGAAGAACGCGGGGGCAACCTACCAACGCCTCGTCAAGCACATGTTCAACTCGCAGATCGACCGCAACATGGAGGTATACATCAATGACATTCTCGTCAAGAGCCTCCAAGCCGTCGAGCACTTGGGTGGCCTGGCGGAGACCTTCGCCATGCTCAGAAGGTATAACATGAAACTTAACCCAGCTAAATGCGTGTTCGGAGTACGGTCAAAGAAGTTCTTAGGCTTCCTCGTCACCCACCGGGGATCGAGGCCAACCCCGACCAAATCTGAGCGGTGCTGGAGATGCAGCGCCCAGGGCGAGTGAGGGATGTGCAGTGCATGATCGGTCGCGTCACCGCCTTGGCTCGGTTCCTGTCTCGAGTCGCCAAACAGTGTCTCCTCTTTTTTCGATTGATCAAGCAAGCCAATCAAGCACCGGAGAAGAAAGGCCAGATCGACTGGGACCAGGAGTGCGAGCAGGTCATTCGAAGAATTAAAACGCTACCTGGCGACCCCTCCCGTTCTCGCCCAGCCACAAAAGGGAGAAGAGTTACTCCTGTAGATGTCTGTGACGCCGAGCACAATGAGTGCCGTGCTCATGCGAGAAGAAGCAGGGGTTATGAGGCCCATCTACTGCGTCAGTCGAGCGTTGCAAGGCCCGAAATTTTGGTACTCACGAACTAAAAAGTTCACCCTTGCACTCATTACGGCCACTCACAAGCTGCGACCATACTTCTTGGCCCACCCAATCATCGTCCTCACCGACCAGCCACTACGACAAATCCTCCAGAACCCGATGCCTCGGGAAGACTGATCAAATGGGCTATCGAGTTGAGAGAGTTTGACATCAAGTTCCGCCCGAGGACTGCGATCAAGGCTCAGACTCTCGCCGACTTTGTAGCTGAATGCACCATACCTACTGAAGACTCAACCAAGCAGCCCTCCGGGCTCACATGGGAGCTGTACATCAACGGATCATCCTGTGCAGCGGGGAGCGGAGCAGGATTGGTCCTCCTTTCACTAGAAGGGCTCGAACTCCAGTACACCTTACATTTTAACTTCCCGACCACGAACAACGTAGCTGAATACAAGGAACTCCTCTCAGGGCTACGCATGGCGAAACACTTGGGGGCGACCAGCGTGCGAGTGTATGACGACTCCATGCTCATCGCCAACCAAGTAAAGGGAGAATTTGAAGCACTCGAACCCTCCATGATTAAATACTTGGAGCAAGCCAGGGCTACGGCAAAGGAGTTCTCCCACTTTGAGGTGGTCCACATCCCGCGAGAGGAGAACGTCTGAGCAGATGCCCTGTCTCGCCTGGCGTCGGCCACCGTAGTCTCCAACTCAAGGTCGGTCCTGATAGAAGAATTGTCGACGCCGAGCGTAGATGAGCCAACACCCCAGGTAAACGCCATCGACTGCGAGCCCTCTTGGATGGACCCCCTCTTGGATTTCCTCCTTCGACAACAGCTCCGGAGCGACCGCCTCGAGGCTCGGCGCATGCGAGCAAGGGCAGCCCACTTCACAGTGGTGGACGGCGGATTATATCGCCACTCCCTCTCAGCCCCCCTCTTGAAGTGCTTATTCCCTACTGAGGTCAACCAAGCTATCCAAGAGATCCATGAAGGACTCTGCAGGAGCCACGTGGGGGGGCAAGCACTCGCGAGGACGCTGATCCTGCAAGGATACTGGTGGCGCACCTTGCAGCAAGATTGCCTCGACTATGTTCGGCGGTGCCCTCAATGTTAGAAATTCTCTCACCTGCACCACCAGCCAGCTACGCAACTACACACACTAATGGAGCCTCACCCATTTGCCCGGTGGGGGGTGGACATACTGGGTCCCTTCCCCAAGGCACAAGGGAGGAAGAAATTCCTCATAGTTGCCATTCACTACTTCACCAAATGGATCGAAGCTGAGCCATTGGGGAAGATCACGAGCGAAACAACTTGGAACTTCGTACTGCGAAGCATCATCTGTCACTTTGGGATCCCAAGGGTTCTTACAACTGACAACGGCGGACAGTTCGTGAGCACTGCCTTCTAGGAGAAGTGCTCGGAACTGGGGATTTGGAACCACTACACTTTGGTGGGACATCCCCAGGCTAACGGACTGGTGGAAAATGCCAACCGAATGCTTCTCCACGGCATCAAGATCCAGCTGGCCCAAGCAGGCGACTCATGGGTAGCCTCAATTCTGAGCATCCTATGGCCCCACCGGACCACTGCTAGAGCCGCCACCAGGGAGACACCATTTCACCTTGCCTACGGTGTTGAGGCAGTGGTACTGATGGAGATATCCAACCCCTCGCTAGGAGTGGGAGACTTCGACGAGGCCAGGAACAACCAAGCAATGCGAAAAAACTTGGACCTGCTCGAGGAAGATAGAGCAGGCGCGTAAGTAAGGCTCGCGGCATACCAACAGAAGCTGGCCCAATATTACAACGCCCAAGTTAAAGAACGACACTTCTTCCCCGGAGATTTGGTCCTATGGCGAGCAAGCATAGCTGACCCAAGAGGAGCTGTAGGGAAGCTCGCACCAAATTGGGAAGGCCCGTACAGGGTAGCGGAAGCACTCGGCAAAGGAGCATATATGCTAGTGACGTTGGGGGGGAAGAGGTACCCAAGATGTGGAACTCCGTCAACCTCAGGAAATTCTAAATCGTCACCAGTCGTACTCCAATAAGGTAAGTTACCTACATATCATGAGAAGGTAACTTACGGGTTCCCTAGAGGCGAGTACTACTCCCCTTGAAAATGAGAGGGTAGCCTGAGGGTTTTCCAGAGGCGAGTACCGCTCCCATTGAAAACGAGAGGGTAGCCTAAGGGTTTCCCAGAGGCGAGCCCCCCTCCCCTTGAAAACAAGAAGGTAGCCTAAGGGTTTCCTAAAGGCGAACACCACTCCCCTTGAAAATACGAAGGTAACCTAAGGGTTCCCTAGAGGCGAGCACTGCTCCTCTTGAAAATGAGAAGGTAATCTAAGCGTTCCCTAGAGGTGAGCACCGCTCCCCTTAAAAATGAGGAGATAACCTAAAGGTTCTCTAGAGGCGAGTTCTGCTCCCCTTAAAAATAAGGAAGAAGACCTAAGGGTCCCTTAGAGGTAGACACTTGTCCCTTCACAAATAAGGACCACAAGCCGATCAAGGGCATGCGTATAGAAAAACAACCAGAAGCGCATCAAAGAGGTACACATTCAAACAAGCCCATGACAAAGGAATTTTTATTCTTTAGTCAAGACACAAAGAATACAAGAGACCTTATTATTTAGTCAAGATACAAAACTGTCAAAGCGCCAGAATTGCTCTCGTAAAGCTATCTTACAGACACGCGAGAAAATAAGGTAGTGGAGACACGATCTCACTCCCAACTGCGCATGGCGGCAACAGACGACCTTCCCTCAGCCTGCTTGTTCTGAGAAAGTGGACCAACAGAGGAAGCCATCTATGCCAGAGAAGAGGGACGAACTCCACACCTAGCATCCCTTTTGACCCGTGAAAGTGGACCAACTAGGGACACCGGCGATAAGAGGCCTGCACCAGAAATTAGAACTGGTCGATCCATCCACCCCTGGCCGATGGAGGGCAGTGGAGCAACAAGGCCCACCCATTACGGAAGCCAACCTAACGCACCGGCCATGTTTACAGACTGGAGAACAAGGTCTGCTACTCCATCCACTGCCATCTTCAGGCAGAAGAGTACGCCCCTCGACTCGGGGAAGTCCCTCATCACACATCTACCGATGTAGGAAAAAGCAGTCACGACCAAGCAATAAGAAGACGACAAGAGAAACGACATCGAAAAGCAAGGGGGGGTAGGTGAAGGGGCGCCTGCCACTTCGGCGGTACGGGTGCCCAAAACCAGGCATCCGTTCAAAGCCTGCGCTCCCAGAACAGGACAAGACGCGAGTCATGATTACCAGTGTGGCTTCTGCCACCGTCAGAAATGCCTTGCGCGCCAAGCAGGCCCCGAAGCTACCAACACCCCCGGTATGAGGAGATCGACTTTGTTTCTCACACTCTAGAAAAATGATGACCGGCTGCCACAGTTCGTTGGCGGCCTCTCCGTTCATCACCATACAGATGCCTGCTCCCACAGCAGGGAAATGGCAATAAATTCTACGCCAGCCGATCGAGCCGCTAGAATGATCGAGGTTTATGACCCCGCTCATTTCGATGATATTATAGCCGAGCCGGGCCTGGAACGTGACATCGGGGTAAGGAGTCGGCCGCGCCGGGGACTTTATACATAACAGATATTGAGCTGGGCGAAAGTACGCTTCGCCCAGCAGGACGTGCGTTCACGCTCATCTCCGCGGCTACGAATGCCGCAAGATGTGATGCTGTGGCGTAAAAGCCGCCCGCAGCGGCTCAAAGCTGGCGATAGTCCGCCGTTGGCAGGCCCTCTCGGTCGTGCGGCGTCGCGAATGGTAGATCGTCCCGGCGGCCGAAGCTCAACTCCTCCAATCCTAGCGGGCCCAGCACCTCCCAGGTGACATATTCCCCGTCCTTGAGGCCGTTATATCCTCGAATGCCAGATCCAGACGTCCGAAGCCGGCGTTCGAATAGCGCCAGCCCGCACCGGGCGGTTGTGTCAAGGTGACGAGGTTGTCGTCCCGCGGCAGGTTCCATTAAGCGTAGTGGCGCCTCGGTCGGCGGCGGCAACCGCCTCTGCATGGCGTCCAACAGATCGTAGCCCGTCGGATTCAGCTCCACGCCGCGAAATCCGGTCACGGTGACACCAGCATGATGGCTGGGGAGACGTCTTGCCGTAAGAAAATCCAGATTGAACTTGTCCGACGCGGGCGACCTCCAACGAGTCAGGTACCGACTAGCGGGCGCATCGAGATCGAGCCGTCCGGCTTCCGCCAAGGCCATGACCGTCCAGGCGTCGTAGGACTTGGAGACGGACTGAAGGCTAAAGCGGGTTTGCGCATTCACCGGCGCCGCACTGGTCGCGTCGGCCACGCCGAAGCATTGGACGGCGATAATCTCGCCTCGAGAGATCAGCGCCAGGATGCAACCTGGCATTTTTCTGCCGCGCCATACCCTCGACGATCTGCTCCGACAGCAGTTCCAACATCCGCGCCTCCATCAGGCTAGGGCCCGGGCGATCACTTCGCCAAGATTGGCTGAAATGCCTGGCGTCGCCGCCACCCGCTCGAGCTCTGCGCGCATCAGGCTGCGGCGTGGGTTGTCGAAGCGCCGCCACTGGTCGATCTGAGACATGAAGTAGCTCGGCCGCCCGCCCCCCATCTGGTCCATCAGAAGCAGACGGTCCGCGAGGAAGCGATAGCCCTTGCCTGAAGGATCATGGAAACTGACTCTGTTTTGCCGGAACAGGCTACCATAATACGCCACTACCCGGGCAGTGTTGCGGATGTCGAAGGCAGGGTGGCCCTCCAGCCCGATGACCTCATCAATAACGCCGGGCGCTCGGGACAGGGCATAAGCCTTGAACCACTTGTCAATCACGAGCGGCTGATCTCGATATCGGTCGTAGAAACGGTCGAATGCCGGGGTGCGCTCGGGCGAATCCAGATGGCCGAGGTGGCAGAGGGCCTCGTACGACTCCGTGATGGAGGGGCCCGTCTCCAGCTGGCGCAGGCACAGGGCTACCGCCGCCTCGCCTTGCGGGGCCAGAAGAAGGTCAAGCAGGGCTGAGCGCAGGCTCCGTCGACTGATGGATGCGGCGGTGCGGTCGTTGGCGTCAATCCCCGACAAGGCCTCGTAGGCTTCGGTCAGCGTCGGCCCTAGCGCGGCCGCAATGGCGGTGCGCAGGAACTGGCGGGCCTCCACGTGTCCGTCAAGGTCGATGACGTCCAGCCCTTCGCTCAGGACCGGCTCATCGGGAAGAGTCAGTTTCAGCGCCGCCAGGCCGGGCTGCCTCAGAGAGCTTGACGCTACCCGTTCCACCAGGTTCAGCACCACGTCCGGCGCAGCCATAACGCGGCCATTGGCCCGGTCGCGAGCCAGGCGTCGGATAGTGCGAACGAAAAGCTGCTGGGAGCTATTCCAAGCTACAAAGGCGTCGTCGTCATGCACCGCAAGATGAGCCAGTTCCGCATCGCTCAGATCGAGCTCTAGGCTCACCGGGGCGGAGAACTGGCGCAATATCGAGGGTGTGGGCGCCTCGGGAAGCCCGTCGAAGGTGAAGGACTGTTCTGCCGTGTTCAGAGTAACCAGCGCGGGCTCTCCCATCCGCCGGCCTGCGGCATCGAAAAGGGCCAAGGCCACCGGGATGTCCAACGGTGTGCACACACAAGCCCAATGTCTTGAGCCAAGCCTCTAGATAGTTTTCCCCTCCCGTTGGTCTCTAACGGCTAGACAAAGGGGCCCACGACAACCAACCTATGAACCGTCTCTACCGGGAACTCGCCCCACCACCACTCCCAGGTGGGTCGACACCCGAAGTGTCGTTAGGCTATGACTAGTGGAGGCTCACTAGAAATAGAGACTCAAAATAGAAACATCGAAGTACAGACAAGCTGAACACACACCTGTCACAGGTACCACGAAGCACAAGGTAGCACACAAAAACTATAGCCAAACTCAGGATAGACAACTAGACTTACACACAACGATCCTTAAGTCACACGACTCGGGTCAAGATCGTTGCACATCACAGTAATACACTGTTAATCAGCTTAGTCCCTATGCCAAAACACGATAAAACACAAGTCCTCAGCCTCCAGGCCGTACACCGAACTTACAATTCTGTATGACAAGGAAACATGGAACATGAGGGATCACCAAAACCCTCGAACCATATAGGCATGTAAACTAAGGTGAGATGATACCTCTAAGCATCCAAAACACAGTCTCGATCCTCACGGGATAGCCGAGACACTCACGAGGTCACGTGTCAACCACTAGCTCACAACCAGGTTGACCAGAAGCCATAATAACTCTCGAAATGCACAAAACACTGCTCGGTACAATGGCATTTTCGGACACCCTATAACACGGTCACATCCCTCATAGGATGTCCAAGACATCCACGGACAATGGGCTAACCAAGGGGTCAAAGCCAAGCCAACCGGAAGCTAAACCAACGAAAGAAACGCACTGGGCAAATGGCGGTCTTCATCGGGCTATCTTTAGGATTTGGCGGTCAAGACCAAACCGCAGTTCCAACCGCCTCGAAATCTTCTTGAAAGTACGATAAACCATCCTGGTGGTAGTCATCTACCTGACCGTTGCTTCAAAAGACAGTCAGTCGCAAGGCCGCTACTAGGAATTGACTTAAACATATAACGGTCACTTTGGGACTGTGCCTAGGGAATGGCGGTCCTCCTACGGCTACCAAAGATAATTGTGGTTGGGAGCTAGACTGCTAGCCCGAACTGACTCAAACTGACTTAAAATGCCAAATAGCGGTCACCCAAGGGCCGCCACTACAGAGTTATGGTCATTTGCGAGACCGCAACTAGAAACTGATAATGGAACTCCAAATAACAGTCTCTAGAAGGGCCGCTCTACAAATGGCGGTCGATGGTAGGACTGCTGAACCGTTCCAACGGGAAAATCATTGGACTGCCCAAAACTCGATCTTTCTATGCCCCAATAGTGTCTAAACGATGGAGAAACATTCCTAGACATGATATCAACCTTAAACAAGGCGGAAGGGATCAAACCATCCACAAAACGTCAAGAAACGGACGATTTCCACAAATCCACCCAAAATGACTCACATGGGTGACCGACCTCCTACCGGCCCCAAATCAAAACCAAACGCGGTGAAACTGGCGGGAATGAAATCCCAACATGCCAGGGGTTCGAATGAGACCATTTAAACTGGAAATCGTCGCCTAGAATGGCGAACTTGGCTCACCCCTAAAGCATGACTCCGCCCTTAAAGTTGGAAAACCCACGGTCTCGAACCTGCCCTGCTCGGGAATGAAGCCTTTCTATTTCGCTGGATATGGTGCGGGCTTCTGCTTTTAATTCTTGGATTTTTAGCATGCAAGTCTCCCATGTTGAGGCCATATGTAAACGCTGAAATTCTGCCCAAATACCTTCCACAGCCATCATCCAAGGCTCCTTGGGCACCCCCAATGCATGGTAACCTCGAGTGGCAGCCCGAAGGGTATCGCGCACAGTCTCCATGGGAGGGAGGCTCTCCCTGAAACAATGCTCGTGCTCCACTCATGAGTGTGTCCACCATCATCTTAGCCCCCATGAAAGCTTTGGGCTGAGGATCGTCGGGCCAATCGATCCCGTGAGCTGGAAAGTCGATTCCCAATGATGCATCCCCCTCCCTGTTCCTCACAATCGGGAGAGCATTCCCCTGGAGGGCTGCAAGAAGAAACGGGAGGAGTAGCGAAGTCATGGTTATATTCACAATCAAGGTGATTAAAAAAACCCTTTTCACGAGTCAGGTTACCATTGCCTTACCCAGTGAAGGGAGCTCCCTAGTGGTCCGACCCTCTGGGTTGGGTTCAGGCACCGCCCCTCTTGTGACGCCCGCATCAATGGGTGAACAGGTGATCGGCTCATCTGTGTCAAGCCTATCAGTGCCTGGGGAAGTACAAGGACATAATGAAGGTCAGGAACATGTAAATGGGCCAAGAAACGTTAGTACGAAGAGCCCTCATGCTTGAAGGTGTAGGCCTTTTAATCCCAAAGTGAATTAATCACCATCTTACCCGTCCCCGGCAGACAAGGGATAGCCTCCTCCACGTCTGGGTCATCCTCAGGCACGTGCATATCTCCAATCTCCTCTGGAGAAGTAAAATCATAAAGATCAGCCTAGCAGGATAAAAAAGGCTAAGAATAAATCAGCGGGGAGATAGAAATGATGGTAACCTTGCAAGTCAATGTTCTCTTCCCCATCAGAAAGCAGGATTATAGATCCCGAAGCGGAAGGAGAAGCTGCCATATGTTTTCCAAGGTCCTCCTCCAATGTCGGCGAGACAGGTTTCTCCCTTAAAAGACCGTCGTCTTCCCCTTCAATTCTCAGATTTTCATCAGCTTCAATACCAGCCCCCGAAGTGCCTACATTTGGATCCATCAATGGAGTATCTCCAAAGTATCCTGGGGATCCAAAGCGAAGAGATTGCCTGCCCACAAAGCAAGAAATTGACAAGATTAATGAAATTGTCTCGGCAAGGTAGAATGGCGGGGGAGCCAAGACTAGATGCACATACCAGCAGTGTGAGCAGCTTGATCCGCCACTAGGACTTGGGCAGCCAAGGGACAGCCACTTTCATTCACCCGGGCCTCAGGAATCGGGGTCTCCTCTCTGTAGATCTCGGCCAACAATGCTTGGGAATATTGGGTCACCAATCCCCCATTGGTAGCAAGGCTCGTGGAAAATTTTGGTAAGTCTGCATTCAGGCTGGAATCTAAAAGAGCCGTAAATTCTTTCATAGAAATCGTCATGTCCGCAACTGAGCAACCTGAAAAGGGCGACTGTCAGCAAAGTTTTTCAAAACCAATGAAGAAAATTAGAGGAAGAAGTTATGGGAAAACTTACTCGGGGGTGTTGGGCCCCCCCCCCCCCCCCCCCCCCCCCCGGAGCACAAGCTCCTCCCCCTCCTTTTGCTCTCACCTCTCTTCTTCTTTCTTTTTCTTGCCGGTGGAAGCCCCTCTTTCTTTTCCTCTTCTTCTCTTCTGTTCGGTAGCCAGCCAGCCCGTCCGCTTGTTCTCAATCGCCCCCCGTCTTCTGTAGAGATGGATTGTGTTATATATATCGCCTTGTCCACTTTTCTTTTTTTGTCCTATTTGAAGCCATCAAGTGGCTTACGGTGAGAGGCATTGGTAGAGTAGGGGCGTTTCTATCCCAGGATTGGCCGACGGTGACTGGTGGAGACACGACGGTCGGTGCGGAGCTCGAAGACTTCCATTCTTGGAGTGCAGATGGTTGCCCACCGATCTAACGCGAGAGATTTGTCCATTTCAGGCAAACCATCGTCAGTCTGTTCACGAAAAATAGGGGACTGGACTCTGGATGGGATGCTTTAGGTTAAACCGGCGTGGGGTTATGCTCATCGGATTAGCAACACAAGGGGGGGTGACGGTCTTACACCCATGAGAGGGGCGCGCCGGTTTTGGACCCAAGAGAGGGGTGCACCGGTTTTGGACCCAAGAGTCGGCCTGCCAGTTTAAGTGCATGTTGCGTCGGTAAAGAGTTAAGAGACTTTTGTCCCAGCTTCGTGGGAGTTCGGGCAAACACTTGCGCTCTCGGAATGCTCCAGTTGCAATGCACTGCCTCTGAGGTGTTTAATTCGAGATCTCCAAGTACCGGTCTGGGGCTTCGCATGATTTCTGGCGCATGCCAAGCCCGTGTCTGAATTCCTGGTTTTTTTGATTTGGCCTTCGGCACTACCAGTTGGGGGGACGGGGGTCGTCTTTTCTGCTCAGGGGGCTTTCCTGCTGGATGGCAGAGCATCAGGTACGTGCTTGTCCTGCCTAGAGGAAGTACAGGGTTCATTCGGCCTCTCCATCTTTGACTTACTCTCGAGCACTGAGACGCACATGCCGCATGGTAAATTTTGATGTCCACATGTCTGTGCACACTTTTCGTTGGGCTATCCAAGTAATTACAAGGTCTCTAATGAAATTTCTTCTACTTTGCTGAAGGGACTTAACTATGAAAAGGCACAAGGAAACCAGGATCGAACGCCTGGTCAGCACAAGCAGGCTCAAAAGATGACTTAGCCACGTAGACAATGCGCCTTCAGATTATGACGCATGGACTTCCAGCGCAGTGCTCATTTCAAATTTCCCTAGGTGGGAATGTGTTTCCCATGCGCCGGTCTCCCACGAGCTTATAAATAGAGTCCAGATCGCTCAACTTAAGACATAATAAAAAATTACAGAAAGAACATATAGAGCAAGAGCAGCAGAGAGCCAGAGAAAGAAGAGTTCGAGCAGAAGAAGATAAGAAGAGAGTTCAGAAAGAGAAGGAGAGAGCTCGAGAGTGACTGTCCTTTGAGAAGAAAATAGAGTACCGTAAGAAGAGTGAGAAGGAGAGCTTGCTGAGTGAGGAGGCATCATCCTGACATCTGGATCAGATCTAGAGTCAGACTGCTCTAATTGAAGAGCTATATTTCTCTCTCCTACTTCTATTTCTTTCATTCCTTTTATTTTGAAATTCATTGTAAGCTGAAAGGAAAAAGGTTAGTTTATATAGAAAATTTAGAAAATTAAAAAAATTTTAAAAATAAAAAAATATATTTTCTCGATCCTCGCGACGCACTGATCGCAACGGTACCACTCGCGGGTAGATGAACGACCCGGTTCACCCGCTACAGGGTTCCATAGGTATTTCCGAAACACACACGCGGGAATCAAAAAATACGCAGAAAAAGTCGCAGAACGTGTTTCAACCTCTAAAACTGACCCGAATCGCACGTATCCGAACATGAAAGATGTCCAGAAGATAATTCTGGACAGAACGGGCACAAATTCTCTGAGAAAGTAAGTCTGAGACCCGAGAAGAAGGATCTAAAGGGTCCGAGACATCACAGCCCTCCCCCCTAAAATAAATGTCATCCTAGAAATTTAAGAACGAAAGCACAGGAACGGGGGAAAGACTCACACAAACAAATAAGGATATAGCTCCCTCATCTCATCCTCACGCTCCCAAGACGCTTCACCACCAGAATGATGCTGCCAGATCACCTTAACTAGAGGAATAACCTTGTTCCGCAGGCGCTACTCACGCCGATCCTCGATACGGACATGGTACTCCAGAAGGGACAAATCTGGGGTCACCTCAGGCCAAACGGCATCCTCTAGAACGTGGGAATCATTGGGCATGTACTTCCGAAGTATTGACACATGAAACGCATCATGCACAGCAGATAGCTCCGGAGATAACTGCAACCAATAAGCGACTTCCCCAATGCGCTCAACAATGAGGAAAGGACCAATATAGTGGGGACCCAGCTTCCCACGCCTGCCAAAGCGCATTACACCCTTCATGGGAGAAACTCTAAGAAAAACTCGGTCTCCTACAGCAAAGCTGAGAGGTTGCCTCCTCCGATCGGCATAACTCTTCTGCCGGCTCTGAGCTGCCAACATCTTCTGCCAAACGAAATGCACCACCTCAATGCATTGCTGCACCAAATCAGATCCCGTCAGGACACGCTCACCCACCTCGAACCAATCAAGCGGGGTCTGACAAGGTAGCCGCACCCCCCTGACTGATGATGACCTGGCGGTGCTGGACAACCAATGTCGGGCAAGGAAGAGAGGGAGAACTTCCACTCCTGCTCGGAATCATGTTCCACCTCCTCTGTCGTCCGAGCAACCTCCTTCTGGGGCTCGACAGTCGCCGTCAGCTGGTGAGTCGGTGGTCGCTCCCCCTACGTCAGCCCCCACGGCACGGGGGTGAGACAAGGGCAAGGCTCCCGCTACTTACGACGCCAATGTCCTCCCTCCGTCAGGGTCCCCTCAGCGTGGTCAATCCTCACCCCCCGAGGACTTGCCATCTGGGCTGGCTGGGATCATGACGATCATTGATGTCATAGGGAGGAGCGTGCAGTGGTACGAGCATACTAGAGAGTTCGGTCCTGGCACTGAGAAGGAGCTGACGGTGGTAGCCTCGAGGAGTGCGTGTCTAGTCGTCAGTGCTTTTGGCTTATAGAGGCATCATTTTCAGGGTCTTGCTCGGATGCTGGATGTCATGTCCCGACACGAAATATCAGAACGTACAGTTAGAAATAGCTAGAAATAATATTAATATGCTAATCTAAGCATTTACACATGTGCTATGGAAAGAAAGTACATAGTAGTGTAGAGTTGATACTTTTTAGGAGCGTTAATCTTAATAAATATACACTTATCATAAATAATTTTAATTTCATATTAAAATGTCAAATTTGATAGAATCAATTAAAATTTGAGCAATAAACTATGTTTTTGGCAGGTACTCGATCAAAGAGGAAGACGGCGAGGGATCTACACAAGGCTGCACAATAATGGGCCAAAGATCATTAGCATGAAAAGAAAAGAAAGAAAGAAAGAAATAATATCCAAATGGGTCAAAGCCCATGAGCAATGGCCAAAGGCCCAACACATTTCGAACAAGCCCACGGCAAGCTCCCTCTTGGCATTTCTCACGCGAAGCCCCCATGGATGCCACGTTCTTCACGGCAGCCTTCTACCCATTGGTGTTCTCACGTGGGCTGGCGAATGCCCCTTGGCGTGACGCACGGCCCAAGGCTCCCATGGTTGCCACTTCACCTATCCATGTAACACCCATGGGTGCAGGCAGTCGCTCCCCCCATGCAAATTCACGCCAACATGTCTCACGTAGCTGACGCAGCCCCTCCCATGCAAGCGGCGAAGCCACTTTCATATAGGCGAGCTCTCCATGTAGGCCTCTTCAAACACGGGATGTTCTTCAATGGCGGCTTCAACCCTCTCCCCGTTTTTCACGCAGCGTGTTTCCCATGTGACCTAGCAACAACCCAGCCACTTCACGAGGGCCCTTCTTCAACATGGGCAACGGCCTCTTCAAGCAGTCTTCTAATGTGGGCAAGCAGCCAACGTAGCCAACGGCCAATGCGACTCTCCTTCACATGGTTGACCGGTCACCCATCTCATGCACGCCGGGCACGCCATCTTTAAATGCGGGTAAGCCATAGGCTTCAAGTGGGGGGGCTGGCCCCCTTCGCGTGACCTCCACGACAGCTTCACGTAGACGTAGAGCTTATTTTCGCGGCCCCAATGCAGCTTCAACGGGGGCGGCCAAAGTTGTCTTCGCGTAGCAACAACCCAATGTGATGACCCCATTACATGTGGCAGCCAAAGGTGGCTTCAATGTCGGTGAAAGTCCCATGCACAAGAGGCCAAGGTGGCCACGCCATCTTCAAGCAGCCTTCTTCACATAGCTTTCTCATGCGGCCACGCCCCATGCCTACGGGCCCTTCTTCATCTCCTTCCCATGCATGCCAAATGCGACCCTCATGGCAGCCCCCATGCACACTGTTTCCTCATGTACATGGACTCTTCATGCAATGGTTCTTCACGCAGCTAAGCCATACTCTTCAACACAAGGCGGCCTCCCCAAGCTGGTTTCTCCATGCAGCTAGGCCCTCCATGCAACTTCATGCTGTCAGGGTGGCCAAGTCACCTCTTCAATCTCATGTAGGCCCCTTCGCGTGGGCTTAGTCACGCAAGTCATCCCCCTTGGTGGCTTCAAAGTAAATAATGGTGGGCAAGGCCCATTCACGTGGAGGAATAGAGAGAAAAACGGGGACGTGACGTGGAGAAGAGAGAGAAAGAGAGAGAGAAAAAGGTGAAGAAAATGGGTCTTCACATGGAATAGTGTTAGTTTTAGGCCCTATAAAAAGAGGGCATGTGATGGGAAGGGGCTCTCTAACGAAGCATTCATTCATTCAACTCGTATATGGGCTGTGGAAATCTCCCTCTCCACATGTCATAGGAAGATAGGACCTTATGACCTTATTGCAACTCAGAGAAGAGCTATGGATAGAGACATTGATGGGGAATGTTCCCCTCCTCCCTGGTCAATGGACTTTCATCCTCAAGGAAATCGAAACAGAGAGTTGCAACACGTGCTAAGGGTAGAAGAAATATTTTACGATCAATTAGATGTAGAAGAGAGTTAGCAGGTTAACATTCTGAGAGTTAGCATGTTAGCATATGGGGACTAGCAAGCTAGCACTTAAAGGTTAGCAGGTTAGTATTCGGGGGTCGGCAAGTTAACACATGAGCTACTAAAATTGTAAGGGGCAAATCCCTGAACAGCCATTGGGCAATATACAGGGAGATGATCATGCCAAAAGACCCTACGCCCAGCTTATAGGGACGGCCGTGTTCTCTCTGGTTCATAGTGATGAACAGACGAACTACAGAGGGGCAGTCCCAGTGGTAGCGAGAAATGCACATATGTGCGTGCCTCTAGAGATGGGGCCACGATAAACATGAGGGAACTCGATACAACCATTCCATTGGAAAGAACCTTGGGGAGAAAGGGGGGTATAACATTAATGTTGCCCTGGGGAGGACCAGGGTGCATTCAGCGTCAATGAGAGAAAAAAAAGTGGTAACACATAGAGAGTACACAGAGAGAGTACCATAATGGGAGAAGAAGCTCATACACACTTTGATAATATCACCCAGGCTCGAAGGCCATCACATTGCTCAGGGAGTAAGTGAGATGCTGTACATATAGAGGCACGACCTGGCGTTGTCGCACAGGGGGAGCTGGTCGATTAAGTTCTTACATATGAAATGAAAGGGGATATAGGGAAAACAAGAGACTAGGAAGACTCAACAAAGATGAAACGCGGGCTCATATCATCGCCCATCTAGTTACAGACATTCATAGAAACATTAAGAAGAGGAGGGTAGCAGGAGACGGTTGGAGGGAATCGCCGGAACCCACCTAAACCCTTGATGGTGAAAAATAGAGAATCGAAAATAGGGCTCTCTTCCCTCGCACGGGCCTTCCCTTCTCTGTTGAAGAATGGCAGACGGTGGCTCGGGGAGACCTCTCTCACCCCTTTCTTCCTCTCCAAGCTTTCTCTCTGGCCTTTTCTCTCTTCACCCTCGTGAGATTTCTCTTCCTCCTCTCTCTCTATCTGTGTCTTGTGTGTCTCTTTGGCGCAGATGCTTGGCTTATAAAGCATGCCCAATACGTGATCCTTACCTGGCGCGAGGTGAGCGTGCCGATAAAGCCTTTGGCATATTATTTTTACGCGCCGCGTAAGGGGGCGCCGAGAGATGGAGCGCGTCGGAAGATTAGGCGTGTCGGATTAGCCTCGTCCCTCATGTTTGTTCAGCACGAGCCGGACTGTGGGTCCCATACTTGCTCCAGGAGTTGTCACAATCCTCCATCTCATCGCGGCTTTGTAAAACCGCTACGAGAAGTATTAGTAAAGCTGTGGGGCCGGTGAACGGCCAGTTCTGGAACTATTTGTACCTTTGGTTCGGACACTCGGGTTTTTCACTGACATGGCCTTCGACACTGTAGTTTATGCTACCGACCCAACTGCCCAGCGCCCGGATGCCGGCCTCGGTGGCGTAGACCAGCCCGCCGCGCTCCTCGATGAAGCGCAGCACCGTCTCGACCCCGTCGCCGGTGCGCAGGTTGGTGAAGACGAACGGCCGCGTGCCGCGCATGCGGCGCGAGTCGCGGTCCATCACGTCAAGCGACGCGCCGACATGCCTACCGACCGCGATTTCCAGCGCGCAGCGGCGAGGATGGTCGCACCGCAATTTCAACCGGAAGAATGGGCGCCGGTACGGGTGTTTCCGGTACCGGTATTCCAGCCGGACTATGCCGGGCCGCGCAACGACTATCGCGATACCGTGTTCTGGGCCCCCTCGGTGCAAACCGATGCGAAAGGGCAGGCACACGTCAAATTTGTGCTGTCCGACACCGTCACCTCATTCCGCGTAGCGACTGAAGGTGTGGGGCGCGGTGTAGCCGGCCGCGACGAAACCGTCTTCAAGTCTTCCCTGCCATTCTCGCTGTCGGCCAAGTTGCCACTTGAAGTCTCGTCCGGCGACCGTCCGCTGGTTCCCGTCACGCTGACCAATGACAGCGAACAGCCGCAGCGCGTCACGCTCAATGCCGAATTCGGCGATTTGGTGAAAGCAGCACCTGGCAAATCCGGCGAGCAGATGCTGGCACCGGGAGAAAGCAAGAGCGTATTCTTCCCCCTGGAAGTCGCCGACATGCACGGCCAGTCGGCAATCCATCTCGAAGCCGCTTCGGCAGGTTTACATGATGAAGTGGTGCGCAGCATACCCGTGGCCTCGCTAGGCTTCCCGCAATTGATTGAAAAGTCGGGCCAAATCAAGGGCGAAGCCACGCAGGAAATTGCGCTCGACGGCGCGCGCCCGGGCAGCGTCGATGCCAGCGTGCGCGTCTACGTCTCGCCGCTGTCGACCATGGTATCCGGCCTCGAAGGCATGTTGCGTCAGCCGGGAGGATGCTTTGAACAAACCTCGTCGACCAATTATCCCAATGTGATGATCATGCAATACCTGCGCATGCATGATGTAGCCGACCCGGCCTTGATGTCGCGCACCGACAAGTTGCTCGACAGCGGCTACAAGATGCTGACCGGTTTCGAATCGCAAACCAGGGGTTTTGAATGGTTCGGCCGCAACCCCGGCCATGAAGCCTTGACTGCCTATGGCTTGCTCGAATTCTCCGACATGCAGGGCGTCTATGGCTCGGTCGATGCCGCCATGCTTTCACGCACCGCCGCCTGGCTCAAGTCGCGGCGCGACGGCAAGGGTGGCTATTTGCGTGACGCAGCAGCGCTCGACAGCTTCGGCCGCGCCGGCCCCGAAGTCACCGACGCCTATATCACCTGGGCCTTGACCACGGCAGGGCAGAATGGCCTGGCCGCCGAATTGGCCCGCAGCGAACAAATCGCCGCCACTACCAATGATCCCTACCTGCTGGCCTTGACCGCAGACACCTTGCTGCAAACGCCGCAAGGCTCGACAAGTTTCAAGGCCGGTATGAATGCGGCAAACAAGCTTGCTGCCATGCAAACGGCTTCCGGTGTCTGGACCGGTGCACGTGAATCGATCACACGCAGCGGCGGCAGCAATCTCGATATTGAAACCACCTCGCTGGGTATCCTGGCGCTGCTGGCAAACCACCTCCAAAAATTACAAAAATATTTGTGTATGATCCTCACATCCCCCTCTCTCACCCATAAAATCTCCATCATCTAGATCCATCATTTTCCTTTCAGTCAAACTTCATTCTCAGGCAGATCTATATCTGTCCTGTCTATTTTGAATCTGTGAGTCTGTTTGTTCAATATTCCCCCACAAAAAATACATCATCAAGAAAATTCTTGTAACACCATGGGATCGTAGTTCGTCAAAAGAGCTTCGTAACGGCACTGATCTCGCCTCGATCCGACACCGGATCTGAGTGTGGCGATCATTTTTGTGGAGACGCGTAAATCTGTTCTGTGAATAGGCCAGCAAGAGCAGTCCAAGGTTAATTCTCCCATAGATCCTCAGCTCCGAACCAGCGACCACCGCTCCTGGGGATCGACCAGCCAACAGCGTCCCAGCCAACCGTCGCAGTAAGGAGACACCCGAATGTCACTGTCCCAGTAGCCAGACCCTCCTGCTATCCCGTGGGCCCAATAGAACTGAACTGGATCAGTAGCCCGTCTCCGGCCCGAAAGACCTTCCGACTTGTTGCCCGTCAACCCGAGTTCGCTACTCCCGAGTCCCACTATAGCTCTTTACCTCCCTGCATGGAGTGGGCATAAAATTCACTACTGTAGCTATTGTTTAATTACTGTACTGGGTGTATGAGTCTCGGCCAGGATCGTCTTCCCCACGCCCAGAGCGTGGAGGTATATTCGCCTCCCTTTTGTCTCATTTGCTTTGTTCGCATGTGTTCTTTTTATGCCGCTGCTTGAGTGTTAGGGTATCTAGCTCATTCCAATTCTATCACCGCTACGAGAGTGAGTGAATGCGTAACCCATCCCGTGACTCGATCCGAGCACGCGGAAGAGCCAAATACCCTTGACTCGCGGTTGATTTCTCAACTACATAGATCCGCATGCTTCTCTTGCTAGGGACGAGTCGCGAGCTTGCCTAGAGTCTCAAGTTCTCTTCCAAATTGGTCTCGAGTCGCATCCCGTCTCACATCAGAAGGTGTTAATATCTCTTCCACCTGTGTGGCACACAAAAGTCATAGTCATTGAAGACTCAAAAAATCTGTCCATACTGTCTTTGGATGAACTCGTAGGCTCACTTATGACCTATAAGATAAACATCAAGAGAACTGCCGAAGAGGAGTCCAAGAAGAAGCAAACTGTGACTTTGAAAGCCAATGCAAGCGATGAAGAAGATGACTTGGCTATCTTGACTCGCCAGGTAAAGAAGTTTTTGAGAAGGAAGAAGAATTTTCAAGGAAGCTTTAGGAAAGGGCAAAGAAAGCTGGCTCAAATCAAGGGGGAGCCAAGCAAGCCCAATATTATCATTTGCTACGAATTCAAGAAGCCCGGGCACATAAGAGGAGAGTGCCCAAAATTGAAGAGAAAATTCAAGAAGGAGAATTTCAAGAAGCCCATGGGTATGGTCGCCACTTGGAGCGACGAAGAGGATGAGTAGTCCGAAAAAGAACTCGGGGAGCTCATGAAAAGTCTGTGCCTCATGGCACATGAGGAAGACTCGACTGAGGTAAATTCTAACCCTGATTTTATTTCAAATGAGTAATGAAAATCAGAGTATGAAAAATTATACGAAAATAGGATGAAACCCAACAAACTCTCGTGGATAATATTCCCAAGAGTCCATAGAAACAAACAAAAGCTTCTGAGGATGTGTATTGAGATAGAAATCATCGAATTAAAACTCTATCTATCCACGGCATAGCAGAGAAAGAGCAGTTCTTCTAGAACTCTCTGTCTGATAAAACGATCTTACGATAGACAGCCACAGCCCACTAATGGTCCAAGAATGGGCCGCCAGAGATACTCGTTCAACAAAGGATAAGATTTGAAAGTTTGAACAGGACTCTGCCATTGGAAACGGTCCAAGCTTCAACCGCCAGAAAGATTCTAATGGCCTTACGATAAACCGCCAGAGCTCAACGGATAACAAAAGATAAGATTAAAAGAAGAACATTAGCTCTAGACTCTGGCATCAGCAAGCGGTCTAAGGATCGACCTCCACACGTCATTAAACAGCCCAAGTATCAATCGCCAAAGACATGGGTGAGGCAAAACTAATGAAAATCCCACCAAACTTTATCCAACGGACAAAGAATGAGGCACGAGACCAAACCAAGGAGAATGACCCAAGAAATAAGCCCCAAAATCGACTAAGATGACCCAGCAAGGGTAGATAACTCAGAGCATCATAAAGGTAAATAAGGAGATGATCCAACTCATTGGTCATAAAATGGGTGTCAATAGTGGGCCCCGACATGACTGGAGTAGCTGGCAGTCGGGTGTCGAGGGCACCATTGTGACTGAGGGAGCTGGGCGTGTGCAGGAAGAAGTTGAGACTCGAGTAGGGATACATGTATTCAACTGGTTTCATGTTGCATGAGAGCCATGTGGGCTTTACAAATGGGCCGAGGGGGCCAAAGTACAATGGGCGCAAGCTACGGGACAATTTTGACCTATGGGTCGGTCCCCGGGTCAATGCGTAACAAGGCGTACATCCGCGTGTTTTACAGAGACTTTCCTTGGGGAGCTAGGGGTAGGCCTGAGTCATCGAGGAAGGGCTAGATTGGATGGCAGGGGTAGACTATAACGGGCAGCTAAGGGAGGCCAGACACGGCTCAAAAATGAGCGGTCGGGTACGGAGTCTGGGAAGGTGAGTGTCATCATGTTGGGGAGTCAAGGCCGGACCCGAGAATATTACTCCTTGGCCAGTGGTTCGGCTAACTCGAATCATCAATCTGAGTGGTCGACGGCCAGCTCGGGGTGAGTGATAGGCACGTGGTTCTGTGACAGAAGTAGGTGCGGCATCATGGTGTATGCGTAGCCACCGCGGGTTGTCATATGCAGGCAGACCCAGAATATAGGTGTGTTTGTCATTGTCATAACACCTTATCTACGATGGGAGTGGACATGTGTGCGATGGCTAGACGCCGTGTGAGAGAGTACGTGTGACATACCCTCAGCGTGTACAAGCCGATCAACAAGCCAACCACGTGCGCACTTAGCTCGTCGCGTCCTCGACTCATGCTAGATGCCTGCAAAAGTCCGAGGGTGTAGTAGTTAGGTCATAGGTTCTTCCTCTACGTGCCTGTGTGTATATCTATGTCCCTTGAGCTTCCAAGGGGTGCAATTTATAGGGAAGTTAAAGGGGCAGGGAAGGGTTTAGGTGGACCAAGTTGGGGGCCCAACTTGGTGGCGCTGCTCCTGCTCAACCGGGGTAGCGCTGTCGCCGTAATGGCGCTAACTCTATCGCGGCCACCCTCAGAGGTGCTGCTCCTGCGCAACGGGGGCAGCGTCGCCGCCACAACGACGTCGTGCCTACGGCCGATGTCACCCGCATTGCTCCTACTCAACAGGGGCAACGTCGCAGCCGCAAGGGCACAACGCCCGCAGCAGCTACATCTCCGCTCTGGCAAGACTATAATTGTTGGAGACCTTCGCATCTGGCTCGATGGAGGCGAGCCGATCATGCCCCGGGACCGACACGTCCCAACCGTCTCCACCTCCAACCGCTTCGAGACTCTCCGGCATACATGGGAAAACGAAGCAAAATTGAAGAAGCCCGTTGTACCAGCGACAAAATAGGGCCCGAAGCAACGACCCCGACCTGTAGTCCCCCGATCGAAGTCAGGAGGCAACCCAATTGAGGAGCGCCAGCTCCAACTGAAGAAAATTTGGGTCACCAAGGAGGAGGCCCGAATCATTAAACGGGCAAGGGCAGAAGGGGCCTTCCACATGTCGGATCTGTGACAAATGCGGAGCCCGACAAGCATTGAAACCTCGACATCCCCGAGGCCTGCAGCTCAGCCCCCATGTGGGCGGAAACATCGGAGAGCTGGCAGGAAAGTGCGGCCGACCTCTCCGTGGGCTAGTTCAACACACACGGACGAGGATTGCTCTACCTAGGCTTCCACGTCCCGAGTATCTATGTTTGACAGAATTGGGATGCCACCCAAGCCGAGTAGACAGCCGCCCAGGAAAAAACGGGTGGTTCAGGTGACTAATGATTCTGTCAAGGTGTTCACCTGTTACACTACCTCCGCCGATAAGCAGCCGGAGGACTTCGGGCGACCTGAACCAGCCTCTTCAATACCTGAGGAGGTGAAGGCCTGTCTCCCAAATCCTGGCCCAGACACAGCAGGCGCCAACTGCTGGGGCATCTCAGCCCGAGCTGGCACGACAGGAAGAACACCAAGAAGACATCCATAGTGTTGATGGGGACAGCAACCCCGCACATGAGGAAGATCTTGGCAAAGAGACACATACTCCCGCGTTAGAGGAACTCCGATGCGAGAACCAAGAACTCAAGAATCTCTTGCAGGCGCTATTGAGTGAAAAAGAGGTTCCTGTTCAACCTCAAGCGGCGCCCACTGGAGTGGAACATCACCCTTCTCCCATTCCAGTCGCGGCCAACGCTTCTGTCACAGCGGCAAAATTGCCAGTGGCGGTGAAATTTGAAGTGCCACAGTATGAAGCCAATGCGCGGTCGTCTGCCACTCTTGCTACAGGAAGCCTCATGGCGCAAAGGCAGATGATTGAGCAGATTGTGGAGGCGAAGTTTGCCCAGCACGGTGAGGGTGTGGCCACCATCGATCTGTATAGTGTGCCTTATCCCCTCCACCATCAATTCAAGAAGCTTTCACCTGATTGCCCCAAAGTCCCGAAGCTCCAGAAGTTCAACGGACAGGGCTCGCCACATGAACACCTGGCCTATTACATGACGACTATGGGTGAATTGACGCTGGAAGAGGCATACATGTAGCGGTACTTAGCCACGTCATTGACTGACACCGTCTTTCAGTGGTACTCCAGACTAAAACCCAATTCTGTTGCTGATTGGGCTGATATGCAAAAGAAGTTCGTCGACTGTTTTCAGACGGCTGAACGCAAAGTATCCCTGGCAGAACTCTGTGCCCTCAAGCAGAAAAAGGGTGAGACTGCGCTAGACTTCAAGCGGTGGAGGGACGTCGGCATGCGCTGTGATAATCCTCCGACGCGATCACCATCTACCGCAGGGGTCTCTCGGCAGAAGTCAGTGAAAAGCTTCTGGGCTCAAATATCAGAAACTTCGACCAGTTGAATACGGTGATGGAGAAGATTGAAATATTCTTCGCCGATCACCCTCTACAAGCTTCTGCCAAAGGCAAATCCTCCAAATACCGTTTGGCTAGCGGCAAGGAGGTAAATACTGTGGACTTCTCCCCAACAAATGGAGACAAGGGGGAAGAAAAATCTAAAGGCAACGACAAAAAGCCTGATGCCAAGGGGAGCGCTTCTCGGTTGGCAAAGCACATGAAAATGCCTTATTCCTTCAGGAAGGAGCACACCAAAATGCTCTTTGACTTGTGTATGAAAGAGAAGCTCATCACCCTGCCGGATCCGCGAAAGCCCTCAGAGGTGGATAAAATAGATGATCCTACCTATTGTGTGTATCACCGAAGGTTAGGTCACACCATCAGAGACTGCTACGTCTTCAAGAACATAGCAGGGGAGCTTATTCAAAAGGGCCTGATAAATATGTTAGGCCATGTAGTCGACCCACTACAGCCTCACGCTTGGAGTCGATCAAACCGGTCGGCTAATGTGGTCTACATGGCGACGACGGCTTCGAGCTCCAACGCCTCCGAGGTCGAGCCTTCAAATCAGCAGCCCAACACTGGCCGCGGAGCCACTCCTCCTTCATTTAGAGAATGCTTGGCATTGCGGATAACTATTCGGAAGATTTGATGGGAAATTCGGCAATGGCAACTGAAACTCGGGCGTCTACTACCGTTCATGGAGAGTATTAATAAGCAGTTGGCCACTTTCTCTTTTGGCCCATTTGCCAGGGGGTTAGCTCCAGCTCATATACGGGAGGCAGGTGTATCACCTACTGGCCGGGCTCTGCTCAGGGGTTGACTCTATGAGGAATCCTCAGATTCATCTGAAGGCGAGAAGCATACACCCGAAGGCGAGTAGCCCGATAAGTTATACTCCTTCCCTCTCGAGAAGACCCTGGACATCTTCTTCGCGTGCCGACGAGCGGGGTTGATAAGCCCGTCACCCATTGAGCAGACAACATGTGCTGCATTTCATCAGGGCTATTGCGCATATCATGAGGTGATAGGCCATATCATCCACAACTGCCAGCCGTTCAAAGAGCTAGTCGAGGACTTAATCAGGCGAGGTAAGGTCAATATGGGTGAATTCCTGGTCGACCCACCACAGTCACATGTACATGAGAATTTTCATTTCCCCGTCAATGTCATACATGCTGCAACAACTTTTCAACTCCCGGAGCCACAAGAGGAGGGAGTCAGTTCCCAGCCACTTAAATCCACACTGTGGTATCCAGGGTGGCGACCCTCTCATCAGCGTTCTTTCCCCAAAGAGGACAATGAGAAGATCTTTGACAAGCTTTTGGAAGATGGTCGGGTGATGACACATGACTCGCCGTCCTACTACAATGAAACGGCCAAGAATCACCCCCGCTACTGCAAATATCATGCCAGGATGTCTCACCCCACTGAGAAATGCCCAGAAGTCCAAGATTGCATTGAAATCCTCATCCAAAGAGGGGAGGTCGATGCGCAGGGGAATTTTATGGCGAGGCGGCGTCTTAAAGAGGCCGCTAAGAAGATTCTCCAGCAAGCTCAACAAGGGTAGACCAGGCCACAAGAAGCCAAGCCCACCTCTCAACAAGTCCAACCGGGCAAGTCTACGGGCAACGCTAATCTTCAGCCAAACACCAAAGGCAAGGCTATGTGCGAGGGGCCTAAGGCCCAGAGCCCAAAACCCCAAGTCGGGGGAGAAGATTCCAAATCCCTCTCTAGGCAAAGTCAACCCGGCATCATCATAAGAGGAATACCCTCAACCGGATAACAAAGGCAAAGCCAAGGTGAGGGAGCCTCAAGCCAAAGCTCATGTCGAGTCAACAAGGTCATCAATTGTGGAAAGACCTCAACACTCTTCAAGCTAGAAAACTTCTCTCCGCCTCGAAAATGCCTACGGCTTCCGCACATTTGCATTCATACTCCTAAATTGTAGGGTTTTGCCTTAATATGAGGGGCCTCAGTTGAAATCCTAACTCAGTCATTCTGTTGGTCGGTGGTTAGTGAGTGGATACTATAAGCCCTCTGAATGAGTTTTGCCCTCAATATCAGAACCCCCTATAGAAGACTTTGGGATTTCTTTGACAGTCAAACAAATGTGTTTAGACGTTAGGCCGATGTAAATCAACACTGACTTCGATCAGTGGGGAGAGGTCGGATCCATTAAGACACGGATGTTACAGCTCCTCTCGCTCTCTCAGCCGATCCTCCCTCTCTCTGGCTAGCTCTCTCCTCTCTACCTCGAGGAGGATCCGTAGCTCTATCACGTCCCGGGGTAGCGCATCGGTCTCTTGATGCCTCCTCTCGGCCTCCTCCAACTCTGCAACCCACTGGTCACGGATTGTGAGCTCGGTGCCGGCTAGTGCAGCCTGAGTGAGAGTGTCCTATAACTCTATAGCCTGCATCATTCAGCATGTCTTATGAGCATCATAGTATAAGATATCTTCAAAAAGAAAAGCATGCGTGTCCCTCACCTCCGTCTCTCAACATCTCCCCTCCTCCTCTAACTCTGCGATCTGGCGATCGCGGATCTCCAGCTCGGCACCGACCCGAGTAGCCCGAGGGAGCGCCTCTTGTAGCTCTGTAACCTACATTATTTAGCACATTATCAGCTTCATGTTCCAATTCCATCATTATTTGAAGTAAGCTTGAACATCGTTTGAATGCTTACCCGCTCAGCTAGGTCACGCTCCGCAGCCTCGACCCACGCTACCACTCCTACAAGTCGCTCCTCCAGGGTGGTGATCACGACAGTCTAGTCCCTAGAGCTAGAAGCACCTCCTGCCCCTCCGGCTGCCACTCCCTGTTGGGCACGCTGCATTTATTGAGACTGCCAATGGTTGAACATCAAATTTCAGAGATAATTCACAACATATAGATAGTGCATACTCACCAGAGTTTCCAGATCCGCTTGCGTGGTCGCCAACTGGGCCTCCAGGCTGTGGAGACAAGAATGTAGGTACACCACCACTACATCCCGTGCATCCTGCATAAGCCATTCATTAGTTGCATATCTCATAAGTATATAAATTTAGTTGCATATCTCAGGAGCATATAAATTAAATTTAGAAAGCATTCATACATACACCTCTCGGCCTCATCTGAGGTCGGCCCGCATACGTCTCCCAGTAGCGCTGAAGGTATGCCGAGCTGTCTCGAGCATGGGAGACGACTGGGATCTCGCCTCGCTGTCAGTCGGTGAACTGCTTTGAGAATCACAGCCGCCAGTCTGTCGTGATCGTCTGCCCTCAGGTCTTTCGCCCGATCCCGCGAGGCTCAGCTACCTCAAGCCACTCCTAGTGCAGGCTGAATGATCTCATCACCAGCCTAAGCCATAGCGGCTCGATCTCGTTTAGGCAGTGAACCCAGAGGTCACGCCCAAAGCGAGGTCGGCCCGCTACGACCCACGACTGGCCCTCATCAGGCATCCCCTCATACGGTCTCCACACAACCTACATGCATATCATTATATCATCGCATTTTTTATATATAGCAGGAAATAAGAATAGAATGCATCATATTTACACACGTACCAGTGAAGGGGGGTAGTCTCGAAACTCCCATCAAAGGACCCTCAGCTCGTAGGCGTGAGGCACTCCAGTCAGGCACAGTAGCCACCACCGCGCCGGCGGGAAGGAATCTACATCTCTGGGTCAGGGGCTGACTCGATCCATGGGCATGTAGAGATTGATACGCACAGAGTGTTGAGGTGATCTAGAAAGGGAGGGGTTGAATAGATCACCCCTTTAAAAATTTTAGTGTAGAGGATAGGATCATTTCACACATTATTTCAGACGAACCATATTTCTGTCTGCACTTTTAATAAATGTTAGATGGACTGGTTTCCGTCTGAATATGAGTCTCAGAATGAGACGGATAGCGCGACAGATAATTATCTGTCTGAAATAGAGATGGAATTGCAGACGGAATATATCCGTTTGAATTTCAGACAGATATTGCGACTCAAATAATTCTGTCTGAAACTCTCGTCTGAAATCTCACTTTTTCTTGTAGTGCGTCAGGCCCCCACCTCTGTCAACGAGCCCCGAGCATGACCTCAAGGTCTCACGGTACCTATCAACTACAGTCACAGCGGTGCCCCCGGCACCTGACTACCAGCCACAACGGTGCCCCCGGCATCCGACTGCCAGCCACTCCAGCCACAACGGTGCCCCCGACACCTGACTGCCATCCACTTCAATCACAACGGTGCTCGTGGCGTCCGATCACTCAACCACTCAACAACTCAGTCATAACGGTGCCCCGGGCACTCGACTGCCAGCCACTCCAGCCACATCGGGGCCCCCGACCACTCAACAACCTCAGTCACAACGGTGCCCCCGGCACCCGACGGCCCACCACTCCAGCCACATCGGGGCCCCCGACACCCGATCACTCAACAACTTAGTCACAATGGTGCCCTCGGCACCCGATTGCCAGCTACTCCAGTCACATCGGGGCCCGCGGCACTCGATCACTCAACAACCTCAGTCACAATGGTGCCCCCGGCACCCGACTGCTGGCCACATCAGGACCCGTTGTGCCCGACTACTCAGCTGCCTCAGTCACAGCGACGCCCCCAGTGCCCGACCTCCAACTACTCCAGTCACATCGAGATCCGTGACGCCCGATCGCTCAACAACTACAGTCCCAACGGTGCCCACGGCACCCGACAATCTTGAGCTTAATGACTTTTGGTCACTCCAGTCATGGCGATGCTCACGCCGTCCAACCGCTTCAGTCTCAACAGTGCTCGACCACTCCAATGACAAGGGGTGCTCACGTCATTCGGTCGCCTCGGCCTTGGTGACGCCCTCCTACTTCAACACAACGGTGCTTACGGCACCCCTACTATCCCGACCTTGACACTGTCTCATGATGGGAAGACATTATGACGCACCTCGGGCGGTACCCTGCTGAGTCACATGTCCTTTTACGGACGTTATATATGAAAACAGAACTATCCACACAATAATGCAATGACCCGGGGACCGTCACAAATGATGGAATGGTCCTACGGCTTGCAAGCACATGTAATCGGGCTCTCATGCCCCTACATAAATGCCTTTCACGGCATACAAGTCATGTAATCCAGTCAGGGAGTGGATCTCCCGCCTCACTGGAGCCAGTCTCTCTGTCCCCAGTTATCCCCGCTCTGTTGCTGTTGCCCTATCGCTGTTGTATGGACTAAGTCCTCCCGATGTCGCGGCTCCCAGGGTCCCTGACTCTCTCTTTGGTAGTAGAAATAAAGGTGTTCGGGCTCCGCCCGATGTAAAATAAACACCGATCGCTTGCGATCGGTGGGGAAGACGCCCAGTACATGAATCTCCACAGTCGCCTGCGCACTCGTACCTGTGGAACCTCAATCCCTCCACGCCACACACACGTGGTCACGGTCACCTCGACGCTCGGCTTCATCGGTGGAGATAGGGAGATGGACCGCCACTTCGTCCTCTACATTTTTCCTAAAATTTTACGTAGATTGGTGCTCGATCGGGGGAGATCGGGCCAGTTTAGTGAAAGTTGTTATTTTTGGGATTTGTAGGGTTCGTCAAAAAATGGCAACCATTCTCATTATAGTTAGTGTCAAAATGACCGCTGGGATGTCAGGATCCCAACCCCACAAGTTTCGTGTCGATCGGTTGTCATTTGGGGACAGTAGGAGTCCGGGAACCTCGGTGACTCGTTTAGTGTCGATTCATCAGAATCGCCCCGATCTCGCATTTTAATGCATTTCGATGGATGCATGTGTTGATTTTGACCCCCTGAGGTCGTCTCCCATCGTTTGGCGTTGTTTCCCATGCGCTACGGCGTGCATGGGGCGTGGAACGGGCCGATTCGGTCGTTCTACTATTTTACCCGTTAGATGGCTTTAATGGTCCTACTAGAGGCAGTTATGTCCATAACGGTCCCCCGATAGACCGTTATGTATCGTTCATCATTTTTAGTCTTCTGAGGTCTTGGAGCATAACGAACCAAGACTGGTCCGTTATGTGAGCATAACGCACCTGTCCAGGCGCGTTATGGTCGAGTTGTTTTCGAGGCCGACTGTTGTTGTCAGCCCTCGAACATCGTGTCAGTCGGTTAGCATAATGGACTCCTCCCCGTGCATTATGGTCAATATAATGCCCAGGTGCAGATCCGTTATGGTCTGTTGACCAATGATTGCCTGGGTATGGCGGTTGATATAGCGCGCCTCACCCTGTGCATGTTGTGGCTATGATAGATTGGTCTTGGTCCGTTATGGGCCCTTGGTCTGTAGTTAATGTTCTTTGTGTCTGTGGGGTATAACGCACCCATCTTTGTGTGTTATACTAGTATAACGTGCCTATTGTGGTCCGTTATACTTCGTTTTGTTACTGTATTTGTCTGTTGAGCATAACACACATGTTCTAGTGCGTTATGTCGATATAAAGCCCTTAGCTTGGTGCGTTATGTCGTCTGTATGTAGTTTTAGGTCAGGTTGGCATAACGTCCCTTCCTTGGTGCTTTATGTTGGTATAACACCTGTATGCTGGTGCGTTATAGTCCTGTTTGCCGTGATGGCCATTGGTTGGTTCTGTGTTGTGTGCCCGTCTATCTTAGGTCCTTGTTCAGGGTGGTGTCTGTCTATCGGTGGTTGTCTGGATTGGTCGGTTTAGGTGACTGGCTATGGTCTTTTCCTAGACTGCGGCAATACCCTAACAACTCAATCTAGAAGTTGCCATTGTCCTTGTCTCTGGTTGCGTAACGGCTGTGCCTTGATTTCTGGTTTCATCTAGTGGTTGAGTGATGGTTGGCTTTGCCCAGAGTGTTTTCATTGTCCACCGCTCCGGTTTCTATTTGTCTTGGCTTGATCTCGTGGTTTGCCCATGACCCGTGGGTGTCTGTTGGCATCCTATGAGGGCAGTAATCATAATGGGACGGCCAGGAGTGCTTATGCATGTAGTATGTGTGTGTCTGTGTGTGTCGGTGTCGTGTCTGGTTTCGGTCAACTCGGGGTCACCCAGCAGTTGACAGTTGACCTTTTCTGTGTCATTTAGAACACACGCATCTAGAAGGTTGATCTCACTATCATAATCTCATTATGATTCAACCTTCATAGCCTGCGTTTAAGGACTTCATCACGTCTAGCGGTAATATGCATAGATAAATAAGACATAATGAAGAAATTACCATAAATATGAATGGGAATATATAAGAAATGATGTTATCACTTCATAAGTGATTGGCTTGCAGGGCATACACTTCTTTCAATCTCTGCCTTCTTTAACTGCTTCTTCTAACTGATCAGGGCCTTTATTGAAGACACCAGCACCCGCTCCCCAGGGTCCTTGAGTTTGGCCCCACGGCACTCGGGGGCATCACCCTGGGCACTCTGCTTGCCCTTATCTCAGGTGCAGGAAGGGACCCCTGAGGCTCGGGGCTCACTCGGAGCAGGCGTCCCCTCCAAGATGGCGATCTCCTGCTCCAACAGTTGCTCCCCCTCATCGTCTGTCTGCCTCGAATCTGAGCAACAAAAGTCAAACCCTCAGAAGGAGGCCTACCTGCCCGACCCAGAGGCATAATGCAGGACCCTAAGGTTCTTACCATGCAGTGGCACTACAAGGGAGGGATAATCCTCGATATTAGCCACAATCATCAATTCGCCAATCGACTGGCGATTCTCCTAGAGAATCCTGATCTCCTCCTCTAACTCCATAGAAACTGCCACTTGCTTCAGAGGGAGAGATGGATGGAAGTTGGGCTCCGTCAGGAAGCCCCAGAAGACACCACCTTTGGATGAGCCCACCCAAAAAAATTGGGTCTTCCACCTCTTGTGAGAAGAATCTCTAGCAGAGAGAGACACGCAACCCCTTTCCCTCTTCGCCTGAAGATAGAAGAAGCCCTTGCCCACATGGGTTTACTCCTTCAACTCAAAGAAGGAATGGAAAAGGTCCAACGAAGTGCGAAGCCTGCATGAACGATAGAGAAAGATGAAGGAGAAGATAAAAGTATAAGAGTTGGTGACCAACTGGACAGGAGCCAGTCGGTAAAACTGAAGCTGCTGCATGATGAAGGGGTGGAGAGGCAGACGAAACCCACACTTCCAAGCCAAGAGAAAAGTGCAGAAGAGGCCCGAATGAACGTCCAGACTAGACTCATGAGGTTTGGGTGGGGAGAAATAGTACTGCCACGGCAACCCATAATGCTTCTCCATTTTCTTCACTTCGGCCTCAACCAACTCACTGTGCATAGGGTGCTCAGACTGCGGCACCAAGCTCCCTTTGCCTTGATCGGCTTCCTACACCTCGGTTGCGGGGTACTGCTCCTCTATGGCAGGATGAGAAGAATAGGAGGAAGAGGAGAAGGGCACTGACTCAGGCGACTCAGGAGGAGGTGGAAGTTGACGGATCGCCACCGCCGCAATCTCTGCGAACTCCGCAGAGGCCTCCGCGATTCTTTGCTCCTCCTGATCCCCCTTGTGGCGCACGAGCCTTTTCAAAATACGATAGTGATGGAGAGACAAAACCCTAAATGAAGGAGGCATGGAACGCAAGCCCGTGTGATGTTTATACTCCCAAAGGTTTGGCGGGAGGCAGTGCGACGTTCCAAAACTCTAAAAAGGGACTCCTTGCATCGACTCAAAAGAGTCATCATCACGGGCGTATCCCTATACGGCCAGCATTAGCACTCTAAGGCAAGCCGGGCGGCTAGCCACCGTGGTATTCTCCGGGTGGAGGTGTCCCTCAATAGCAACTCTCTTAGCCCAATGATCGTCCCTTGCAAGGGAAACGTGGGGACCGCGGCGATTAAGAAACCACCGTAGCCTAGGGTGCTAATTCGTGCTCGGTGCTCGATTGGAGCCACGGAACAGGCACTCACAACTCACAAATGCGGTGAATTTGGAACTAGCTAATGGTCTTATTCTCACAAACGCAGTAATATAGAAGCATACTACATAAGCAAGCGAAAGGGGAACAAATGCGTACCTCCACGCCTAGGCGTGGGGAAGACACCCCGGCCGATTCCCTAATTAATTTCCCTACATTGTAGGAATCTTTTTCCAATGGCGGTAGAGCGTGCGCAGTTTCATGAGATGCAGCGTACCGTGTAGGGCCTGACCCAGGCACTACAGCAGGTGGCATAAGGAGGCGCGCATCATGGAGTTGCTGATCTCCACCGAAATTTCCAAGGCTTGAATCCCCCATGGTTCAGCGGTTCGTCGGATCCTGACAAGGCAGAACATTGGCTTAAGGAAATGGAACGCATTTTTCAGGTGGCACAGTGCAGCAACCAAGAGTGAGTCTTGCTAGTGACATTTCAGTTAGAGTGTGACACGTGCATGGTGGGAATCTATAGAGCCCACGCTCGCAAATGGTCAAGCAACTTAGGAGGAGTTCCACGAACATTTTAATAGCAAGTATTTCTCAGATCGTGTGCAAGAGAAGAAGGCGGTGGAGTTCACTGCGCTGATACAGAAAACTTTATCAATTGCTAAGCATGAGGTGCAGCTCACCAGATTTTCCCTCTGTGGGCCACATCTGGAATCCATTGAGAAGATGAAGGCCAAGCGGTTCTTAAATGGACTGAAGCTTCAGTATATTAACCAGCTGGCGCCAATGGAGATCCACACTTATGCCGAGATTGTGAGAAAACCCCAAGTTCTCGAAGATACTATGGAGATGACGGAACATATTCGAGGGAGAGATAAAAAGAGAGAACAGAGAACCAGCTCCAGGATTTCATGCCCACTAATGGCAAGAAGAGACCCAATGGTAGGCCGAGTTTGTCAAAAGATAAGAAGCCGAGAGAAGGAGATAAGAAGGCAGCAAGTTGACTGCCCAATCTAAAGTAGTTTGCAAGTATTATGATCGATCGGGTCACAAGATGGAGGAGTGTTGACACAAGCTTGGCGCATGTCTGTGTTGCAGAAGCAGGGACCACCGGATCCCTAAGTGTCTTCTTATTTCTGATCAAGCAACATCGGAGAAGCCGCAAGGGAGTCAAAACCGGCAAGGCAAGCTCCAAGACCTTCAGGAAACTGAAACTGAACCCACTGAGGAGGGTGGATTGGTCGAAGGTACTATTGATATTCTTTCTAAGCCAGTATTCGTTCTTTTCGACACCAGCGCTACTCATTCGTTTATTTCTAGAAATTTTGCTAAGTCTATGTCTATGAAACTTGCATTGATGGATTTTCAATTAAAAATTTCAACCCCTATTGGCTCGGGATCAACTATCAATATTATTATCCCTCTAGTGAGGTCCTAGTTAATGGTCAGAATTTGTCAGCGAGTTCCATAGTCTTATTTACTTCTATGCTTCTGAGTCAACTTTGTAATTTTCTTCTTATTTGAGTCAAATTATTGGAGAATGTAACAAGGATGATTATGAATAAATAAAAGATTAGATTTAATTACTGTAATACGCACTCTGGCTTTGTGTTGAATGCACTACGCTCTGATTGACATGAATGTTATAGACTTATCACATACCTCCGGGTAATCTTCCGTGCTCAAGGTGTGACAGTCTTTTGTGGTATCAGAGCCTAGGATATTCAATTCCCAGGAAACCCAAGTCCAAGGACAGGTTTAACCTTTTACCCGGTGAGATTGGGTAGAACTAAGGGTTGAGGTAACATAGTTACTATCATCCTTAGATTATGACCGGTACTAATAGCTATTAATAATTGTAGGACAATGGCCGCAGAACGTGCACAATGGCGCGACATGCAGAGGACCGTTCAGGGCCTCACTCAAGCACTCCAACAAGTTGCATAAGGAGGTGCACATCGTGGAGCCAAAAATCTTCATCAAAGTTTCCGCAACATGAGCCCTCCTAAATTCACGGGATCCACAGATCCGGATGATGCCGAACACTGGCTCAGGGAAACAGAACGTATATTTAGAGTAATGCAGTGTACGAACCAAGAGAATGTCTTATTGGCAACTTTCCAGTTAGATAGAGACGCCCGATGCTGGTGGGAGTCCGTGGAAGCAACCATAGGCCAAGCACAGGTCACATGGGAGGAATTTGTTGAACATTTCAACAATAAGTATTTTTCGGATAGAGTTCAGGAGCGAAAAGCCTCTGAATTTGCCGCACTCAAGCAATGATCCCTGTCAGTGGCAGAATATGAGGCGCACTTCTCCGGATTATCTCGATACGCTAAGCACTTAGTTAGCACAGAGAAAATGAAGGCTAGAAGGTTCCTTAATGGGCTCAGGCCCCAATATATCACCCAGCTGGTGTCAATGGACATACAGGTCTATTCGGAGATGGTACGCCAAGCATAATTACTGGAAGATGCCACGAAACTATCTGACAGGATCTGTGGGCGAGGAAGAAGCATTACTGGTTCTGACAATTATAAGCCAACCTTTAACAACAAGAAGAGACCTGGTAATGGAGGCGAGTCTTCGCAAGATAAGAAGTTGAAGAAGATGTCCAAGCCGCTCTCCATCACCACCCCATCAAACGTGGTGTGTAAACACTGCGATAAGGCCAGGCATAGGGCTGAAGAGTGTTGGAGAAAACTGGGAGCCTGTCTCCGTTGTGGGAGCTGAGATCACCAAATCCTGAATTGCCCGATGATGAAGGAATCACTTGGAGATGGAAAGCATCCAGTAATAAGAAATGCCCGTCTCCATGCTATTATGGAAGCGGAACCAGATAATGAAGGCAGACTGGTGGAAGATACACAAATCATTTGTTCAAAGTCTGCATATGTCTTATTTGATACTAGAGCATCACATTCCTTTATTTCTAAGAAGTTTGCCAATCCACTGCCTAACGAACCAGAGTGGATAGATTTAGTCATTGAAACACCCCTTGGTAAAGAATCAACTATTTCACATCATTATCTAGATTGTGAAGTATTAGTGAAGGGAAAGAATCTCCCTATTAACCTAATTGCTAGGTCCAAGGGTCGGGCTAGTTGCTGCATTCCATTAGTTGTGTCACACCCATTGTGGTGCCCTCACATCAAGTGGTATATCAAAAGACGTCATGGGAAGGTCCGGTCATGCCGGCCCGGAACATGGCCTTTCTTGCGACGAGGAGACCTTCGGGTCATTCCTTCACCTCGTACCACTTAGTGTTCTGGTTACCCCCATCTTCCTAGGATGTCTCACATCAATTGGTATCAGAGCAAGTTTAGACTTGTCTCTACCAAGTCTAAGTCCAAGGGCCATTACATTGAGTCATCCATGCGTCGAGTCTCTCCCCTCTCTTGCATGTCCACCTGTAGAGGAATCGTATACCGACCCGACCCATCATCTTCGGCTCTCCCCATGGATGCAAATTCCCAAGTCGACCAAGAAGCCCATAGGAAGGAACCCCAAGGCCAAATGGACCCGTTAGATGCTGCCATCACCACCATCCTTGATCAATTAGAGTCCATTTCCACTCGGCATGCTCGGCTAGAGAGAAATAAACCCCCACCTTGGAATAATGTTCCAAGAGTTCACCCTCCACATGTTGAACTTGATAGAGGGGACTTGGACTCCGACCATCACTATGATTATGAGAGGCCCTGCCACCACCGGTGAATTAAAAGGCACCCCCGGAACGACCCGGATGACCATCTCTTGAGATTGATCAAAGTAGAGCCCCCAAGCTTTAACAGATCCCATAACCCAAGCACCTACTTAGATTGGGAGACCGCCATAGACCAATACTTTGAATGGTACCCTATGTTGGAAGAAAGGAGAGTAAGGTTGGCCAAGATTCAACTCAACAAACTAGCCAAAACTTATTGGCTAAACATAGAGGGTTTAAGGGCGATTAGGCGATAAGGGCCTATTAACACTTGGATAGACATGAAGAACCAACTTAGGGCCAAGTACCTATCCCCATCCTACCATCAAACTCTCTTAGATGAGTGATAAAGTCTCACCCAAGAAGGTAGGACTATGATCGAATACATTGAGAAATTTGACTACTATCTCTTGAAGTGTAGAGTCTGTGAGGAACAAGCTGTCACCCTATCCCGATTTAGGAATGGTCTCCAAAACCCCATCAAGAGGGAGCTATTTATGAGGGATGTCAACACCCTCGAACAAGCCTACTGTTGTGCTCTCCTTGGTTTTGATGATGACAAAGTTCATTGATGATCAAACCACAAACCTTACTTGGGTCTGTTATTAGCTGAATTCATGTGATGACCAGCCTTTGTGATCTTGATCAGTTATCCAATCAAGTGATACACTTATGGCAAGCAGAAAATCAACCATGACTCCAAGTGAGAATCAGCATGCTTGAAGAAACAAGAAAGGTTCATTCAAATTTCCACATCAAAAGAGAAAGTGAGTGGGATACTCGGGTAATGGATCAAAGGGTCCTCATGGAAGGTAAGTAGTAATGATTCATTCAAGTCAGATATGGTAAGATATTCCTTCAGAATTATAATTCTTGCATAGACTGCAATTTTTCCAAAAATTCAGTGTGCTTGATGCATTTTACTGGACCAACCTAAAGTGGGTCGACCCCCTTTGGCAGATGGGTCAACCCCTATGGGAACAGGAGCTGCTCCTGGGTTTAAAAATAAAATAAATAAATAAAAATCAAATTTTTTAAAAACCACCACCGCCTCACTCTCTCTCTCCCCACTCATCGCTCTCTCTCCCTCGTTTCTCTCCCCCTCTCTCACTCTTTTCTCTCCTCCGCCCCCCTTCTTGCCCGTTCTGGACTGTGTTGACCCCGGATTGAGGTGCAGGAGGTACTGTTGGAACCGACTCGTCGCGAGGATCGTGTCAGTGCCTTCCATTCTGTGGTTCGAGAGGCAGGGGAGCGGGATGGGTCGAGAGGTGTGCCGGAGCTTCGTCGTCTGCATGTGCACTTTTTGAGGGTATAGTCACGATCGAGGTAGGGGGATGGACTCCTTACTTCGCTAGGATCATTTTGGTACCACATGTATGCCCATGCGTAGACATTTACATCATTTTCCGTGCAAGATGCATTTTAGGGGTTTTTAGGCCAAAATGCTTGTAAAATTTATTAGGGCCATTGTATTTGCATTTTGATGCATGTTGTAGTTGTAGAAAGTTGTTGTTTTAGCTTCTCCTACCCCTTTTCTTTTATTTCGCCCCAATCCGGCTTGACCGGAGGGGAGTTCAGTTCTGAACTCGTCCCTCTCATTTTCCAGCGGATATAACGTGCCTGCCAGAGGCCGTTATATGCTTAACGAACCCTAGGGAGTGCGTTATGCAATGCATGGCAGACCACTCTTGGACCGTTATGCAACCGTGGGTCTTGTAGGTCTGTAGGCTGTGGGGCATGACGAACTGGGTCCAGTCTGCCATGTCCAGTATAACGCCCTGCTCCGAGTGCGTTATATGACGCGGGTTAAATTGTGGATTTTTCTAAGTTTCATACGTTCGGGTGACTTTAATGGACCAGTCCCGGTGCGTTATAGTCTCATGGCGCACCAATCGTGGCGCGTTATGATCTGTGTGATTATGATGGTTTTTCTGGTGAGTACAACGTGCGGGTTGAGGCGCGTCATACATTGCATAATGCCCCAGAGGTGGCACATTATAGTCTGCATGTCTGAGTTTGGCATTTGCATGGTTGAGCATAACGGCCTGGGGGAGGTGCGTTATAGTCACATAACACCCCGACCCTGGTCTGTTACACTCTATTGTTTTGGTAATTTAGGGAAAGCATGTTTAATTCCCGTCTAATGCATTCTGTGCTACGTCTATGTTATAATCGCGTTATTTTATGATTATTGGCTTACTCCTAGAATCGCAATGGAGTGCATGGACTTTCCATGTGATAGAACCACTAGACGTAGCCCTAGACTTCACGGATGGTCGACCCACTTGGGAGAGGTGGAGGGGCATACCCATTTAATGGTTTAAGCTAATACTGTGGGCCCTCGGTCCGACCGTAGCACTCTACGGGGAGGGAAATCTAGCTGGAGGCCTGGCCCTAGGCACAGGTCAGTGTGTGCACATGTGGTCAGAGGCGAGAGCTAACACTGACAAGTGTTACTCTGACTACTTCTCAGTTGGTATAGTTTGATTTGTCTTCTCGCTGGGCAAGTGCAGACTCGCAAGTTGCTTCAGACGCAATGTAAGTCGTCAGGGGGCGCTTCTGGTCTCTCTCTTCTGGTGGAGTACCCCGTCCTTCTCCTGTCACTGGAATGGATAGTGCATCCCCACGGCCTCCTAGCTAATTGACGAACCTAGCTCATCACACTTTCCCCATGAGGAAGGTCCCCAGAACAAAGATTGTGAAGCATCACCGACATTGGTAGACAACTCTAGCCAAGCCTCTGGGATGCCAACTGACGGCTATCAGCCCAACATGGACGGCCGGGGGCAACTTTACGCCAGGTCTAGCTGCGACAATCTTCCAGTCCCACTAGCTTCAACTATCAGCTCCGAGGACCCGCGGCTGTACGAAGCTGACATCGAGGAGGAAGATTTTGTCGACTTCCAGCCAACACCTCTCGAGCTGGAGGACAGTGGCCAGGCAACCGTCGACGAGCTTGTTGAAATTAATCTAGGCGATAATGAAGCCCCTCAGCTGACATTCCTCAGTGCTCTTCTCACCAAAGCAGAGAGACAGGACTACAAGTAACTCCTGCTCAAATATAAAGACTGCTTTGCTTGGACATACAAAGAGATGCCAGGGTTAAGTCCCTCCGTAGCGGAGTATGACCTAGCTATATCTCCCTCAGCCATGCCAGTCAAACAACCCCAGCGGCGCATGCGCCATGAGCAAGAACTTCAAGTTGTCGCCGAGGTCAATAAGATGGCGGAGGTCGACTTCATCGAGCCATGCATCTACCCAGTTTGGCTCGCCAATATTGTCCTAGTTAAGAAGAAAAATGGTCAAGTCCGCATTTGCGTCGACTTCTGAGACCTCAATAAAGCTTGTCCGAAGGACGACTTCCTAGTTCTGATCACAGAAATAATGGTCGACATGACTATCGGACATGAAGCCCTATCTTTCATGGATGGATCCTCTGGTTACAATCAGATCCAGATGTCCCTGAAAGACAAGAACTACACCACCTTCAGATCTCCCAAAGGGATCTTCAACTACAAACGCAAGCCATTCGATTAGAAGAATGCCGGTGCCACCAACCAGAGGGCCATGACCAAAATTTTCGATGAGATGCTGCACAACATAGTTAAGTGCTATGTTGACGATCTTGTCGTCAAGACCAGAAGGCGAGAAGACCACCTACGCGATCTGCGCCAAGCCTTCGAGCGTCTTCAGCAATATGCGCTTAAAATGAACCTCATGAAATGCGCCTTCGGCGTATCCAGTGGCAAGTTTCTCGACTTTATCATTCGATACCGAGGAATCGAGGTGGATCCCAACAAGATCAAAGTGATCCGGGAGCTACCACCACCCAGCAACCTCACCAAACTCAGATCACTCCAGGGTAGACTGACCTACATTCAGAGATTCATCTCCAACCTCTCTGGTCGATGTGCGCCTTTCAGCAAACTGATGAAGAAAGACGCCCCCTCCATATAGGACCTGAAATGCTAGGCAACTTTTGAGCGGATCAAGGAGTACCTCCTCACTCCTTCGGTCCTGGGGGCGCCTGTCAAGGGTAAACCCCTCATACTCTACATTGCTACCATGCATGCCTCACTCGGAGCTCTGTTGGCGCAAGTCAATGAAGAAGGTAAAGAGCAGCCGCTCTACTACCTCAGCTGAAAATTGATCGGCGTCGAGTACCGCTACTCCCCCATGGAGAAAGTATGCTTGGCATTGGTGTTTGCCGTCAAGAAATTGCGGCACTACCTCCATAATATCCCTAGGATGGATAATAATCGAGCTGGAAGGATATCCTCAGTGTTAATGGCTCAAACAAGGACTCTCGGGCATCCTCTGCTGAAGAAAATGGAGCCCAGAATGATCAGGATTCTGTAATTAAAATATGGTCATTCGAGCAACCGCCACTTGCAAAATGTAGTCAAGGGACAACCGCGACTTGGCTGAGGGGAGAAAGGTCCTGGGAGTCAATGCGCACGGCACACGGGGTCGTGGGAGAAGGACTGAGAATGCGGTCAACTGTTGACTATGACCTCACCAGATAATAAAAAAACATGGGTAGAACATGGTTAACTATTGATCGTGACCTACTGGTCGCAGTCAACTTTGGACCATGACCATCCCTGGTCAACAGTCACCTAGTGGCCCCCTGTGACCATGATAAAATATGCTGAAAGAAAGAGAAGACCGAGGAAGCTAGCCCTTAAGACTTAATGGGCTGGGAATGATTAGAAATGAACTCAAAACACGCTCAAGGTAGGCTCCAAAATAATGGTCAATTCGGGACATCATGGAAGATGGATAAGAGAAATGACTCAACTTGCAGGCTAAAATGGGTGTCAACAAGGGGTCTAAAGGCTCATTAGCCAAAAATCTGATTTAATTACAAAAATCAATCCAGGACTCATGAAAGCACTCCGAAACCCATAGATTTTGATCTAAAAAATCCTGGGTGTTACAGACCTCTCCTCCTTACAAAAATTTCATCCTCGAAATTTGAGACAACTACCATGATACAGGGGAAGAATGACTTATCTAGCTGGCAACTCTCCCAGAGCTCTAGCTAAAATCTCAATTCTTGTGAAACCATTTCTCTCGAGGGACACAGCCAGGCTATATATGATCACGAACAGAAACATCTCGCTTCATAGCACAATACACATAGATTCTTAGAGCGAGCATAACACACAAAAGGATACAAGTTTGGCACTAGCTCAGCTAAAATAGAACTCCAACCATGGCATCACTGCCGCCACCTCGCATACCGAGGAGACGTGGCGAACGTCACGAAAATCTACCATCGATAAAATCCATGCCCGACAGACCAACCAAACATCAACTTCTCATCCCACTGACTGACCTTACGCCCTCCACAAGGGACAACCATCTCTGGGCCTCAACTGGCTCATGCAGCCACCTCGATTGACTGCCACAATTCTATCGGCTCCATGCCACGAACACTCTCATATCTGGTGTGTCGAACACCCTGGACCAGCTCCGATCCCAACACAAACCTTCCATGAATTCTGATCCAATCTGGATAAAGGCATATCATAATTGGCCACCCAAGGCCTCACTTGCACATGGTTCCCACCATTCTCAGCTCACCACAATTGGCACCTTTTGGCTGTGAAAACCCATCTACCAGCTTCCAACCATTCGTCAATGGGGAAACTCTTACTTGCTCAATGTATACTCTTACACGATCATTTACTACACCCAATAAACTCATTCTGAATCTTGACGGCCCATCTGTTGACTCTACACTGATCATTACCACATCTCAAATCAATCCTCACTCGGACACTGCATCCAATTCTGATCCTTACGCTAACTCTACCCTCTTAGGGGAGTATGGTAAAACCAAACGACAAGACTCCATAATCCTTGGTCCACATCAACTCTAGACTTAGACTTATAGGGAATTCCTCCCAAGCTAGCCACAAGACCAGGGCTCCCATTTGATGACATCCCTCCTGGGATCTCCAAGCTCAGGCATTGTCTATTGCACAGCCTCATTAAATCCTTCATCTCAGTTACTCCAAATGGGCACCTGCCAACCTTGGCTCTGCTCTCACCACAGAGCCATGGAACATAACCTTAGCAATCCTTGGAACACATCTCCAAGACAGACAAGTGTTGTCTTTTACCATAGCAACTTGGTCGACAATGCCGTAACCACTCTGCATGTATCTCCAGACATCACAGATTCATGCCACAACTGGGTCCTTCTTACAACATTTCAAACTCTCAGACTCAACTGGGCCTCTTCTAGGCATTATCACAGTCGACCACTCGACTGGCCTCACTAGCTACTCATAGCTACCAACCGGGACCCCTAAATCCTTCCTCGGAGAACACATCTCTAGAACTACGATTCCATCCTAAGGACACAGCCTCCAACACGAGTCGAACAGCTAGCTTACCGACTCCAAACATCGCTTCCTCGTCCTTTGTTAGGCTATATACTTTGCAACTCCCAACAAGGACCACTACCAAATACCTGACATCGCTTCCATTGAGTGAATAGGGTACTCACCCAGCACATCTGCCGTCACATTTCCTCAACTCTTTATTCCATCGGTGCCACAAACCACAATACCTCAAACAATGGCATGGTAACTGACATAGCTTACACAACTAGAAACAATCTTATAGTAAAGAAACAATCCTCTCAATTGGTCAAAAACCTCCGACACTCTACCAATTTTTAAAAATCCATCTGTAGTAACCATTAGTGCGATCCTGAACTCGTGGGTTATGGGCCCACCACGCTCCTGCTGTGTACTCTACACTATGCACACAATCATCACAGACACCTCGGTGTCCACCATCCTGACATTCCTCAACACGGCTAGCTAATTCTAAAAAATAGGGTGAGAAAATCTCAAATACCTCGACCCCAGAGCACAGGTTCTCTCTCCTGATCTGGCAATCCTCTTGCAACTCCATAGGCTCCAATCCACAATGCATTAAAAATCATAATGCCAGCCATAAATTCTCATACACATAGCCCAACTGGTACTCATCCTTCCATAATAACGCCAATGCACCCTTACGCATCAAGGGGATGGGCATGAATTCTCATGGGCAGTTGCACTACCGAAACATAGAACACTTCTCACGAGCCACCACCCCACTAATAAGCAAGGCACTTCCTATACGCACTCCTTGGCATACTCGAGGAGACCAACCAATCTGAACATGCAATGCAAGACCGCAGAACTTAGCCAAATCGTAATTCTCTTCGACCAAGGAGAAACCAACATACCTCCTATGAAGCGGGAGGTCTCCACGCTTGACCTGACCTTAAATCTCACACATGCTAGAAACCTCGCCTTCCAGCACCAAGGAAGGCCATTTCTACTATCAAGTCAGCTCCTCTGATGACACTCACCAAGTGTCCCATTGGACCACACTGGTAGCATCTCTTGGCAAACCATTGCAACTCACCAGATTGCAACTCGTCACGCCTTGAGCACTGACTTTGTTGATTGCCAGCCACACTCTGCCATAGTAGTTGAGCTAGCCAGCACCACACGCTTCTTACCTATGCCTGTCTCTGATCTCAGAGTCATTAACACTTCAAAACACTTATCGAGGAGCGAACAAATCACTAAAGACGCCAGGCTCGAAGGCTACTACACTAACAACCTCGGGACATTATTCTCTCAAATCTGTCCTTGTAGACACTGACCCATTATCAATTCTTAAGTCCTCAAAATATCTATCTCTTGAGCAGCTACTGCATGGACCACCACACCAAGAACCATGATCGGCACTTGCCAAAGCTTATCCTCAAGTTCTGAATCTGTTGCTGAACCTTCACTTCTCACCTACCACCATGCACGATGCATCCAATGCGGTGCACAATGGTCCCAAATTTCTGGGCCACGAACCAAGCCACCATCGTACTATCTGGAATCAGATTCAAGACAAACACAACCCATTCATGCGTAGACACGCAGGACTTAAAACTCACTTGGACATCTCTATCCATTTGTAGCAACTCAAAAATTTAAATATGCATTTATATGTAAAAAATAATGAAAGATGAAAATAAAATAAATGATAAATATTTTTCTTTATGTCTTTAAAGTGTAGAATATATAAATGTGAACTCTATCCCACGTGTTAACACGAACGATGAGATTCGCGACATGATTCTGACAAGGCGAAGACGTCAGTACTGTAGCAATACTGTACCATCTGGTTTAAGAGAGTATTATTAGCTCTAATTAAATCCTAATTAGTGGATGATGTAATTTCTTACCTAATTGAATAAATGAGGTTATTGATTATGTCAGACTCCTGGCCACCTCATAACGTAGGCTTAGCCCTCATAGGACATCAAAAGATATCCACGGGACAACGGGCAATCCATAAGGTCAAGCCAAGACAAACAAAAATCAAGACGTCGAGAAATGACACTCTGGGTATAAGCGATCCAACACTCGGCCGCAAGGGGAAACCAAGCAGTCAATGAAGAAACCGCTACGCAACCAGAGACAAGAATACTGGCAGTCCTACATTGGGTCGTTAGGGAAACTGTGGTAGTCAAAGAGTAAACTGCACCCAGTCGACCTGAACCGACCTATCTAGGGAACCACCGACACTCAGACACCGCCCTAGAACACGGACCTAACATAGGCAGGACACGGAATAAGCCATCACGGCCAACCGACTCAGCTGCGGACTTCACTCATTAAGCGGTCACCAAGGGGCCGCTCAATGGACTGGACGGTCCAGATAAGGCCGCCCAGGGAGACAGAGTGGTCTAGAACAGGCTGCTCACAGACAACGGGGGGGACAATGCTGGACGGTTAGGGCTGGACCGCCCCATGGCATAGAGCGGCTAAGGGCCAGCCGCTCAAGCCAACCGACCTACTACAGTAACCCGTCAGAATGGCTTTGACCAAATCGCCCCAAAGAATAGAACAGTTAGGGGCAAACTACCCCATGAACTGCCTCAAAAACTGTTGACCCTAAGTCAACTGGGATGAACGGTTAAGCCCTAGCCGCTCAACCCAACCGAGAAATAGAACGGCTGGAACCCAACCGGCCAACAGGATTGGATGGCTCAGACCTGGCCGTGCCATCCACTGGGTGGTCTATCGCGTGACCGCATAGACACCCACCGACCTACTCTAAACGGTCAGAAATCAGTCGCCCTAAGCCTTAAACGGCCACTGTGAAGCCGTTTAGGTGTTATGGTGAGCAAACCCAAGGGTTCGTCCGATCGTGGCCTTTCCACGCCCTGTTCGTGCGAAAACGAAGGGGATACAGCCACAATCACCCTGGTAATCACATAGACTCCGACCGGAGTCAAAACTATGCACAAATCGCAAGAAACGAGCGATTCTAACGAAATCACCCAAATGGAGTAACCAGACTTCCCGGGCTCCTAACGGTCCCGAATGACTGTCAATCAACATGAAACTAGTATCAATGGAACGCAGACGTTCCAGGGAGTCGAATGGTACTAACCGTTCCAAAAATCATCATCGTTTTTCGACGAAGCCTGTGAACTCCCAAAAATCACAACGAGCCTAAACTCGCTCATTCTCTCACCGTATAGCATGAAACTGTGAGGGAAGGTGCAGGAAAGGTAGGTGATCCATCTCCCTACCTCCACTGAAGAAATCGGGCGTCGAAGTGACTAAACCGTGTCGAAAAACACAACACGAGTTCGACCGTCGGCTTTGAATCCACCATTCTGGATCGCGCCAAAATCGATCCCATCCTCGTCCCTTCGCGCAGCCGACCATCCCCACGCCCTCGCCACCTCGCCCACGAACCTCCTCCGTCTACAGCCAGAGCCAGAAGGGCGAGAGAGGAGAGAAAATGGGAGAGAGAGAGAGAGAGAGGGACGTGCGCGAATGAAAGGGAGGAGAGAGGAAAAGGAAAGAAAAAGAAAGAAATTAAAATGCATGAGATGCAACATATGCATGTGCTGACATGTGAGATAAAGCCGCTCCTCCCTCGTCGATCCACAGCTCACTTACCTCGTCGTCGTAGTAATAATTAAAAATAGTCATCGTCACCATCATCATCATACGGAGGCATCGATCATCCTGTTAAGCAGGTTGCTTCTTGGGCGCCGCGGCGATGTGGGCGACATGGAACTGAGCGGTGTACTTGTGGGCGGACTCCTCCATCTCCTCGTGGGGCGGCTCGTTCAGGAATGCCCAGTTGCTCCTCGTCCACCTGTTCAAACCACCCAGAAGAACCAAGAACCCTCAATCGGCCATCAGAAATCAGAACTGAGAACGGACACCCCCTCCCACCATGCGCGCAGCGGTATCTTGTTCTCAGAGATGGGTACTCACCAGTCGCCGGTGAGCTTGGTGACCCTGTCGGCGCCGACGGGGGAGTCGGGCTCGCTGCCGCCGCCGGGGAAGGTCTTGCTCTTCTCGAGGTTCTGCCAGAAGAGGGACTTCTTCTCGCCGCCGTGGGGGCTCCTCAGCGTGGAGGTGGGCGACAGGGCCTGCTCCTCCTGCTCTTCCCCGTCGCAGCTCTTCCTGCGAACCTTCCAGAAGCTGTCGATCTCCTCCTTGGTCAGTGATCTGTTCCTCTCCAGCCGAGCTACCCCCCCAAAGAACCAGAAAAGTTAGAACCAAATAAACAAATATGTAGAACCACAAACCCAACCGCAGGCCAGCATCGCAGATCTCCCCACATCACCCTCCATGGAAGAACAAACGTAGGTACGTAGAGACACGCACGCAGGTGTCAGGTTGTCGATCGCTCACCTGTCTCCGGGTCGCGAACGGGGCAGTTCCATCCTGCCATCAGAGAACCCATCTCTGATCTTTTCTGCTGATCTCTCTTTCTCTCTTACTCCCCCTCAAAATCACCCACTTTTCCCTTGCCGGCCGGGACTCAACCGTACAGAGAGGACGCGAGCAGTGAACAGGAAACTAAGTTTTTTTTTTCTGGCGAAGCAGACTAGGATGGATAATGGAAGAACCAAAGGGAAGTCTCTAATATATATATAACGCGAGAGAGAGAGAGAGGGGTGGGGTTGTTGGGTGGCAGGTGGCAGTGCACACCGATTCGTCGAAACAGGGAGTTGAAGGAGGAAACGCCGTTACCAATGCTTCCATTGATCCCATCCCCGTACCGGGCCGGTAGTCGCGACAACATAGACGACTGTTACGGTGTTGGGGGATGAGCATGACCCCCGCCTGACTGGAACCACACCACCCTTTGTCGTTATCCGCGGCAGGGGGTCAGCTCACCGCCTCGTCAGACGACGAGGCTAGGGCCGCTAGGCTACTCCAGAAGCATCTGGTCCTCCCTTTTATCCAGATGCAATCATCGTCGTAACATTCTCATTAATGATAAATATTAGGCTTTTTTATGAACTTTGTTAAACAATTTATCATATTTGTATCTATATCCCCAATTACATCATTTGCCAAGAATATCTGCGGACTCCAGGTTATGGCCTGATGATTGTAATTATTATCTCTTTATATAGCTCACGTTTGGTGCAGATATAAACACAACTTATTTTCTAATAATCTATGTTTAACATGTCTATTGACTATCACTCTAATATATTTTAATTACTTTCACATTTCAGTTTAAAATATTGTTCTAATTTATATTACGTGTGGTGTGATTCCAATTCGTTATACGCTCTCTCGACAAACACCCCCAACCCTTCAGGGGCCTCATCAGCCTCTTGGGTGACTTCCCCAGTTCTGGGTAGCAGTAATCCGATGCTAAACTAGGTTATCGATATCTAGAGCTCTGGGTCATTACAGTTGGTATCAGAGCGGTGTTGAGGAATCATGTAAGGAATTGAAATTACACAGCTATTATCCAGAGTTAGTCCAATTGCACCATCTATTGCTGGCTTAGGATGTTTTCTATATGATTAATGGATTTTCCTATTTATTATCCGTGGTTGCTAGTCGTTTCAAGATGCCGCCTCGGCGTCGGAGAGTCCCGGTTCCCCAGGAAGTGAGTAGTGTCCCTCAAGATGTTCCTGCTCCGGCTCCTGTTATTTCGGCTCAAGAGGATGCACCTGGCAGTCGCAAACGTAGTTTGAAGGAATTTTTGTTGTTTCATCCACCAACTTTTGAAGGCCAGACTAATCCTGATGCCGCCAGGGTATGGCTAGACGCGACCGAGCGCGTGTTTCACTCTATGGAATGTGCGGAAGATGAGAAAGTGATGCTTGGCACTTTTCAGCTCCAGGGCGCAGTGCTAACATGGTGGAATACGGAATGGGAGATTTCTTTCCAATCTCGCTCGCTCTGGCAGATTTTGTGGGCTGAGTTCATTGCCACATTCAAACCTACTTTCAGTCCGGCTTACCTCAGGATGGATAAAATGCATCAATTTTTGTAGCTCGTCCAGGGAGGAATGTCGGTGCTTGAATATCGAAACAGGTTCATAGAATTGGGCCGTTATGTGCCCCACGTGCTAGCAAATGAAGCATTGAAGATGGAGCAATTTCTTCATGGTCTTCGTGCCGAATTAAGGTAGCCGTTGATCGTTGCTCGTATGTATAATATGAATGAAGTATATCAGGCTGCAGCAACATTGGAGTTAGATTTGGCAAGATCCCAGACTCCTTCTCAAGCAGTGTCGGTTCAGTCGACAGTTCAGCTTCCATCTGGTTATCTGCCTCCTGTTCCAGGATTTTCTTCTGCCACTCCCATTGCTAGTGGTGTTGCTTCTTCAGGCAAGTCCCAGTTCAGGAGATTCAAGAATAAGAAGAGGTTCAAGAAGCGATTTGACCAGCAGGCATCGTCGGGTGCAGTACAGCAGTCAGCTCCTTCCTTCCAGCAGCGTCAGAGTTCTGCTAAAAGCCAATTCAAGGGTTGTGCACGGTGTGTTGGCAGCCACCCAGCAAACCATGCTCTTTGCCGATGATATGTTTTCGATGTGACCAGTCGGGTCATGTGGTGAGAGACTATCCTTTGCGACCGATTCCAGTGCAATTCGGTCCAGCAGCTCAATCCCAGCCGTCTCAATCGCAGTTCAGGCCTCCACTCCCACCACCGCCTCCATCTCAACAGTTCCAGCAGATTCACCCTCAGGCTTCAGTAGCATCTTCCTTCCAGTCCTCTGCAGCTGCCAGTAGAAAGCTAAAGGGCAAGGTGACTCATATTTCGTGGGCTGAGGCTGTGGCTTCAAATCTTGTTGAAGACCTAGGGACATGACTCAAATAAAATAGAAAATACCATGATAAGACTCAAATAAAATATAAACACTATATGCTATGACTCAAAGAAATGTAAAAGATATGATGGTACATGATGACGATCCATCCGGGCTCCGAAAAGTGTGGAGGGATAAATGATGTCCCCATCATGATCCATCCCCCATCCCTTGACATAATGATAGGCCACGTGCAGATGCTGCCCCAGGATGGCCGCTGGTCGAGCCTCAATAGTTAGCCCATGCACCCGCAAGAGGACGTAGAACCAGGTTGTGTCTACATAGTTCTGCGGCCTCTGCTCGTCCCTCCTCACAAATGTGCAATAGGGGCAAATCAAGTCCTTCTCGGCCTGCCAGCTGGTTGCGGGGGTGCCTTCCTCTTCTTCCGGCAGTGGATAGTTGATCAGCTCCAGGCGGTCCGATCTGATGCGACAGAGGTCCCGTAGGGTCTTCTTGAAATCATCCTTCGACACCGAAGGCAGCTTGGCCTGTGGCACCGGTTTACCCTCTCGGGCCGCCTTACGAGCAATCATGTAGTCGGCCACATCCTTGCTTTTGCCATGCCACAGGCATAGGAGGTGCTCTGGGTTGATGTCAAGAACAGGCACGGGCTGTCGGCTTAAGAATCCCCTCTCTGCTCTGTCCCAGCAGTCGGTCTTGTGAGACCGATAAAAGGCCGTGTGGACGTTCCACCACTTCACGTACTCAGGTGTCACCCGAGGGACGTGACCGAGAGTTGGTACTCTGAAGGTAGCGGCGTCTGCCCGGTGGAAGAAGTCCCACCAGACTCTAGCATTCTCTGCAACCAAGCTTCCCCAAAGAGCCCGCGTCGCCAAGCCGAACTGGGCGCTGTATATAGGAATATTCTGGTCGTAGCCAAAGTTCCAGCCAAAACAAAAGGGGTAATACGGCTCCAGCAGTAACGTCTCCCCCTTCCTGAATGCCAGCACGTTGGGACGGATGGACAGTGCCCAGTCCCTCAATTCGGGTTCTAGCAGCAGGCGAACCACATTTGCCTGGCTAATCGGGTGGACGTACTTCTCCACCTGGTCGTCCTTGCACTCTCTCTTACTGTTCACCAAGGGGCTGGAGTGCGCAGCTAGTGCCCAAAAATGAATAGTCCCAGTGACATCTTGAGGGACTGTGGTCAGTCAGCCCTGGTTATCATACAGCGGCAGAGAAGTAGGTCCCAGCTCGGCACGGGCAAATTCAAGCATCCGCGGCACGAGCCCCCAGTCCTGAATGGCACGCGGGGCGAACTCCGGGAATAGAGAACAAACCCACGCATTGAAAAAATGCAGCGGGCACACATACCGGGCCTGCTGCAGGACCTGATGAGTGCTGATATCCCCCAGAGCCTTGTATATTAGGTAGTGGGTAGCTGGACAGAGAGACAGCTTAATCCCCCATGCCATCTGGCACGCCAGGTAAATTGCATCTGGCCTGATCACCATCTCGTCCCCGTACGGCATCGCAAACGAACATAGCTAGTATGTTAAATACACCGCACAGTGCATCAGCGGGTCGACTGTGTTGGATCTGGTAAACTCAGAGAACCCTCTCTGATACCAAGTGTTGGGGATGCGATGAGGGAGCAGATAACTGATCAGAGATAAGGACGCTGGCAGTTCTAGATTGAGTCATTTGGGAACTGTCGTAGTTAAGGAAGAGGCCGCACTCAGTCACCTGAGCCAACCTATCCAGAGACTACTGACACACAGACACCACCCTATAACACAATCTAAGACAGACCGACACACAGACGGACACAGAACGAAACAACCGAAAACCCTAAGGGGATGAGCGGTTCCAGGAGGACCGCACAAAGGCATGGGCAGTCTGGGATAGGCCGCTTAAGTGACTAAAACACTAAAGGGGGTTGGGCGGTTAAGGACTGGTCACCCAAGGGGATGAGCGATGAAGGATAGGCTGCTCAAAGGTCAGACGCCTAAAATCCTAAGGGGATGGGCGGTCAGGGAAGAGCCACCTAATGGGATGAGTGGTCAAGTCTTGGCAGCTCAAGCCCATGACCCAGTCTAGTTCCTGGTCAAAATGGTCTTGATCGGATCACTGAACGGAGCTAACTTACTACAGTGCCAGTCAAAATGGTCTTGATCGGACCGTATAACGCGACCGACACTCAACTGTTTACCAAGGGTCAACAGGGATGGGCGGTCATATGCTGGTCACTCAACCCAACAGAAAGACTGATGGCTAGAAGTTGGCTGCCCAAGGGGTGATGGGCGGACCGTACCGGGCCACACATACCATGTGCGGTCTATCATGTGACCGCACAAGCCCCAAAACTAGCGAGGATGAGCGGTCCAAGGCTGGCCGTTCATATAGATGAATGGCACCTGGTTCGACCGTCCAACCGTGACGTCGAGCAAACCATGGGGTTGGCCAAATCTTGGCCTTCCCATGCCCCATTCATGCCGAGACGAAGGGGATACAACCATGGACACACATACAATCACATGGACTCCATCTGGAGTTAAAATGGTACACGGATCGCAAGAAACTGGCGATTCTAATGAAATCACCCAAATGGGACAACCGGACTTCCCGGGCTCCCCACGGTCAAATGGGACCGCCAATCGAGATGAAATCAGTGACAATGGAATGCTGACGTTCTAGGGAGTCCAATGACACTAACCGACTGCAAAATCGTCACTGATTTCTGACGAAGCAAGCCGCAGTGGCAAATGCTATTTGTACAGTAGTTGGTCAAGGTATGCAACGCGCGACCATCCCCATGGTGGCGGTGAAGGGAGAGCACCAATTGGTAGAAAAAGACCCCCGACCCCTTGGGGTTATCTTGCGCTTGGAAGAAGACCTACGAAACCCACGAGATCCCAACGAGCCCGATCTCGCTCATTCGAGTACCAAACGACGTGCAGGGATAGGAAAAACGTAGAGGATGAAGTGGTGATCCATCTCCCTACCTCCACCGATGAAACCAAGCGTCGAAGCGACTAATCCACTTCGAAAATCACCCGAAATGCGAATGATGCCTTCTCGGAATCCACCGAGAGATCGCGCCCGCCACGCTCCAACCGCCGCTCTATCTCGCGAACCGATCTCCCTGACGCGTCCCCACCTCGGCTATCTCCGCAACGGTGCGCGCCCTGTACCGAACGGACTAGAGATGGGAGAGAAATGAGAGATAGAAGGGAGGGTGAGAAATGAGAGGGGAGAGAGGGGGTTAAGGGTTAAATAGAAGAAATTTCCTGTGTGACAACACAAGCACCATCAATCTGGCTAAGAATCCCATCCAGCATTCCTGCTCAAAACATATTGAAGTAAGACATCATTTTCTTCGAGATGAGGTAAACAAGAAAAACTTTGAATTCTAGTTTATTTAATCTGAAAAATAAGTCACAGATATTTTTACCAAACCTCTGAGCACTGACAGATTTTCCACCTTGAGAAGAGAACTGGGTTTGTGTCGTCCTCCCACTTGACTGCTCTCATTTGAAATAAGTGCATCCCACATTCAGAGTCTTCTTAAGTTCATTGTGCATGTTTAGCTAGCTGCATCACATCTGTCTACATGTTGCCATGTTCATCATAAGTGTGTTTCCCTTTGGTATATAAAATGGTGATGTGGGAAAGGGCAGGTTCAATCTGCCTGGAATCACTCATTATGCGTGAGGCAAGTCCTCTGTCAGGTATCAAGGGAACCTGCATTCTGCATTCTTTCTATTTTGCATGCATGGATTTAGGGGGAGCAAGTTATTTCACGAGAGGTTCTTCTCTAAGATCAATTCATTGACTGCCCATTCTCAGAAGAGATCCCTGCACTTAGCATTGAGGCTAATCCTTGTATTGAGGGCTTAAACTCAACAACCTTCTGCATTTTGAAATCTTGAACCCTGATGGGGATACCTCGTTGGTCTACCTTTGTTGATATGCCCTAACACACGGTCTGCTCGTGCCCATCCAATGACCATTACTCTTTCATATTTCGTGCTCTGTATTGTGATCCACCATTTCTTCCCAAGAGACATTGGTTCAAGGCACTAATTGCAGAGCAATGGTTGAGGTATGCTGAGTAACTAGGTACACTCCACCTGAGACATGAGGTGGCTTACGCAGAAAGGTGCTCTCTTGACTATCTCTGCTCTGGTTCTTCAAAAGCAAAACAAAAAAGGGAAACAAATAATAAAAAAAATAGAGCAATAGCCTATTCTCATCGAGAAACTACACCACTTCACCAAAGAAGTGCTAGCGGGTCAGGCATGATGTGGCAGGCCAACTCTGGTTCCCATGCGGCATGATAGTAAACTGCACTAAGTGACTGGGCAGCTGCACTGAAACAAATGTGACTCTTTACGTCAAATGGTGCCAGTTCAACTTGATTGTCAGTTCATCACAAAATTGCTTAACAGAGGTGCCTACATTCATAGTCTCTACATTCTATCTTGTCTGGCTTCACTACTGCTAGCTATTGTTCCTCTCCAGGAACATTATGTTTATAACCGAGAACATTATGTTTTTTGTTTCCTCAAGGTATACTAGCCTTTGTAGTCTCTGTGAGCATACCCTGGCTCGTTCCTTTGTTTCAACCGTGCTTGCATGTGTTTTTGATTTTGATCCCTCAATTCATTCTTTGTCCTACCATTCTAGCCTATTGGGAAATCCTTTAATTTGATGGTCCAGGTTCACTGTTGTGTGTCTTAATTCTTAACCTCTCCACTGAGTTTTTCTCTTGTTCTCATCCCTATCCTCACTCCTCTGTTTTTGGTGGTGTCAAAGGGGGAGAGAGTGTGAATTTTCATTAAGGGGGTGCTTGATTAAGGGAGAGTTTGCTTTCGTTGCATATCTAGTTCATAGCATATTTTGAATCCCCAGCCCCCTTCCAACACCCTTCCCAGTGCCGTTCCCATGTCCCCATCACCCAAGGTCATCCACGGCGGTCTAGGAATCCCACACCATCATCTCCCCTCTTCGGTGTTAGCAGATTTATCCTCCTGCTGTCTGCAGATCTGAGATAGCATCTGAGGCTCATTTTGCAGTGGCTGCACCGACTCCGACGGGAAGAATCTTCAAGAATCCCCTTCTATGGGTTTGTTCTTCTCCGAGTCCTCTTTGCTTCGGAGGTGGTTTTACGTTGTTTCGACTTCGGCATAGTTCGTAGCGCCCGCTCTCGTGCAACTGCGGAGAGCCCACATGAACCACTCCACCCAGGATGAGCAGTGGAATAGCAGAGCACTCCACACCTCCTTCGACAATCTTATGGTAGAGACCTTCTTCATAGACATACCCCTCGACATCCTGAAACCAACCCCAGTGGTTTCATCGTGTTCTGACCACCGTGCTAGGCGTGTCGCCCCGAAAACCCTACCCCTGTTGGTCTGCTCGCCCAGAAAATAGAGGCTCACCACAGAAGTGACTGCGACCAGCTCTGTGCTCCAATGGACCTCAAATTTTTAGGGTAAGTAGATCTCCCAGTCCTCTATCCAACCACGTTGGTCCCGCTCTGTTTGGAGGTCTACAGCGAGAGTTCTACTGTCGGCCCCACGACTGCACCAACCTACCCTGTGAGGCAGAACTGTGCAGTGTGACTTCTCAGGTCTGCCCTGCCTTCCAGAGACCTCGGATAGACACCAAACTTCACGGAGAGCTACTTCACTTCCACAGTAACCATTTGGTGCAAGCAGCACCGCGTTCGGAGTCCTGTGCACAGTGTACCCAGAGATCCATTTCGGTTCAGTCTGACAGGGCTGTGTGCAGGGCAACAGATCCCTCTTCCCTACCCCATGTCCCCCCCTCCTGCGTGAGAGTAGTTTTGTACTGGTCATCCCCTTCCCCTAGCTTCCCCCCTCCCTGCGTGGAGTGGTACTTTTGTGGTTGTACTAGAAGGTTCATCTGAAAGCACCATCGACGTAACGTGCTCGCCAGGTGTGCACAGTCACCAGCGTGGCCACATCTCCGACTGGAGCCGATCCTTCGGATGGCTAGGTATGTCGGTTGCCACTCCTTTTCCTACTTTTCTAGTATTAGTTCCTATGTCACGTCGATGAGATGAGTGCTCATTCCCAAATGATCCACCTAATTGAGTGAACTTGCTGCCAGTGAGAAGAGCGTACACTTGATCAGGGCCCCACGGTACTGGCCAGCCCAGTAGAATCCAGTGCCCATCCCATTCTCCCCGGGTGGCTTCCACCACCCTCCTCGCAATTCAGACCATGTCCAACACCCCATGAGCCATTGCTCGGCTAGCTAGCACTCCATACCCTTGAGGAGTTCACTTTTTGTGTGAGTGATCATCTTGTTGTCTAGGCGTACGTGCTCACGAATTTGCTGGCTTTAGGTCTCAGTTTTCTGTCCGGGCTCGTCCCGGGTCAGATTTGGTATCAGAGCAAGTTCTCGGCTTGCTCTTGCATGTCGAGTCCTAGGCCAACTTCCATTCCCTTGCATAGCCCCTCGCATCAGTAGCATGTGGTCTAGTCTCTTAAACCGCATAGGGCTCGCCCAAAAAGCATTGGAAATCTTAGGACTTCATTTCTCGGCCAATTGACTGTGGCGGCCTTGGGGTTCTTAATTTATCCTCTTTGCAGGTTGCTATGAGAACCAAACTGCTTTCGGAAGCGATCACATCTTCCTCGCTGTGGGCCACATTTTTTAGTGCTAAACACTTGCATCTTCATCACTACGCTGCGGCCTCTTTCTGTCACTCTCTTGCTGCGGACAGGGCGCTTTGGCAGCAGGCCGCCAAGCTCATCTATGATCACCACCGGGTTTTCATTTCCCCACAAGATGGGTGCGCATGCTTCTGGCTGGATATATGGGCAGGTGGCTCTCCTTTGATGACGTTTCTGCCCTCTGAGGTATGGGATGCATTGTCAGGCAAAACTTGCATGGTCCGTCAAGCATTTTCTGATTGCTCGGGTGCAGCCCTTTTAACCGCTAGACAATTCTGTCCACCGCTCCTCCTTCAGCAGGTCTTTGCATCCGCGGGGGAACATGATATTTGGGTGTGGACCCCAAACCCGGATGGGCTATTCTCCACCAAATCTATCCGTCATATGCTCAGCCCTACAGCCTCTACACCATGGGTTGGCTTGTGGAACCATCGCATCCCTGTTAAATGGTCTGTCCTCACGTGGCACCTCCTCCTTCGCTGCATCCCCACGGACAACATCATTGCAGGCTGTGGAGTCCCCCTCTACTCTATGTGTTGTTGCTGCCCCTCTCCTCAACAGCAAGGTTGCCTCCACCTATTTTTTCATAGCCGGACTGCCAAGGGTGTTTGGGCTGGCCTATTTGATTTCCTCAAGTTTAACTATGCAGCTACCACGTCCGTCCCTTCGGCCATCTCTATCTTCTTGGCTGGGCTGCCCATCTTCACTGTGGCTGGGACCTTCTTGAGGTGCATCTTCTTGGCTGGTATTTGGGAGATTTGGTTCAGCCGGAACCACGCTAGTTATGACGGCCAGCTCATGGACTCTCGACACATTCTTTGTCATGTCATGCAAATAGTCCACTCTACGGCCTCTCTTCATCATTTTTAGGGGGCAGCCATGCTCCCATCGCAGCGCCAATGGCTGGCCTCTTGGGGTGTCTCCTTCAACATGGTGCAGCAGCTGCCTATGTGGCTGATTCGGTGGCTCCCCCCAGCTCCGGGTAGGCTCAAACTTAATGTTGATGGCACATTTAAGTGTGATATGGGAGCTACTAGGGGTGGTGCGATTCTTCGTGATTCTCGTGGGCTCCTTGTCTTTGCTTTTGTTGTGCCATACCAGCATGTTTCCTCGAGTCTTGAAGTTGAAGCCCTAGCCCTCCGGGATGGTCTTTCACTTTGCTATGAATGGGGCATACTTGCGGTTGAGGTTGAGACCGACTCTCTTGTCATTGCACAAGTGGCTAACCGGCGGTTCTGTTGCCCGTGGCGGCTACACCTTCTCATGAAAGATGTTGATTCCTTCTCTCCGGTGTTGCACTTCTCCATCTCAAATGTGTTTAGGGAAGCCAAGCAAGTGGCAGATGCATTGTAACGACCCAGAGACCATGGTACCGATAACCCGATACAAGTACCGGACTACCGCTACCATGAACTGGGGACGCCACCCAGGAGGCTGATGATCCTAAAAGACAGCATATGAGACTAACAACCGGGGTACTACTTTGTACAACCCTTATACCTCTGTTCAATCTTTCCACCTCCGGCCAATCCTTACTCGCACTGGATTCTATCGCTGCCACCAAACCCGACAGATCCATCACCCGGCATACCATAAAAGTCGAAGGGAAGATCATCAGCTATACTGCCACGGCAGGCACCTTGCAGTTAAAGAATGAAAAGGAAGAGCCGATCGCGCTCTTTGGCTATACCGCGTATTGCAAAGAAGGAGAGCCTAACCCTGATAAACGACCGCTGACCTTTGCATTTAATGGAGGCCCCGGCTCTTCTTCGCTGTGGTTACACCTGGGAGCCCTCGGCCCCCGCCATATCGTCGTGGATGACCCCGGCCCCAATGCACCGCCTCCTTACAAAGTAGAGGACAACGAACATAGCATCCTCGATGTATCCGATCTGGTTATGATCGACCCCATTGGCACAGGCCTTAGCCATGCCATTGGAAAAGCCGTCAATAAAGATTTCTGGGGCGTAGACCCTGACATGAGGTCCATCAGCTCATTTATCGAAGCATACCTCAAAGAATCGGATCGCTGGAACTCGCCCAAATTTCTGCTGGGCGAAAGCTATGGCACGACCCGCTCCGCAGCCATCGCCTGCTATTTGAATAACACCCTGGGCATCCAGCTGAATGGTGTCATCCTCGTCTCCACCGTCCTTGACATCCATACGCTCAACTTCCAGGACGATATTTCCTATGAGCTCTACCTCCCGTCTTATGCAGCCGTGGCATGGTATCACCATAAAGTAGCGAATCCTCCGACGGACCTGCCCACATTCCTCAACGAAGTGCGGCAATTTGCAGCGGGCGAATATACCAGCGCCCTGCAAAAAGGCAGTACCCTGACCGAAGCGGAAGAAGTCGCCATTGCCACAAAGCTGGCTGCCTATACAGGCATCCCCCCTGCTTACTGGATAAAAGCCAGGCTCCGCCTGTCCGAAGAGGACTTCACACCGGAATTATTACGGGACGACCATGAGACGGTAGGCCGGTTCGACGCACGCTACAAAGGCATCACTCAAAATCTGCTGAGCGAATATGCCTATGACGATCCGCAAAGCTCACAAATAAGCCCGCCCTTTATCTCGTCCTACCTGAATTACTTCTATACAGAGTTAAAAGTCGATAAGAAGTACACCTATCATCCCAATGCATATAACGCAGAAGGGTTCAAATGGGACTGGCGTCACGCAGCCAACGAGGGAGGTTTTCCCAGCATTACGAACACCGGTGTAGACCTTGCCAACGTAATGAGCAAAAACCCGCACCTGAAGATCCTTGTGTTGAATGGCTATTACGATCTGGCGACCCCCTTTTTCGCCACCGAATACACCTTCAATCACCTGGGGCTCGAGAAAAAGCTCCTGAATAACATCATCTTTAAATATTACGAGGCGGGACATATGATGTACATCCATCCGGCCTCCCTGGTCGCATTCAAAAAAGATATCGCCGCATTCATACAATCCATTCCCTGACAGTCACACATGGTCAACACCCACACAGGCGCCCCTCACCGGGGCGCCCTTTTTTTAAAGATTCTTTACAGACCTGTCACGTTTTTAATATTAACAATATCAACGGCGGTGGCTAGAATGGTAATAACAGTAAAATTACAGAACTACAGAGTCTCTATATGCTACTCCTACCCTCACAGGGAAAGCCACAACCTTAAGTTAGAACCACCAATCTAAGTAAACTCACAATCACGCAACTGAGAGAATCTACGAAGCCTCTATTGTATGAATTGTCCTTATAGATAGAAACCACTACGGAAACCACATCGTTGTAATATCCTATCTCAGCTATCAGGAGAATCCTGACAACATTGTTGGGAAAGCCTCAGTCTCATAGTTGAGAAGTCACGCTAGAGTCACCTAGTTAGAACGCACTCACTCTACTTCGAGGAACCACGACTCGCAGTTGGGAAACTAAACCCAAGGGTGACTGAAGTACTCACTAGCACTATCACTGGCTGGATACGTCCATTGACATCTTACACCACGCCTGCAATCCTTGGCCTGCCCATCTCTCTCTAATAGTGAGGCAAGGAACTGGGTCAGATGTGTCTCGTGATGTCTTACACCGCCCACCAACTCAAGCCTGCCCAACTCCCTCGAGGAGTGAGGCTGAGTCACAACAACACTAGGACGGGGTAGTACTCATCAGTACTAGTCCTCTGCCCCCAAACACATGTGCACACATAAACAGCCTACTCCCGTCAAGGTCCTACAGCTAGTATTTCCCCTCGACCTGGACTCTAGGTATAATAGAAAGGGGTCCCACGGCTACTAGCCTAATCGTCTCTTGGGAACAGCTCTCGACTACACGGTCGAAATGTATAGGCACTCAATGAGTAACACTCTCGACCTCGTAGCTGGTACATACATGACACTCAGTAAGCTGTGTCAATGGAGCACTGCTCAAAAGAAGCTCTAACTCACATACGCCTGAGCTACGAAACGGTACAGCCCGATACAGATAAACCACCTAAGGTCGGTAACAGCAACCAACGAATGTCGGCCTTCTAAACTCACGCGGGAATGGACCTCTGCTATCATTAATCCATATGGGGAAAAGACTCCTTACAACACATAAGTCCCACAGGGATGGCCCTTTACAATTACACCTCAAATCATTTGGAATCACGTGGGCACCTCTTCTGTGAAACCACATCGAATATGGACACCTAGCGGCATGAAACGGTGAAGCACAGTGCCCTGGGAACAAGGGAGTTGGGTAGCCAAACCCTTGGCCCCCCAAAGGCTGGGCGGCCAGGCCCCTGGCCGCCCTCCCTAGGTCACTTGTGGACTGGGCGGCCACTAGTACGGTCACCCAGCAGGCTGGGTGGCCAGCTCATTGGCCGCCCAGACCAGGCTTCTACTGGAACCTAGGCGGCCATAGTAGCAGTCGCCTTCAACCTTGGGTGGCCAGAGTATTGGCTACCCAGAAGACCTACGCGGCTAGCCCTTGGGCCGCCCAAACAATGGGCTAAAGAGAGTGACAAAGAGAAAGCAAGGGGGCCAAGCCCCTGGCCACATGTAACCTAGACAGCCAGACCCTTGGTTGCCCAGTAGACCTAGGCAGTCAAGCCTCTAGCAGCCTAGCTCTGGATGTGACGGCCACCCCCATGGCTACCTCCTGTCGGGTTTCACAGAAACTGACCAAACTTTGTGCAGAGTTCTAGGAATGAACGGGAAAATAGGGGAATCAATCCCTGGGCATTCCTACATCCAAGAAACAACATTAAACCATAGATAAAGGCCTAGATCGGCCAAAATCTGTCACTTGTCCCTGAACATGAATATTCCCCAAAACATGAAATACTCCTACTCTCGGTCTCACCGTGGCATGGAATCGTGGGGAAAATGCACGGGAAGAGTAGGGATCCATCCCCCTACCTTTTCAAAGCCTTAAACCACTGGAACCTCCAGAAACGCCGATCCTCCCCACATGGTCGGCTCCCACAACCATGACCACTCCCACCTCGTCATTCACCACAACTCCGCACCTTCATCCTCGCCGCATGCTACCAACATCGCTCCACCATGGACCCTCTCACCGTCGTCGACCGCCAGAGGTGAGAAAGTGAAAGAGAAAGAGAGACAAGAGAGTGAAGGTGAGGGTGAGAAGCGAGAGAGAGATTAGAGAGTGGAGGGGGAGAGAAGGGGTTAAAATAGGGTTTTTAATTTTTATTTTATTATATTTTTTCATATCATTTATAAAATTCACATGAACTCTAAAAATTCCTAAAAAACATATTTGACTCAAAAAAATTCCAAGAAAAAGCAAGGCCACTCCACACGTCGCCACGAACCTAAAATGACTCACATAAATACCGCCTAAGGGTCCGAAGATCCAATAGTAAAATTAGAAACTAATATAGACATAATCTGCAACCTACGGAAACACGATCCGAGACCCAGTAGTATTACAGTTCTCCCCCCATACAGGAATTTCATCCTCAAATTTTGGGACAATGCTAAGAACTCATGGAGAAGAACTCACACAATGGGTAAGACCTCACGATCACTACACACCCACCATATTCTCCATACAAAATTCTCTGAGGAACATCACCAGATCAAAACAACCAATAAAGCCCTCTTGCTCAACAGACAATTCACGCCAATCCTCAGACCGATCGGGGTACACAAAATCGACGAGTCTAGCATCAACTCAGGTTCCTTGAAACCCTCAAGGGCAGGGACAACATCTGATACACTCTGCACAAGGAGAAAAACACACGATTTGAGATGCGACTCTAATCCATGACTAGAAAATTCATGCCCAGTAGTCCACTCGGGACATCAGCTTCCTCAATTGCTGAATGCCAAGTACTCCTCACAAGGAGCACAATCATTCTTCATCCCCAAGTAACACTCATACTACTATCTCGATTGTCCACAATTCTTCCACTGACTCCACACAACCAACGATACTCATCTCATGATTTGAACATCTTTGAAGTTCACTAGTTAACATCGGTCCCAAAAGCCAAATTCTAACTAGTCTCCACCAACACCTGTGGGACACATTACAATCAACTGCCTAGGACTTCATAGTACATAATCATCATCCCATAATAAGCAACTCATTAGGCAACACATTGGTTGTAGAAAGCCATCTAGCAGTTGTCGGTCACACATCGACCAAAAGTCCTCTTACTGTAATTCCTCTCCTGCTTCTCTTGCAAGGTCACCAATCAATTCCCCTAGACACTAGCCACACATCGCTTGGCACCATCTTGGTCCTCCTTGGTCCTCCTTGGTCCTCCAGCCAATTTTCGATTTCTCAAGAGGGGAAGAAGAACAACGAGGTCACTCGCACGAACCTTGAACTCTTCAATCACATTAATCCTGGGCACACCGCCTCAAAATCCTTCCCAAAATACGTGGGCCTCCATTTCACATTATCCGTTCTGGGGGTTCTTACACCGAGGAAACAACTGTTTCACATTACAATCGACAGTTCACACTTACCACTTCACAGTTTCATCTCACCTGTTGACCAACCATGATCGATTCTTGGTGCCCACATGCATCACAAAACCTCTCATATTGAACAATCTCTTGCCTCATATACAATTCCCTTGTACAACTCCTTCTGAGCCAGGGGAAGCTTTCTCACCTTAGTGCAAAAAAAAAAATCGATTAGTGACACCACAAGATACACTGAGCTCCAAACATTCCCAAGTTCTGCTACAGCCGAGCTCTCCATCCACAATCATTGCATCAATTAATCTGGTCCTAAATGTCACGTCTGTTGAATAACTTGGGAATGTTTGGAGCTCACTATGAACCTAGACAAGTTTCTTGAGGTGACTCCAAATACACACTTCTTTAGATTCATTTTCATCTTATACTCCCTAGCTCTTTGCAAAATCTTAGACACAATAGCGGGGTGCTCTGCTTGAGTCATTGACTTCACCAGGATATCATCCACGTATGCCTCCATATAAAGATGCATCATATCATGGAAGATGGACATCATTGCCCTCTAGTAGGTAGCACCTGCGCTCTTGAGCCCAAATGGCATGACCGCATAATAATAGGTGTCCCAAGGTGTAGTGAATGAAGTCTTTTCTTGATCTTCTGGTGCCAACCTGATTTGGTTGTCTATGACGTCTGGAAGGAGGAGCTTATTCCCTACCATGCAGCCGTCATGAGGCTAAGGAAAAAATTTTACCTATTTAAAATAGGCCATGTCCCCAGGGGCAGAAACTCCCAGGCGGACGCTCTGGCAAAGTTGGCAACAGCCTTGAAACTCCCGCCTGAGGGAGAATTGAATATCACGGTCAGACACCGAAAGCTAATACCCAGTGTGCTCGATGGAGAGTCCGGCCTCACCGTCTACGAGGTCGACAACATCCAAGAGTAGAATACTCCCGAAGAAGAAGACTAGCGCGAGCCGATCATAAAGATGAAGAACGGCTGGCTCCCTCCTGATCGGGCTCAGAGGGTGCAACTGCTACGTAGGGCAACATCCTACCAGCTGATTGACGGCCTGCTCTTCAGGCTCGTCCATGAAAAGGACCGATCGGTCCACCTACGGTGTCTTTCACCTAAGGAAGCAAAGACCGTGATGCACGAGGTCCACTCTAGACTGTGTGGGGCTCACCAAGCAGGAGCCAAGATGAAAAACAACATCAAGCTCAAGGGGTTCTATTGGCCCACCATGTACGAAGATTGCAATCAATATGCTCGTACATGTCACCAATGTCAAGCATTCGGGCCAGTGCCTCGAAGGCCTCCTAATCCACTCCACCCAACAGCGCCTACTTGGCCATTTGCAGAGTGGGGCATGGACATTGTGAGACCATTCCCACCATCATCTCAAGGTCACAAGTTCATACTGGCCGCCACTGATTACTTCTCTAGATGGGCAAAAGCTGTTCCACTACGGGAAGTCACAGGAGAGATAGTTGCCCAGTTCGTGAGACACTATATCATATACAGATTCGGCACCCCCAGCCGAATTATATCTGACAATGACACGCCATTCAAAAACAAGATTGTTTATGCTTTGGCAGCCAAATTTCATATTGACTGGAGGACATCATCGGTCTACAATCCCCAAGCCGACGGGTTGGCCGAGGCCTTCAACAAGACCCTATGCAAACTACTGTCCAAGATGGTAGGTGGTCGCAAGCGAGACTGGGGCGAAAAGGTCCACGAAGCCCTATGGGCCTATCGGACCATTTATAAAACCCCCACGGGTTGTTCCCCATTCTCCTTGGTCTACGGAGCTGAAGCAGTGGTCCCCGTAGAGATCGAGTTGGCATCTTACTGCGTTGCTGTGCACGCTGGACTACCAGACTAGGACCAGTCCGACATAGAAAGAAGGCTTGAAGAGTTGATTAACCTTGAAGGTGAAAGACTCTAAGCCTACAAGCACTTACAGGTGTACCAAGCCCGCATGACACGTGCCTACGACAGGTTGGTCAGGCAACGAGCGTTCAAGAAAGGCGACCTTGTCATGATCAGGGAAAAGGAGGTTCTAGCAGGAAGATCCAGCGACAAGCTCCAGCCCAATTGGCGAGGACCTTACTTCATTCAGAAGGTTTACGAAGGAGGGGCATATACCGTCGTCGACCACAAGGGAGATAATCCCTTCCCTCCTCTCAACGGTAAGCACATGAAGCTCTATTATGCGCCACCGTAAGAGTTTCCTCAGCAGTCCTCACAGGACTTACCTATCCCTAGTGAATGTTTTAGCTAAAAAAAAAAGGGGGTTTCATTTTCTTTGGTTATCTTGTTATCTGAGTCTGTGGATCTGTTGTATCATTGTATGGCTTTGTTTCCCCTACGCTTCGACGTGAATGGGGCGTGGAATGGGCCAATTTGGCCATTCCACTGTCTGGTTTGCTGTGTCAGTGTAGCGGTCATCCCAGAGACTGTCACCTCCTGTAACGGTCCCACAATAGACCGTTATCTCCGTTAGTCATTTCTTGGTCGGTGTGACGATATAGTACAGGACTGTCACACTGTAACACGCCAATGCAGAAGCGTTACACTCAGATCATCTTTCGAGGACTGTGTCTGTCAGTTCCTCAGAGACTGCATTTTCCTCGTAGACCGTATTGGTCGGTTCACTCTAACGGACTTCTCCCTGTGCGTTATGGTTAGTTAACGCACCTATGCTAGTCCGTTATGTTGCGTTTGACCGATGGTTGACTGGCCATGGTGGTTGGTGTAACGCACCTATCCCTATGCGCCAGGTTGCTATAACGGGCTTAGGCTGGTCCGTTACATGTTGTTCATCCGTGTTCACGATTTTGGGTCTGTTGGCTCTGACGCCCCTACCTCAGTGCGTCAGGCTGTTGTAACGTGCTTATAGAGGTCCGTTACAGTCTTATTGGCTGTGATGGCCGTTGGCCTGTCCTGTTCTGTGTCGGTTTGTCGTAGATTGTGTTTTAGGGCGATGTTTGCCTGTCGGTAGTTTTCTGGATAAGTCAGTTTAGGTGACTGGGTGCGGTCACTTCCCTGACTACGACGGTACCCTAACGACTCAATCTAGAACTGCCAGCATCCTCATCTCTGGTCATGTAGCGGTTGTTCCTTGACTGTCGGGTTCACCTAGCAGTTGAGTGATGGTTCACTAGTGACACTAAGGATGGGGGTTGGAATGCCCTCGAAAAGAAGGGGGAGGCCTCCCCCTTCTCTTTTTATGGGAACTCGATCACCCGACTTCCCCTCATGCGTGTTAAGGATCACATGATGACGAACAGTTCCAGGGCACGCTCTATGAACTTGCACAAGAAATCTGAGTCTATAATTGGGATGCTGAATGACTGGTGATAAAAAGATGCATTATGTAGTGTGCACTTGTTTTCAATTGGAGTTCGGCAATGAGATGGTTGGAAGAGCAAAGTGCGCGTTTGACATTGACTTCTGCAAATGGTGGCTGTCGTGTATGAGCCGACATTATGGCCCCCTTAGTTTGTAGCCCGCCTCCTTTCTAGGCCCGTTCCAGCTCTTGAAGAGAAGGCAGGTCATCTGCGCACTCACCACTGGCGGCGTTTGGGCCGGCCTTGTTCACATTCCTAACTAAAAGCATTTAAGAGGCATTCCTGCGTGTAAATCCCACAGCAACCATTAACCAATCGCACCACGGAGGGTTAAGTGGTCAGAGGAGGGCACACCACCACCACCACCAACTGGAGCAAGGCATGAGACCCGTAGGCCCTCAATGGGAGGAGCATATACCCGACCGTGCGGGGCTTCCCACCCTTGTTTTATTCATACATAATGGAGGGTTGGGACTTTGGGAGGAAGATGATGACAAGGGATGCCGTCTAAAGTCGAACCCAAACATCAAAAAGATCACCCCTTTTTTTTGGCTGCATAGCCTATTTAAGGGTGGCCATGGGCCTAATGGACGGTCCAGGTCATATGCAGTGGAGATGCAACCTAGCCCTAGGATTCGGCTTGTAGGAGCAAGCCGAGAACTTGCTCTGATACCAAATCTAACATGGGACGAGCCTGGATAGGAAATTGAGACCTAAAGCCAGCAAACTCATGAGCACGTACGCCTAGATGGAAAGACGATCACGCATGTGTAAGGTGAACTCCTCAAGGGTACGGAGTGGTGGCTAGGTGAGTAGCGGCTCGTGGGGCATCGGACACGGTCCGAGCTGCGAGGAGGGTAGTGGAAGCCACCCGGGGAGAATGGGATGGGCATCGGATTCTACCGGGTAGACCGGTACTGAGGGGACCGGATCAAGTGTACGCTCTTCTCACCGGTAGCAAGTTCACTCATTTAGGTGGATCATTTGGGAACAAGCACTCATCTCTTTAACATGACATTGGAACTAATACTAGGAAAGTAGGAAAGGAGTGGCAACCGAACGTACCTAGCCATCCGAAGAATCGGCTCTGGTCGGAGACGTGGGCACGCAGGGGAGCGTGTGCATCGTCAAGCACGCTGCGTCGATGGTGCTTCCGGACAAACCTGCTAGTACAACCACAAAATAACCACTCCACGCTGGGAGGGGGAAGCTAGGGGAAGGGGATGACCAGTACGTGACTACCCTCACGCAGGAGGGGGGGCACGGGGTAGGGAAGAGGGGCCCGCTGCCCTGCAGACAGTCCTGCCGGACAGAACCGAGATGAATCTCTGGGTACGCCACGCACAGGAGTCCGAATGAGGTGCCGCTTGCACCAAATGGTTTCTGTGGAAGTGAAGTAGCTCTTCGTGAAGTTTGGCATCGATCCGAGGTCGCTGGAAGGTGGGACAGACTAGAGAAGTCAACCTGCGTAGTTCTGCCTTGTAGGATAGGTTGGCACAGTCGAAGGGCCGGTAGTGGAACTCTCGCTGTAGACCTCCAAACGGAGCGGGACCAGCGTGGTTGGATTGAGGACTAGGAATTCTACTTACCATCAAAATTTTAGGTCCATCGGAGCACGGAGCTGATCGCAGTCGCTTCTGTGGTGAGCCTCTATTTTTTGGGTGAGTAGACAGACAGGGGCGGGGTGCTAAGAGTGGTACGCCCAGCACAGAGATTGGAATGTGGTGAAACCACTTGGGTTGGTTTTAGGACGTCGAGAGGTACCCCTCAGAAGAAGGGCTCAACCATAAGATCAACAGAGAAGGCATGGAGTGCTCTGCTAGTCTACTGCTCGTCCTGGGCGAACTGGTTCACATGGGCTCTGTGCAGTCGCACGAGAACGGGTGCCCAAACTGTACCGTAGTCGAAATGACGCGAAACCACCTTTGGGGAGAAGAGGGATTGGAGAAGAACAAACCCAAAGAATGGGGTCTGTGCTGATTCTCGCCAAGGGAGTCGGTGTAGCCTCTGCAAAATGAACCTCAGGTTCTGTCTCGGATCTGCAGGCAGCAGAGTAGAGATTGCTTCGACGCCAAGGTGTGGACGACGACGAGGGCTCATGGTAGCTCTGTGGATGAGCCTGGAGGTTGGGGGTGCATAGATGATAGTGGGGAAGATGGCTGGAAGGGTGGGAGGGGCGTGGGTGGCATTTTACATAACTCACTCCACAATTTTGATCTCAAAACACAAGAGTTTTCAACTTAATAAAAGAATCTTCCTCCTCGTGGGATCGACCTGTGCTCATCACTCTACGCTTAATTTAAGATTTTGCTTGTGAGTGAGTGCAGTTTTATTTTGAAATTGAGCACGACATTTTCAACGAGTGTTTTGTGCGATCAGTTGGCTGGTCCACCCCCGCTCTTAAAATTCCACATTGATGCTGCAATTAGGTGTGTGTCCTTCCCTCTATATACCCAGCTCATAAGTGAGAACTCTGAGCTTGGCAGAATCACCAGCTCACACTAGAAGTTTCTGAAGAGACGATGAGGGTAGTATGGCTCCAGAACTGTCACACTCAACTGGTGTAGCACTGTCATCGACGGACAAGTGCTGAATAGCCACTCGACAAGAATAGAAGTCAGCGGCTCCCGGTGACCTGGTAAAGTGTGGGTTGGCCCTGCACTACTCTATACCACTATCGGCTTGAACCCCCTCTGTTGGACTCCTGGTCGATTTTGATGATAACAAAACTCAAGGATTTGGTGAACTACTATGCACTCAGTGTCAATGATCCTTGAGTTTCATTGAAGTTATAAATTTCCATCTACTCTTGAATTCATCTTGATATTGATGGTCAAACCTATTTTTTGAAGATGTGTTACAGCTGACGAAGTTCTGATTGACATAGGCGCAGGTTTGAAGTTAAGATAGTCACTTTGTAGAAGATAAGTGCAACATTGTGAAGATAGGTGTAGCATTGTGAGGATAGGCATAGTCACTGAAGAGATAGGCAAAGCTACGTGACTTAGTCACTGAGAAGATAGGCGATGTGCTTTGACATTCACATAGGTGATGTATTTTAACTTAGGCAAACTTCTACCTATCTTTTAAGTCAATCACTTAGGTGCTCACATAGATGAAGGTTTAATGAGATAGTCGTTGGATGGATAGGCAAAGTTGTGTTAGTCGATGAGATAGGCCTAGCTAGGTTCATTTAGGCATTTCTCATATAGGCAATGTACTTTAGCATAGGCAATGTGGGCTGTTGAAGATAGGCACTGAACAATGAAGATAGGCTTAGTCGCTAAGAAGATATGTGATGTGCTTCGATGTTCACATAGGCAAAGTTGCATTCACATAGTTGAACTTTGTTCGCACGCGGATGGGGTTTGTTGCCGGTGCGACGTGTGTGCGGTGACCGGAGTGAGGGGTAGGATATAACTACGGGAGAGAGACCAGAAGGTAATGTGTTTCGGGCACTCCCTCTCATGACCGTATCTATCTCAAAGCGGCACCGTGCACTCGCCTTTTACGGAGAGTCAAGGGGAGACCGAGTGACATGGAAAGTTTTCGGGCTGAGGGGAAACGTGGCTGGGATGCGGGCGTGCCAGTCGATTTCTCGACAATCACCCATGGAACCGAATGTTTAACCAAGGATGTGCCACCAGGGACGTGGACTCAAGGGGTGAGGTTCACATGGAGGGAATGATGATTCCGTGGGTGCGAGTGCATGGACAACTATGGGGAGTCGTGTACAGGACATCTTTCCCCACCGATCGCAAGTAGTCGGTGTTTATTTACATCGGATTGAATCCGAAGACCTTCGTATTAGTGGGGGCGGAGGCCAAGCACACTCCTATCGAAAAGGTCTACCTCGCCTTGGTCTTCGCAGTCAAGAAGTTGAGACACTGCAAGCTGTCCCATGAAGTGAGCCTGATCTCTAGGGCTGACCCCGTCAAGCACATTCCCTCCCAGCCAGTCCTGAAGGGGCATCTCGGCAAGTGGGCTGTGTTGTTAATGGAGTATGATATCACATACGTGCCAGAGAAGTCCATCAAAGGGGAAGCCGTCGCGGACTTCTTCGCGGCAAACCTCATGCCCGAAGACTCCCCGCTGGTCACAGAACTACCCGAAGATGATGTACTGGAAGCAGACCAAGTCAAGCAGGCTGTCTGGCAGTTGAACTTTGATGGGGCCTCCAGAATAGAAACAATGTGATGTGACACAGCCAAGGGGTCAGCGGATATGCCATGAGAAACCTTGGACCTAGATACGCAAGCACACTCGCCAAGGTCCATACCCGATTTTGGCAGACAAGCTCACTCGATGCACGCCCCTTTCCAGGGGTGACTCGAGGATGGTAGGTCGAGTTCGGGGACCAGACCCATGTTGGTTGGGGTAAGTACGAGGCCAAGAGGGGATCTCACCCCGAGATATGGAGGTTCCCACGACAACGGTCAAACTACGCGCCTTGGCGGGCGCGAGTATCACTCGCTCTCACTCCCGCGATGGCCACTCAAGGTGACGGGTCGGGCAGGGATAGACGGGGTTTTCCTTCCAATAGAAAATGTGCTCGAACTTGGTTTGGAAGAAATGTGCACGGACTCATATGTGCATGGACTTAACAAACGAGCAAACTTGAATATGCATGGACTTCAAGAAACATGCCCAAACTTAAGGAAATGTGGACGGACTTGATATGCCATGGAACAAAAAATGTGCTCGGACTTCGTTTGGAAGAAACATGCACGGACTCATATGTGCACGGACTTAACAAACGAGCAAACTTGAATATGCATGGACTTCAGGAAACGTGCACAGACTTGACAAAATGTGCAGCGACATCTGCGCAGACTTCATATGCCATGAAACAAAAAATATGCTCGGACTTATGTATGCACGGACCTTGCTACAATATGCACGGACTTTAGATTTCAGAAATGAAAGATGCAAGGACTTTGTATAGACATGTGCATGAAATCTGCACAGACTTAGGATTGCATGGACTCTAAGAAGTCAAGTCCACATACTTGTATGCATGTCTTCTCAACAAAAATATGTACAGACTTAACATGGTGCTTGCAAACACATGCACGGACTTTGTAATCCACGAATGCAAAACCTGCACGGACTTTAGTTGCAATGGAGCAAACGTGCACGAACTTTGTTTTTGACAAAGCTAAAACCTGCACGGACTTAGTTTGAGCCTAAGACGAATATGCATGGACTCTGTTGCCAATCAGACGTGCATTGTTCATGCACGGACTTGATCTGTGCATAGCTCAATACATCGACCATGAATTTTCTAAGTCCAAAACCTACACGGACTTGGTGTTCACACCAAGACATGCACGGACTCTACAATGCACGGACTTGAGAAATAGATGAGCAACATGCATGGACTTATGCTTTGAACACAGCTGAAACATGCACGGACTCATTATATATCGGTCCAGGTCCTCTATGTTGAGCCATGTGACGACCGGCACGGGGGGCAGCCGAGCTTGTCGTGCGCCAGCAGCGGGAGCGGAGGAACCACTGGGAGCAGCCATTTATCTGCAAGGTTACAACGAACAGAGATCAGAACAAGTCTAAGGTAGATAAAGAATGGGAGCCATAAAGCAAAATAATAACCGACTCTTCACTGGGAGGGGAGGGGAAGAGAGAAAAAGAAAGGGAAGGAGGAGAAAGAGAGGCAAAGCAACTCCACGGCATCGGTCCGCCGGTACGCCTACAAAGCCCCTAGCTACGTGGCCTTGGCAGTGACCCACCAGACATCATAAATCCAAGAGCCGCATGAATGAAGAGTCAAAGGGAGGGAATGAACAAGACTATGAACGGTGAAGACCATAAGCAGACCATTGTTGAAATGACCGAGTCTCCGTCAATTTCTGACGAAATTTCGGCAGAGTTTCCCCTAGGCTAAAGGCGTAAGGAGAAACACGGGTGCGCGCCCACAAGGAGTGGAACCACACCATCCCTTTAGCCCTTCCGAGCCCTCCGACTCGTGGGCGACGGGATAGGATTCGAATGGTATCGGGTTAGACTCGTTATCTGGATCTTGGGTTATTAGAGTTGGTATCAGAGCGTGGTTGTGAAAATGCATAGGAATTCGAGACAATGCGGTGATTATGAGTTCATAAAGTCCCATACAGTCAGCAGCTGGCTTAGAGTGTTTTGTTTTATTCTCCCCTCCCCTATTGATTTTCATGTTGTGTTAAGGGTTAGATGGCGTCGAGGAGGTGAGTTCGAGCTTTCTGAGGAGTGCCGACGGGGGCTTAGGAGGAGCCGAGTAGGGAGGAGCCGAGTGGCGAGTCCTTTCCTCCGGAGGTTGTAGCCTCGGGTGTGCCGGATCAGGCTGAGTTTTATGTTGGCATGTATCAGTTCTTGGTGCGGTAGATGAGTCAGTGCTGTGGTCAAGAGGCTGACAAGGGCAGTTCGTCACATGGTGGCCGTGGACGTCTCTTGTGAGAGTTTTTGCAGTTACATCTGTTAGGTCACTTGCGTGCAACCGGATCTAGAAGGGGGGGGGGGTTGATCGAATATATCTGATAAAATCTTTTGCCCTTTTAAAAACTTAACACATAAACACACTGAACTGCAAATGGAAGACGTGATGCACAGCGGATCTAATAACAACAGTTCAAAACAATGACACAAGTCACCTTACGCGGACTGTTGGTTCAAGGGAGCATGCAAGGTGCATGCAGTCGAACGCAGTTGCAGTAAGAGCTCAGCAGTTATACATAACTGCTGCACATCAGGCTCCTGGTGTGTGTGAGCAAAATGTAAATGTGATTGTGGGAAGACAACTAGAAGTGCATGTGATGAAGCTAGCACACGAACTTGTGAATGGGTAAAGAAGATATGGAACAATCACACAAATCACAACCCACTGCACAGGAATTTTTAAGGTGGTTTGGTTACAAATCCGCAACCTATGTTGACCCCTCACCAAACCAGCGAGGCTTTACCACACGAGGACGTCATCCTTGATGAGTGCTCATTTCTTTATGATAATTCACATCACATACATCATTTCATATGCACATAATTAGCCAATTATGAGTCCCCCCCTTTCCTCCCTCTCTTATCCCCATTATCACCTCCTTATCACCCACAGCCACCTAGAGATCATTGTAGTAGAGTCATCTAGCCTGTTGCAATGTTGCCACTGCCTTCCCTGAGCAGTTCCTGGCACTTAGCTTGGCATAAGTGGATTCTAATCTGAGATAGCTTCACCACGATAGTTCATGCATAATCTTTCGACGTCGGAACTATCCGGGGGAGCATTTTTTGTCCGATTGTGCAACTGCCTCTAGTAGACAACTAGAGACGGGTTGCAGAAGGTTCCACGACACCATCCAATGTCTCCTGGCTCTTCCCTTCAGCGGAGTACAACTGAGAACACCCATCTTCCATGCAAAACTAGTCTCGCTCCATTCTGACCACCCTGTTGAGCGTATCGCCCCTAACAAGTCGACTATGTCTAGAAGGCAGACCTGACTATGGACCCATCAAGTCGGCCGACCACAGAAGCCTCCACATCTCCATCCGACATCCCCAACTCCAACCCTCTGGTGGAGATTGAAATCTGGCTCTCTTCTTCATGTCGGCACAAGTTTCAGCTCATTCTGGCATCGTGGCTGAGAGTTTCAACCCCGAAAAAGCACCTCTGTCCAGCTGGTGGCTCTGACCGCGCGACCTCACAAGAACGGACTGCATAGGCGTCCCCCTCATCAGAACTAGGCCATTCTAGCTCCAACTCGTTCCCAAGGCACCCCTCATCACATCAACACCCAACTCAGCCCGATCCGACACCGGATTTAGGAGCTACTGCTCTAGTAAGTTGTGTCTATAATTCTGTCTCTGTGCCCAGTTCTACCCCACCAGTGTTCAGAAGCTCCCGTTCTGCCATACGGACTGGTTTCGCAAAGATTTTAGATGGAATTATACTAGGGCCAACCGTCTCTTAGACAAAGCTGCTCCCAGCTTGTTTAGACACCACAGTTGGAAGTACTACTCCGAACAAGAGATCTCTGGTCTGCAGAAGGCGGCACCTGCATAGTCTCGCAGGAATCAGCAGCCCTGAGACAATCGACCTCCGAATGGGGTAGTTCTTCTTCCTGGTTCATCCCAAGGCGAGCAGTTTCCTAGCAGCACCGACCTCATCTCCATCAGGCGTCCCAGCAAGGAGAACCATTGCCAGCAAGTTTCTGGTGACAGACTGCGCAGACAGTGAGCATGACTAGGCAGGCAGAAAGTCGGTCCTCTTCGACCTCTCCCGTTCCCCCTCGTCTGGCAGACTGAAAGCCCCTCCCTGCCTGGAGGTAAACTTTGGTTGTAATATTTTAATTTTCCCACCCCTGAGCCAACCCTCTTGTGTGTGGTGTAGTGGTGTAACAACTAATTCCAGGTCAAGCGGCATCGACACAATGTGCGGGTTGCGAGTCCACACTTCCTCGCTCACCCACGTCTCCGATCGGGGTCAGTTTCTTCAAACTGGCTTGGTAATCACTCACCCTTGCTCTTAAATTACTTTGTTCATCTCATATTCTACGTTTGCTCTGCCGAAAAGGGAGAGAGTGCCCGGCCCCAAGGTTCCATCCTCGTGAGCAGCCACCGTGGAGTGTTAGTGAAGTGTTACCCGTGCCCACTCGGCACGAGGTCTGTAGCAACCCTGAATTCACTCAAAACCCCTTGAGCCCTTAAACCGGCGCGCCCTAATACAACGCATATTACTGTTCAAACACCATCTTCCCGACGCCATCAAATACGGTGTACCACTTGGTGTCCATTTAATCCGGCACCGTCTAAATCGGCACGCCCCATGTCCCTTTACCTCCTGTGCATGCTATTCTGGTGTTGTCTTAACCGGCGCGCCCCCTTGGTGTCCACCTATTCCGGCGCCACTTAATATGGCGCGCTCCCATGAAAGCATCTAATCCGATGCGCTCCCATGGCCTCTTCTTCCCCTGTGGCATGCTATTACGGTGCGCCTTAATACGACGCGCCCTCTCCTCTCACCCTCTTCTTTGCATCATGTTAATCTGGCGTGGCAATTAACTAAATAAGAAATATTTGAAACTAAAGAATAAATAGGAGAAAAGGTCTAAATCAATAAACTAAATGAAAGGAATGAAAAGAATGAAAGCCACATTTTTGAGAATCGGAACAATGGTGATAGCATGCCTGCGACCTGACCACGCAGGTCGATCCATGTGTGATAGCACACGTTGGTGAGTTAATGCCACACACTTAATAATTCTCTTCCCCCAGACAGTGTGCAAAGAGAAAAGCAATGAGGCCTCGTGGTATCAGACGTATATCTCGGAATCCCTGATATGGCCATAGTCCTGAACCGTCTCGGGCCAACAGTTCATTAAGCTGACCCACTTCTACCGGGATTCAATCCCGTAATCACATTAAACTTGACGTATCTACGGCAGACATTCGTGCGGCTTTCTTGTCGTCTTCGATTCTTTAGATACGGACTCTCGTCCGAACAATGAATGGTCCGTTGGTGACCGACATATATACTGGGATCTAATCCCGTGATCACATCAAACTTGCCGTACCTACGGTAGACATTTGTATGGTTTTATTACAGTTTCTCACGCTACTAACACGGACTTTCGTCCAAATAATAAAATGGTCCTTCAGTGATCGACATGCTCACCTTCATGAACGTTTAAGCCTCGATGTTGGGTTTTGTTTAAACATAATCTGAGGTTTCTACTCTCGCTTTCAGTATTACAAATTTGAGGTCGTAGGGCCCCCTTTTTCGGTGATTAATCAACAGTTTTCTCCTCTCTAAGGGGATGTAATTAACGTCGTAGCCTTCATGGTACGATGGGTTCTCAATCCCGACACGGACTACACAATCATCTGATTCATCAGATCGAGCACACCACGGGCTTATTTAAGTCCGCATAAATCGTCACTTAGGTGACTGGCACGCCCTCGCACTAATAAACCGAACAAATGAATGAAAAGATGAATAAGCTCACAAAAAGAACAAAAGTACTGAAAGTGCGTCCATAGTGGTTGACCGGTTCTGGTCTGCCCTTTGAGAAACCCATTTTTAGGCTCTAAAACCTATGCAAATCCAATGGCAGTAATGCAACCAATGTCCCTTGATTCTGGATGATTAATTTGGATGGTTTGAACCTGTAAAACAATACAAAAACTAAATTAGTATGGATTTGAAAATCAAATTAACTTCTCTCATGAAACTAGCATTTCTAGAGTGAACATGAACAATATGACATGCAAATCAACCCGGAACTCCATCATCTCAAATGCTACAGCCTACAATGCTATCTTCGGCCGTGACATTATTGGCAAGATAAAGGCAGTACCCACAACCTATCACCAAAAAATGATGTTTCCCACTAAATACGGTATTAGGAAAGTTTGACGTAACTAGGCAATAGCCAGAAGGTGCTACCTAATCTCGGTCGAAGTCGTAAGGTCAGAAGAGAAGAAGAAAGAGGTCAAGGAAGTCGGGGATAAACTGACAGTAGGAAAGCCTGGCAGAGAATTGCTATCGGTCTTACTCAGAGATGACCCGACTCTCGAAGTAAAAATAGGAGTAGATTTATCACCCGATGTACAAGAGCAATATAAAAATTTCCTTTCTGAGAACATTCATATCTTTGCATGGTCTGATGAGGATCTCCCTGGCATACCCTAGGAGGTGGTGTTGCATAAACTCAACCTCGATCCATCAGTGAGACCCGTCCCGCAGCGGAGAAGGAAGCATGCCCCAAAGAAACAAGTGAACATCAAAGAGCAGATAAATAAGGGAAAGAAAATTGGGCTATTTTGTCTGGTCCTTTACCCGACGTAGCTCGTAAATGTTATCCTGGTACCAAAGGCTTCGGGAAAGTGGCGGATGTGTGTCGACTTCACCGACATCAATAACGCCACTACGAAGGATTGCTACCTATTATAGAGCATTGACCAACTGGTCGATTCAACCTCGGGTAACGAACTTCTGAGCTTCCTAGATGCGTATTCTGGCTACCACCAGACCCGAATGGACCCCAAAGACATCGAGAAGACTGCCTTTGTCACTGACTTTGGCGTCTACTGCTACACCCGAATGCCCTTCAGGTTGAAGAACGCTGGAACCACATATCAGAGGCCAGTCAACCACATCTTCGAAGACCAGATTAGGCAGAACGTCAAGGCCTACATTGACGATATGCTCGTCAAGACACCCAAGGTTGAATACCATTTTGCTGACCTGGCTGAGACCTTCAACACCCTCTAGAGGTACAACATGAAGCTCAACCCTGCTAAATGTGCCTTCGGAGTCAGGTCCGAGAAGTTCCTGGGATTCCTGGTAACTCGGCGAGGGATCGAAACCAACCCCAACAAGGTCCAGTCCATCCTGGACATGTTGCCACCTACTTACATCAAGGACGTTCAGCGCCTGACTAGGAGAGTTGTTGCGCTGAACTGCTTCCTGTCCTGGGCGGTGGAACAATGTCTTCCCTTCTTTAAACTACTAAGGGGGCCTAAGTTGGCATCTGCCACCTTCGCCTGCGATAGTAAGCGCTAGAAGGTGTTCATAGAACTAAAAGAGTTCCTGGCTTCACCTCCAGGACTGTCAAATCCAGTTCCTGGGGAGCTACTGTATCTATACCTTTCAGCGACTCCCTCCGCAGTAAGCTCGGTCTTGGACTGAGATGACAGAGGTGTCCATTGGCTGGTATATTACATCAGCAAGGTGCTCCTCAGGTCGAAAGAAGGTACCCCACAATCGAAAAACTCGTGCTAGCGTTGGTTACCTCAGCCAAGTGCCTCTGGCCCTACTTTCAAGGACACTCTATCATGGTGCTTACTAGCGAACCCCTGAAGAAGATTTTGGCCCATCCTAAAGCTTCTAGTCGCCTTATGAAATGGGCCATACTCCTCGGGGCCTACGAAATCTCTTATAGACCCCGCACAGCCATCAAGGGACAGGCCCTCGCGGACTTCATCGCAGAAAGCACTACCCCAACTGAAGAGGTATCTCTGCTAACGATGGGCCCAACCTCGGACCTCTTCGTTGATGGATCCTCCAACTCAACCGGTTGCGGAGCTAGCATTCTCCTCCGATCCCTCGAAGGAGCCGAGCTACAATACACCCTGAAATTTAGTTCCTTGACATCCAACAACGTCTTTGGGTATGAGGCTCTCATCTCTAGAGCCAGGATGGCGCGACGCCTGGGAGCCGAACGAGTCAGAATCTATACTGACTCCCAACTGGTCGCCAGTCAAGTCAACAAGGACTACGAATCTCGGGAAGTGCAAATGATCAAGTACCGCTAGATGGTGAAGGAGATAGCCTGACTATTCAAGAGTTTTCAGGTAATCCAGATAGTTCGGGAAGAAAATTCCTGAGCAGATGCCCTCTCTCGTTTGGCATCCTCCATCAGCCCAGAGGGCACCAGGTCGGTCCTCCTCGAGGAACTAGAATGACCGAGCGTAGAAACTGAGCTCGTGGCCGTTCTATGCATATCTCCTGGTGATTGGTGGGCCTCATATATATCCTGGCTCCGAGATTCTGAAGAGCCCCCAACCCTCGAGAAGCTCGTAGACTGAAGTATCAAGCTCGACATTTCATTCTTCTAAATGAGACCCTATACCGAAGATCCTTTGTCGGTCCTCTCCTCAAGTGCCTCGACACTCTAGAAGCCCACCGAGCAATTAAAGAAATCCACGATGGCATCTGCGGCGCGCACCAGGGGGGGAGATCTATTGCAAGGATCCTACTGAGACAAGGCTACTGGTGGCCCACTCTCCAGCGCGATTGCTCAGCTTATGTGTGAAACTGTGATCGATGCCAGCGGTTCGACCACTTAGTCCACTAGCCAGCCTTAGAACTCGTGACCCTAACTAAGCCTTATCCCTTCGCTCGGTGGGGAATCGACATTTTAGGCCCCTTTCCCGTGGCGCAGGTTTAGAAGAAGTTTGTCATCGTCGTCGTCGACTATTTCTCCAAGTGGATCGAGGCTGAGGCCACCGCCAAAATTACCGAGGCAACCATTTGGAGTTTTATTTGGAGGTCGATCATTTGTCATTTTGGTATCTCCCGGGTGATTGTGAGCGATAACGGTTGGCAATTCGATTCCACTTATTTTAATAATAAGTGGACTGACCTACATATTCGCAACCACTTCACTTCGGTAGCCCACCCCAGGCCAACAGGCTGGTTGAAAATGCCAACAAAACCATCAAAGGCATTAAGACCAAACTCGGGAAGGCCAAGGGTAACTAGCTCGAGGAACTGCCTAGTGTACTGTGGTCGTACCAAACTACTCCCAAAGCTACTACCAGCGAGACCCCTTTCCAACTGGTGTATGGCAGGGTAGTCGTGATTCCACTAGAGATCGTCAACCCTTCCCTCTGAGTTATTAACTTCTCGCTCGAACTGAATGAGAAGAAGTTGTCAGAGAACTTTGACCTGCATATGAAGTATGCGAGGTCGTGGGTATCCGAGCCACGGAGTACCAGTAGTGCAGGACTTGCTACTACAATGCTAGAGTCTGAGACAGAAAATTTCAACTAGGAGATTTTGTTCCAAGAAAAGTCAAAGCCTCTCAACCACTAGAGGCAGTGGGGAAGCTGGCCCCTAACGGGGAAGGCCCCTACCGAGTGGTCGAGAGGCTCGAAAAAGGAGCTTATCGGTTATCCACCATGGAAGGGACGCCCATCCCTTGGACTTGGAACACGAAAACATTGCAAAAATTCTATTTTTGAGCTTCTTCCCATATATGTAAGAGACAGAATGCGATAATATCTCTCCTTTTTATTGCATTAAATATTTTGTACATCAAGTAGGCCATAGCCAATACAATACGCAAGAAAGTGAAAACGAGTACATCGCGAACTGATCACTCGACGCAGATAAGGTCAGTAGCCCCCAAGTTGAGCCACTAACTCCACATCGTGTGAAAATTGGCTTGGATAATGGGACGACTGACCTTGTCTACTCGAGAAGTTCGAATAGAAAGCAAGCACCCTCTAGCTGGTGCAAGCAACAAAGATGAAAAGCAGAAGAACAGAAGGGAGAGAAAGCATAACCACTCCATGGAAGGGAGTGGGAAAGGGGGAGCAAGGATGAAAGAAAAAAGGAGCAATGACTCCTCCCCTCCCCTCTCCCCCATAGCAGGGTGGTCTGGAGGTCGGAAGGGAGCCTTTTGCCATGCGTCGACCCTTCTTGTATGCCGTCTGCCCCATCGTCGACTGTTCTTCTCTACCAAAGCAACATGAATGCCCTAGCTAGTACCATACTCATCATCTTCAAGATCATCCTCCATGCTTCGCCTGAAGATGATCAAAGAGGAAGAAGATGGCTGCTTCACAGATCATACATATTAGTTGCATAATAAAAAAATATCATTTATATAAAAAAATAAGAATAATAAAAAAAGGGAAAAGGTGCACTCATACGTACCCCTAAGACCCTCATCTGGGGTCGACCGGCGTAGACCTCTCAGTAGCGTCTGAGGTACTCAGAGCTGTCCGCCGCCTGCGAGGTGACCCGTGTACCGCCGCGCTGCCAGTCAGCGTACTGGTCTGCAAACCAAATCCTCCAGTCAATCGCCTTCGTGCGTCTGCGAGCCTTCTTACCAATCCCACAGGGCTCTCCAACCTCGACGGTGCAGGCCGAGGGTCCTCATCACCAGTCTGAGCCGTAACGGCTCGATCTCGTTCAGGCAATGAACCCATAGCTCATGCCTGAAGCGAGGCCGGCCCGCTACAACCCAAGGCTGGCCCTCATCTGGCATCCCCTCAAAGGGCCTCCAAACCTCCTGCATTCATCATTCATATGCATATCATAACATTTCATAAAGTAGGAAATAAAATAAACAAAATGCATCATATTTAGCATACATACCAGTGAGGCGGGGTAGTCACGGAACTCCCGTCGAAGAACACGCAACTCGTAGGCGAGTGGCGCTCCAGTCACAAGAGGTAACCACCGTCGTGCTAAAGGGAATGACTCCTCATCTCCAGGTCAAGGATCGACACGGCCCATCGGCATGTATAGGTGACTCCACACCTGCATTCATCAATTGCATTAGTAAACATTCATATGCATAATCATATTCATAAGCATTTAAATAAACAAAGAGACATGCATACCTGAAGGAAAGGTGAGAAGCCACTGACAGTAGTCTCTCGACCTATCCCCGTCGACAAATTGGCCATCAGGTGCGCCAGAAGGGCGGCTCCCCACGCGTACCTCCCAACGCTCTCTAGGTCCTCAAGGATGCTCAAGAATCTGCAGCTGATGATGTCCCCCATTGTGCCCAGCATCAGCCTCCCGAGCATCAAGAATAGAAATCTCCACAAGTCTCGATCCACCCGATCCCTCCGAGACAGATCCTGGCAATAGGTAGGCCGGGGTTTCCTAATCAACCTCTGAACAAACTGCTCCATGGACTCTCCCGGTCTCTGCCTAGAGTCCCCTAATCCCATGGCTATGGTCAGGTCTGTGCGGTAGATGGTCCTACACTCCCTAGGGGTCTCAGCTATCATCTCTAGTCCTAACAGCCTCTGGGCCAACTCCAAGTAATCTGGAAGAGTCACCCCACTAACAACCTCCCCATCCACTCTCAACCCGATAATCTAGGCAACGCCCTCCAAGCTCGGTACCATATGTCCCCAAGGCATTAGAAATGCCCGGCTAGTCCTATCCCACCTTTCTCTAAGGACTTGGATCAAGGGTAGGTCGGGGCAGACAGGCTCTATGCTAAGAAAAGGACCAAACCCCATGGCCTATACTCTAACCCTCTAAAAATCTGGTAATCCATAATAAGTTGCTATGACTTGGACCCATGAAATCCAAGTTCTCATCAACCCCTGTCAAACCAAAAGAATATTTTTGACATAAATTTTCATATACTAATTGACGACCCTCCAGTGGCCGTTGTTTGTTTAATTGACGCCCCTGAGGGGGGCGCTATTTCAGAAAGTGTTCCCACAAAAAAAATACCCTCTTCTTCCTTACTTCCAGATCTACAACCTTCATGAAGACCAATTCACCCAGATCCAGCAAAAAACCTGCGGTCAATAGAGATTCTCAGGAAACCTCACTGCTGCTCTAAGATTTCGGCCACTGTCCAGCAGTAACTTCAATAAATGATAAAGGCCAGATCCATGTAGATCAAAATTTTCTCTCTGGCCTTAGATAGAGGTGCTTCGAAGTATCTTTCCAACGGCACCTGTCTCGCATCGATCAGAGGTCGGGATTAGTCACAGCAGTGATTCTCGCCGAGGCGCGCGCCTGAAAACAGAAGCAATAGTCCGTGGGCAGCAACCCCACAAGTGGAGGTCGGAACCGCCTCGCCTCCCATGAGGTGAACCAGCACACCGCCGTCTGAGGGAGCAGCCCTCTAGCCACCACCATCACAGCGGCATCCCCCTGGACTCACTTGACCCCACGGAGCAGCACGTGGGCCCCACAACCAGCGGCACACGTCGTCCGGACGGCATCGAAGGAGCGGACAATGTGCTGCCCGCCAACCCAAGAACGGTCCTCCCAGGCCCAATTGTTGCCCTTTACCTCCCTGCGTGGAGTGGGCAAAAGATTCACCGCTGCAATTCATAATAATTATTGTATTAACCAGGAGTTACCGCCTTGGTCGGGATCGTCTTCCCCACGCCCGGAGCGTGGAGATACACTCGGCACCCCTCATAGTCGTTATATGCTTTCTTAGTATACGCTTTTACTGCCGCTGCTAGAGAGCATATTTTAGGGTCCTTAGCTCGATCAATTTATTTCACTGTTGCGAGAGAGAGCGAGTCATCCCATGACCCAACCCGGGTACGAGGTTGAGAGTTGACCACCCTAGCTCATTGCTAGTTTCTCAACCGTGCACGTCCGAACGCTTCCCTCGCATGCGATGAACGCGAGCTTGCTATAGTCTTAGGTGTGCATTTCCACTTGGTGTCACGTCTGCATCCGTCGTCCCGCATCACCGGGGCCCATTGTCTAACACGTGTTGAGTAAACGGCACTTACTCGGCGCACTCCTTCCACTGGCACGCCCTCCTTCCCAGTGCCCTCTTCTCCGGCACGCAAAGTGATCAAAGAGCCTCTTCCCAGCACGCCATTCTCCACGTCAGAATATGGATGCATCTATAAAACTACACCTGGCTCGACCAATTCGAAGGGGACCAAGTAGAAGAAGAAGGGAAAAGAAGCAGGCCACCGAGAAGAGAAACAGGGGGGAGAGCCAATTAAATCCATTCGTCTGAGAGAGAGGGAGGCTTGGAGGGGAAGTAGGATTTTCCATTGGGTGATCCTACTGCCATCCTCCTCTATCTGCTTGCCGGAATAGCCCCGGAGTCGGAAGAGAAGAGCCAAATCTGATACTCTGCTTTTGTTGGCAGTTTAGGTGGGTTCTGTTGATTCTCCCGATGATTCCCCCCCTCTGTTTTCTCCTTTCTGGTATAATGTGAGTAAGGGGGGAGGGCGATGATATGAGACCGTCTCCCCCCCTCACCATCTTCTATCTATGCTCTCTCTATGTAATCATTGGAGCGGCATCTGAGTGACAACGCTGGCCGCTCCAAATTCCTATAATGTCCCATGCCTTATAATAATGGCATACGTCGGGCCAGAACCGTCGTCTTTCCCGGACGTCGAGGCCTTGAGTCCAACCCGGAAGAACCGACGCACCCATGGGCACCGTCCGGCTCATCCTTCGCTCGTGCTACCCATCGGTGGGGGGCATTTTGTGGGCGCGTAAAATTGCACGCCCATGCGTCCCGATCAATTCAGCATCAATGGCAACTTCAGTCGAAGAGATTGTGGAGAACATGTCTCGTTCGGACCCTCCGAACAAACAACACATTGCCGGTAAGCCACTCTCGGAGTCGCGACAGCGAACAGAAACCAACCCCTGGGAGGCTCACAACTCGTGGGCCCTCGAAGAGAATTAAGTGGATCGTCAGTCGGGCTTAAAACGGGCCCAAATCCCCTTCAACAACAAGCCCATACAGCTCTTCAGCGACACGCCTAGCGCAGGCTTCAACGGCATGCCCCTGTGGCCATTGCCAGTACGCCCCCAACGCCACTTTGCCGGCATGCCCACGTGCAACTTTGCCGGCACGGTCGCAGTGGCCTTCAGCAGCATGCCCCTGTTCCTGCTCAATGGCACGCCTTCGTGCCTTCAGCAACACGCCCTGCCTAGGCCTTCAACAGTACGCTGCCGTCAATGGCACGCTGCCTTCAACAGCATGCTACTTCATCAATACATCCGTGAACCTTCATCGGCATGCCTTCAACACCCCTTAGTGGTACACCCAGCCATTTCAATGGCACAGGTCTTCCAATGACACCTCTCGCAGAACAAATCTCACGCCATCCTTGATAGATTCGTGGCGCGCAGTGGCCAACCTAAGGTGTCAAACGGAGAGGGGGACACACTGCCTACTCCCCCTGCCACCAAGGATGAGAAAGTCAAATCCCCATTAAAGCTGGTCACTTCCGGCCTCCGCCGGTCATGTTCGAAGGCTCCCACCCGCGGGAGTATAAAGAGCCCTCCTCCACCAAAAAAAGACACAGATAGACATACACAGACGGAGAGAACATAGCGAGAAAGAGCGAAGGAGAGGAGGAAGAGAGGAAGAAGGAGAAGAGAAGAAGAGGCCCCCTCACTCCGGCGACCACCGAAGAGGACTAGAGAGTAAGGGAAAGGGAGAACGAGAGAAAAAAGAGAAATGTAGCAGGCGCTGGAAGAGTGGGGAGTAATCACCCCTGCTCAACCCCCGTTCCTCCTCCTTTTCTTGTTCTTGCTCCCCTTTCTTTTCCTCCGCGTTTGATGTACTTAGTCCCTTGTTCGCCATGAAGAAAATTCGTTTTGTTCTTGTTCTTTCTTGTCCATTTCGTGTTGTGTTGCTTCTCGTGGAGTTCTCCCTCTCTGCACGCTTCCCTACCGTCTTCTTCTGCCCCTAGTGGCTTGGTTCCCTTTGGGGGGGTAGACCTCTGGCCTTCGCCCTTACCCCTTCTTCATGAAGGGGAGTCCCTTCTTCGTCCTTGAGGGCCCAGCAGCCCCCAAACACCATTGTTGAACCCTATTCCCTAGCCTCCTTAAACCCCAGTCCCTGGCCTTTCCTCTCTCCAGTTAGTCCCATCGGTCAACTGAATCAAGCCTCAGACCCCACAGTCTTCCCCCCTCATTGGCCTAGAACCACTTTCAGAATCCTTCACCGGCTATCACATACTATCTGTATATGCATCGACCTGTTATGCCTTACACTGAAATGTGCATCAACCTTTTGTTGCAAGTCTTCAGCATGTGCACCGACCTCAGTGGCAAGTCTTCAGCATGTGCACTGACCTTTGTGGCAAGTCTTCAGCATGTGCATCGACCTTAGTTTCAGGTCTTCAGCATGTGCATCGACCTTAGTTGCAAGTCTTCAGCATGTGCATCGACCTTAGTTGCAAGTCTTCAGCATGTGCATTGACCTTAATTGTAGGTCTTCGGCATGTGCATCGACCTTAGTTACAGAAATGAACATGTTCACCGACCTGACTTCTTTAGTGCAAGAATGTGCATCGACCTTAGTTCTTGAACTTCTTCAGTTGCATCGACCTTCTGTGCAACTAGTTGCCTTGATTTCTATGCACCTATCAGTATTATCACCTACCTTGATTTCTGTGCATCCAGTTGCCTTATTTATACTTTGCTTGTAATGTCCAGAATCACATGTGCTCCTTGATCTTTGACATCAAATTGCCTTAAGCTTGGACTGCATGCTCCCTAGACACAAAGGATGCTCTCCTAAGGCCTTGAATGCTCTCCTAAGATTGCATGTGCTCCGCCAAAGGGTTGACATCACATTACCTTCAATCCTTGACTACATGCTCCACAGACACCAAGGATGCTCTCTTGGGGCCTTGAATGCTCTCCTGAGATTGCATGTGCTCCATGTTCTTTGTCATCATCAAAACACTTCAACCCTTGACTGCATGCTCCTCGGACACCAAGGATGCTCTCCTGAGATCCTGAATGCTCTCCTGAGATTGCATGTGCTCCTTATTCCTTGACATCATCAAAACACTTGAATTAAGCATGTTACACATTTGCCCAACATTCTCACCCTTTTTGATGATGGTAACTATGAGTCATTATAAGCATTTTTCAAGAGAGATGCAATCATGAATTAGACAATGGCTCATCAAAACTTCTCCCCCTTTGTCAACATCAAGAAGGAAGGAAATGGTGCATAGAATAATGATCAGAGCCAGAGTGGAGGTTGTAGAATTAAGAAAGTTAGAAGCTTCATAGTCTGATACAAATCTCATAATGCAGAGAATATTCATGTTCAGAATCTACCATTATGCAGTCCTCATGACAGGTTCCTTATTCAATTTGCATGGTTCAAGACTAATGATATCAGAGTTTGACAATAGAATAAAAAGATCTACATGCAGGTTTTAATAGAAATTGACCAGAATCACATGTTCACCCTTTATTTAACCGTCCTTAACCTCACTTATTCAGCTTCAATGGCTTCGTTAGGGGTTACATACCTAGTATTGAGATTAAACAAGCTTGAAGAACATATGGAATTCTTAGGAATTTTTGCATGATCCTTCAGAGATCTTTTGATCACAGGAGTAATGTTACGAGTAATTTAGTCCAAGCATGTCTTGTATCTTGAGGATACATGTTGTTTAGACACTAGTATCCCTAGGTACTTGGTGTGACTGACTATCATGCCTCAATTTGAACAGAGATTGCATTGTCACTTCATGACATGTCTGACCTCATTTCCTTGATGAGGGGGACATATTTCTCAGCAACTGTGTCATTGCTCTGCCTTAAAAAAGCCTCGTGTGCACACTCAGACCATACGCCCTAGGTCTGTCCTCTAGCTGGTAATTCCCCCACCAGCCCAGACTCGGTGGTACGCGGGGGCCCTACGGTAACTAACCTACTCACCGTCTCTCTCGGGTCACACTCTCCACCACTACCAAGTGGGTCCGCATGCACGTGCGCAGGAAAGCTATGACTAGTGGGGGTTCACTAAACGTGAATACTGAAAACCACGCACACACCCGTTGCGAATAACACAAAGTAACAGGTGGCTCGAGGCCACCATACTCTAGACAGCCCACTAGACCTACTAAACTCAACGGTCCTTGAGTCATGAGACTCGGGGTTAAGACCGTCGCACGTGACGGCACTACGCCGTCGATCAGGCCTAATCCCTAGGTCTGAAACCATGGTGACACATAAAAAATCTACAGCCCCATGCTGGTCAACTGGACTCACGGTCCAAGACCATACACACGGCCCCCTCGAAACTCGGAACACACACGGGGTCACTCGGAACCCAGGGCTCACGAGCATGTAAATCGAGGTAATGCGGTACCTCCGGACACCCTCAAAATACGAACACAAAATCCTGTTGACACTCGAAATATGATGACCGGCGATCAAGCCGCAAAGACAAATGACACGGCTTACGAAAGCATACAAGCCAAAGAAAAGCAGACCGCTGAATCCTCTCAAGTCACCGGAGCCTCAAGCCACCTGGAGTGCGTACCGAGAACTTCGCCTCAGGACAATCAGTGTCACTCCACCAGCCGGCAGTGCGACCAAGCCTGCCCAATCATCCAGTGTCGACCCGGTCGCACCGCTACCCTACATCGCCGCCCGACCAAGGACGATGATCTACCCGGTGGTTTCTCACCCCAATGAAGACTCTCCTGAGGAGGAAGGACGCCATCGGCCCTCCGCAACCGAAAGCTCAAAGCCCTGGCAGCAGAAGGACCCGAACACCCGACATGGGTTTGACTTTTGGCACAGGCAGGCCCGTCAGAGGCCAAATGGCCGTCGGTCTAGGCGAAATACCATCCAGCGTGGGAGCTCTGAGCACGAGTCGAACCGAGTCAGAAGCACAAGTCATGGTGCTTAAGATCGTGCCAACAGAAATCCCGCGTGCTCGAGCCAAGTACACGCGGAGTCCAGACCAAGGCCGTACGGCCAACCGAGAACTTCGTCGACACCCAGCCAATGCCTTTTTAGTAGCCGTGGCACAAGGAATTGTAAACTGTGACTTCTGGAATCATCCCCGGACTCATCGGCCGGTGTTTGGCAGGCGAATGAAGCAGAAGCGGCGCTGCGATTCATGGGCACGTCTTTGAAACGGCGCCGCTATCCATCAGACGTCGTTGAAACGGCGCCCTCCTTTCTGGCGCGCAAAACATGTATGCCGTTGGAACGGCGCCACTAATTTCGACACGCAAAACACAAAGGGTGTTCCCGGCGCGGTCTTCCCGGTGCGCCATTTGTGGCGCCAGGTAACCCTCTTCTATAAAGAGGAGAGAAATACAAGAGAAAAAAGAGAACAATTAGACATACGGGGGGGGGGGGGAACAGGGAGAGAAAAGAGCTTGGGAAAAAATAAAATTATAGATCGGAATAGCACACGTCTGAAATCCACTCAATAAAATAAAAATACATATGATATGACTCAAATGAAAGGGAAAATAACATGAGATACATAGGTGGACTTCCTCTAGGTGGTGCCGGCGATCCGAGCTAAGGAGAGCGACGTGGGATGCCCTCATCATATGAGATGTACTCACAGTAACGTCAATTTTAGCATTTCTACAACTGAAGGAGTAGACTCTCTAGTCAATGGAAACGACGTCTGAACCAGACAAGGTACAACGACCACTCCTCGCACCGGCATTGACTCACGGTAACAAGCCGAGAACACCACCTCCCGGGACCCCACGACACCCTAATGTATGGCCCCCACATGATGCCCAGTATCAGTCAGGCCACGGGTCAGCATGTGGATCGAGGTCCACTCATCCGGGACTCGAATCGGCAAGAAGAAAGCTACCGGTAAGACAACACACCATAAACGGTCCACCCTGGGCCGTTCGTGTGTACACGGTCGTTCGATAGGCTGCTTCAAGTACTGAGACGGTCCATCACAAGCCGTTTGACAAACTGGAATGGTCTCCAACAAACCACCCCTCAACAGAAAGACACGGTCTTCCCTGGACCGTGTAAAACATAAACTGTCCTCCTAGGACCGCCCCAGACAGTGAACGGTCTCCAACTGGACCGTCCAACTTCTGGTCTGAACGAGAAACCACATGGTCTTCCTCAAACCATTCAGGGCGTACACGGCCCAACGATAGGCTGCTTGAGGATCTGAGCGGTCCCCATTGGGCCGCCCAGTTGCCCAACATCACAAAAGCTAAACGGTCTCCTTGTGACCATTGGAAACTCAACAGTCCCTCATGGGACCGTTCAGAAGGGCTAAACGGTCCTTCCATGACCATGTAGCCCTAACACTGTGCAACGGTCAAAACTCAACGGTCACAAACACCTCGGGAGTCACGCTGACTCCACGAGATAAACGGTCATCACATGGGCCGTCCGAGAGTGGAACGATCGCGTGATAGACCGTGTACCCTACCGACACTCCTGGGTCGGTACGCTGTCAAACATTGGGCCACGCAGGGGTAGAAACGGCTCCTGTTAGGACCGTTTCTATCCTGGCAACCCAAGAACGGCGAACCTCACCAGAAATCGTCATTCCACGCCCCCAAACACCTCCGGGTGAGGGGGAAACAAAGGGGAAGCTTGTCCCCATGATCCTAGGCACCCAATGATGCCCTCAAACCACTGATTAACGCGGGAAAACACTAAATCGACGCTCAAAATCCTGAATCATCGATTTCCCACCCCGAGCTCAAATGGACCCCTCTCGACCTCCCGTCGGCCTAGAAATCGCGGGGAAGAAAACTACAGAGCTGGGGATTCATCACCCTACCTCGGGGTTGCCCGAAACGCGACGGATCGTCGCCGATCTTCAAAACACCACTTGAAACCCTCGTTCTTCCCGAGCTTCCCACGAGCCACACACGTCGCCGCGATCGCCACGCCGCCACCACCGCCACCGCGCCATCACCTCGCCGCCATCTGCAGTCGAAGTGGAGGTCACCGCGTCGTCGAATGGGAGAGGGGGAAAGAGGGGGTGCCGGTTCTCCACGGAGGGAAGAGAAGAGGAAGATGGAAGAAGAAGAATAAAAAAAGGAAAAGTATTCCTTTAATGGGACCCATTCCTTTGATGGGCCCCCCTTCCTTAATGGGTCTGCTTCTCTTAGTGGGCCCGCTCCGTCCACCTATGTTGCTGCTGGCCCAATGGGTCCTTATTCTCATGATAATGTTTCTTCCAGGCCTATACATCCTTCTACTCCTGGAATGGGCTTCCATTCTTCTCAATCTGGATCCCCTTATCTGGTCCAATACCATAATCCTGGTCCAAATTCACACTCTCTTGCTCAGGCTGGATTGCATCCTTCTCGATCGCTCCCCATCATCCTTCTCGATCTCTCCCCATCGAGGAGATGATCGCTCAAACCCAATGTCGGCTTGATGAACTTCAATGTCAAATTGATCCCAAATCCTTTTTGAGTGTCCCGTTTGCATTCCAAGGTCTTCAGATTCCACCGTATTTGCAAATTCCTACATATCGCCATTACGGTGGAGTCGGTGACCCTTATGTGCACTTAAAGGAGTTCATTTACGAGTCAGCCCAATTCTGGCATGACCAACACTTGATGGCCTATCTATTTGGTCTGTCTTTGGAAGGCCCAGCTCGGGATTGATTCTTTTCTCTCCCGCAACAGCAGGTTGTGAATTTTCAAATTGTGCAAGACAAGTACATCCAATAGTTTCAAGACCAGGTTGGGCCCAGGTATTCCATGGTGGATCTGACCCATGACAAGATGGAGTCCGATGAGGAATTCTGCACCTTTGCCGACCGCTGGCGTCGCTTGGCCGCGCAAGTCCCGGGGGACATTCCGGAGCAGGAGCAAATCAAGATGTTGATATCTAATGCAACGCCCGAGTATCGGTTCATCTTAGCCCTTAATGATATTTCCTCCTGGCAACAACTCTATAGTTGAGCCCGCTTCATCCGTCAACAACTCCAAAGTTCCCTTGATCCTGAGTCTCCTCCATCGTCAACTGCCACTTATACCTCGCCGTCCACATATACCTCCGCAAATCAATCCTTCACGAATCAACCCTCCATGGGTCAGCCTTCTGTCACATACCCCTCCACGAGTCAGCCTTCCGTCACATACCCCTACACTCCCTCATGTCAATCTTCTGCTATTCACAGTCAGCCTTCCGCCTCCACATGCCCACATGTGTCTCTGCCTGTGTCTCCACCGCCGGTCAAGGGAACATCACACCCGAGCAGGTGGATGCCGTCTACTACATTCCCGCTCCTGCGCCATTCCCTAATCCTTCTAGTCACAACGCATCATTGCCTACACAACCTCCGCCTCCGTCTCCGCAACCTTCTCCACCTTCACCTCATACCCCTCGGCATGCACCTTGTCCGAAGTAGGCTCCTTGTTCTCCGTTGCCGGAGTCTTTTACTGATATCTTTCGGGCTTTGACGGCCACTCACGTATTGCAACTCCCTTCGGTTGTGCCTTGCCGACCCGCGGTAGGGAATATGCTTCAGTTCTGTGAATTTCACTGCCAGCAGGGACATCTGGTTGATGATTGTCCCGAGTTCCGAGATTATCTTTATGATATGGAGGATAAGAAGAGGATTGATTGGGCTGCCATGCATAAAGTTATTTTAGATCTTCGCAGCAATCAGCAGCAGCAAGAAGCGCCGCCCAAGCAGCTGTCTCCATCACTCTCTGGTGTTAGAAGAACCATGCCGATACCCCTTCCATGAGAATTCAGAGCTCCATCAAAATGTAATGTCCACATCTTACCTGAAGGTTGATTTACAGATATTAGTTCCTCATTTGGAAACTCTGAATAAATAGGATCAAATCGGGGTAGAGGGTGATGAGCAAGATGCTCGGCAATGGCGTAGCCTTTGATCTCTTTTTGCTGAATATAAGTGATGTCAAACTAAGAAAGGAAGCTTTGCTATCGTGCCAATCGGTCAGTGAGGACAGAATTTTCTAGAAGGAATTTAATGGGATTCATGCGAGCAATGAGATGAACCTCGTGAGTTAGGAAATAATGTTTAAACTTCTGAACTACCCACACTAAAGTTGCGCAGGTCTTCTCCATAGTCGTGTACTTCTGCTCACAGGGGTTGAGAAGCTTTGACAAGTAGTAGGCTACCCTCTCCTTCCCTTCTTCATCGACTTGTGCTAGGATAGTGCCTACTGAGTTATCTAGGATAGATATATAAAGAACAAGTGGTTTACTTGGAACTGGCAGCCTCAGGACAGGAGGATTTGAGAGATAATCCTTTAATCCGTCAAAGGCTACCTGACACTTGTCATCCCAATTAAACTTGACTCTCGGCTTAGTAAGCTCGTAGAACGGCCTACACCTTTGTGAGTGTTGGGAGACAAATCGACGAATAAATTGTAACCTCCCGATCAATCCTCGGACTTCTTTCAGATTCTTAGGAGGAGGCATTTCTCTTATGGCCTTCGCCTTATTGGGATCAATCTCGATACCCCTCTTACTAACAATGAATCCTAACAATTTTCCTAATGAAACGCCAAATATGTAATTCTTGGGGTTCATCTTGTGCTTATATTCTCGTGACCTTTGCGACACTTTGGCTAGAACCCTAGGATGCTCGATCCTTGTTCTTGATTTAACAACCAGATCGTCGACATACACCTCAATAAAAATGTGGATCATATCATGAAAAATTACCATTATAGCCCTTTGATAGGTAGCTCCGACATTCTTAAGACCGCAAGGCATGACCACATAGCAGTAAGTGCCCCATGGTGTAGTGAACGATGTCTTCTCTTGGTCTTCTTTGGCCAAATGAATCTGATTGTAGCCTGAAAAATCATCCATAAAAGAGAGAGTCTCATATCCTGCTGTATTATCAATTAGCACATTAATATGAGGGAGGGAGAAGTCATCTTTAGGACACGCATGGTTGAGGTCCCGAAAATCTATGCAAATTCTGACCTTTCCATCTTTCTTCATAACATGGACGATGTTAGCCACCCAATTGGGATAGAGGATGACTCTAACAAATCTGCCCTTATGAAGTTTATCGACCTCTTCTTTCATCTTTAATGCCATATTTGGGTGGAAATGTCTCAACCGCTGTTTGACCGGAACGGACCCTAGCTTAAGTGTAAGTCTATGTTCAACGAGTGCAGGGTCTAATCCCGGCATATCCTCATAACTCCAAGCGAACGTGTCCTTATATTCTCGAAGAACCGGAATAAGTGTCTCTTCTTCGGAGGGTGACAAGTTTTGACTGATGAGGACAATCCTAGGGTCTTCCTCAGTACCCAGATTGATTTCTTTGGTTGGTTCTTCTACGGCACCTGTCAAAGGCAAGCCGCTCATCCTTTACATAGTGGCTACCGAATACTCATTGGGGGCAATGCTCGCCTAGAATAATGATGAGAGAAAGGAGCAAGCTCTCTACTGCCTCAGCCGAAGATTAGTAGGAGTAGAAGCCAAATACACTCCTATCGAGAAGGTCTGCCTCACCTTGGTCTTTGCGGTCAAGAAGCTGAGGCACTACATGTTGTCCCATGAAATGAGCTTGATTTCCAGGGCTGACCCCGTCAAGCATATTCTCTCCCAGTCGGTCCCGAAGGGGCGTCTCGGCAAGTGGGCCGTACTGCTGATGGAGTTTGACATCACCTATGTGTCATAGAAGGCCATCAAAGGGCAAGCCATCACAGACTTCTTCGTGGCACACCCTATGCCTGAAGACTCCCCGCTGGCTATGGAACTACCCAAAGATGAAGTACTGGAAGCGAACCAAGTCCAGCAAGCCGTCTGGCAGCTGTATTTTGACGGGGCCTCCAGAACAGAAACAACTCCCTCTGGGTGTACCAAGATACGAGCCAGAGTCGGCATCGTCCTTAAATCTCTAGATGGGGAAGTAGTGCACACTTCCTGCTGCATCAACAAGCCCTGCACGAATAACAAAGCAGAGTATGAAGCTCTGATTATTGGCCTCCAGGTTGCTCTGCAGATGGAGTTTAAGATGCTGTAAGTCTTTGGTGATTCACTGCTAGTCATCAAGCAAGTCTAGGGACAGTTTGATGTCCGAAAGCCCAAGCTGCTCCCTTACCACGCTAAGGCGAAGAGGCTCATGGAGTGGTTCTACCTCCTTGAGATAGGCCACGTCGCCAGAGGAGAGAATGCTCAAGCCGATGCCCTGGTGAAGCTGGCAAGCTCGCTAGCAGTCCTGCCTGATGGGTCACTCGACATCTGAGTGATCAACCAGCGCCAGGTGCCTAGCATGATAGAAGAAGGACTGGAAGAAGAAGAAGAAGAATGGGAGGTCACCACAGTAGAAGCTGTCAGTCTGCCCGACTGGAGAGACCCTCTTATACAATGGTTCAAGTACCAACAGCTGCCCAAGCAAAGGGAAGAGAAGATTAGATGATCAGAACAAAGGACTCCTATGAGCTCTGAAATGGGATACTATTTCAAATTGTGGTCGATGCCAAGCAAAAGCTACTCCTCCGATGTTTGTCCGTTGAAGAGGCTTGGAGAGTTATGAAGGAGGTTCATGCCGAAGCAGCCGGTGCACACCAGGCGGAGCCGAAAATAAAAATTGAAATTAAGAAGCTTGGCTATTACTAGCCGGCGATGTTTGATGACTACTGTAAGTACGTGAAGTCGTGTCTGAAATGCCAGGAGCATGCTACAATACCCAGGAGGCCGCCCGTGTCGCTGCACTCGATAATACCCACTTGGCCATTCGCCCAATAGGGAACAGACATCGTGGGTCCCTTGCCTGCCTCATCCATAGGCTGCAAGTACATCTTGGCAGCGACTAATTATTTCTCCTGTTGGGCAGAAGCTATCACCCTAAGGGAGGTCATCGGGGAGATCATGGCCAGATTTATTTGCCGCAACATCATATTCCGATTCGGCACCCCGAACCGAATCATCTCAGACAATGGAAGCCACTTCCATTACTTTTCCTTTGTACTTGTACTTTCTTTCAGTTGACTGTACTTTATTTTGGACATGAGATGTACTGGACCTTGTAGTAGTTTATTTATTTAATTTTTATATTATTATTTTATTATATATTGTGCTATCCCTGTAGTTACTTCAGCTTCTTACCCACCCTCACACCATCCTTTCTTCCCTTCCGAGTCTTCGGGCTCGTGGGAGGTGGGCCGAGATTCGAGTCACGCTGGTTTCATTCCGGTACTCGGATCCCGGGTCGCTACACTCAAGGAGACTATCAAGGGGAGAAAGAGGGCTGCTACTGTAGCTCCGTGAACAGTGCTGCGTCCAAGAGTTCTTCATCCAAGAGCTAGGTTTCTAAGATCATCTGTAAGCCATTCAAGTGAAGATCAAGCTGAGGAGCAAGCTTCATCCAAAATAATCTTCATCCACTAAGGGGGAGCTTTAATCTGAAGTTTTTATTTTATGTTTCACCTTACATCTTTCATCAAGATTCAAGTATGTGTTCTTGTAATATCTAAACACTTGTGTGTATGTGGATCTACGTAGATCCATGCGTGTGCGCATGTGTGTGTGTGGGGGGGGTTCTTCTCTTCTTAACATTTCTGTGTGATTCGGTGCTTGTGCACCTTCGTGGGAGTTCCAAACTCTACATGGGTGTGTGTGTGTGTGTGGTTTGATCTTGTAATATTTTACAAGATTGTGTAGGAATCCTCACAGATCGTGAGGGGTGGACGTAGGTTACCGTTGTTGCATCCGAACCACCTAAAAATTGTATCTCTTGTATGGTTTGATCCTTTTCTCCTATCTCCATTCTGTGCAAGCACACACATAAATTAATTAGGTCGCATCTCCTTGCAGATATTTTTTCTTCTTTATTGTGTGTATGTGGATATGGGGAGGTGAATATGAATGATATGGAAGTAAGATATGTAAAGCAAGTGGTGCACTAGCTCAGGCAATCAGCAACATAGCACATGCGGGCATGTCATCATGGTAGAAATAAAGCAAGGAATAAAAAAAACACATGCTGGGATGTGGAACAGAGGAATAAAAATAAAAGAAACACACACCGTAGGTGTGGAGCAACTAAAGTAAAGAAATAGAGAGGGAAGATGATGAAAGATGAAGACTAATGCCCAAACAAAAGAAGTGTGATCGCCACCAAGGTAAGTAAAGTAGCAAAACTACAATAAATACCTTGGAAAGAGTCGGATGAAGCCACCCACCCGCGGGAGAAAATCAGGCACTGCAGATGAAAAATGGCCTTATATATGACCGCCAGAAGATGCCAAACGGTTCGACGATAGACTGCCTGAGATCTGCAAATGGCCCTCCAATAGGCCGCAAGAGCACCCTGGACAACAACATGGAACTTGATATCTCCACCCCTCCTGGCCATCCAGAAGAGCTGGGCCTCGTGCAATGAACCCCGTAAACCTGCAGAAGGATGTAGACACAAAGAAAATAACCCAAATAAGCCCTTGGACTAGTATAAAATCTATAATGCAATTAAAGTAAAGTGCATAAAAGGAAGGGTGGATACCTGGGGGTTGGTGATTTTTTTAACCCCTATGGGGCGTGAAAAAGATGGGAGAATGTTTAAAAGATGATGAAAGTGCAGCAGAACGTGGAAGAGGAAGGGGGAAGATGCTATGGATGCAAGAGGGAAGAAGGAAGAACTAAGTGAAGAAAAGACTCAAACTAATCAATCAAAACCAAATACTCCCTGGACCAGAAGCCTTATGGACGTAGACAGAACTTCTCCTTGGTTGGTACTCACTCCAGGAAGCAACAGCACCTTGACGTAAGCTCTAGAAATCTCCTTCTCTAGCCATGAAGTCAAGGGTTCCATTTATAGCCCCCCAAATCCTCTGGATGATTTGGAGATAAACTAGCTAGAAAATAGGCCAGAGCCTAGCAAACTCTCGAAGACAATACTCCTAAGAGTCCACAGAAACAAACAGAAGCTTCTGAGGATCTCTACAGGGAGAAAAATCAAAACAATAAGGACTCTCGTCCATCCACGACGTAGTAGAGAAAGATCAGTCAGAGTAGGACTCTCTGTCTCCCCTAACGGTCTCGCGATAGACCGTAAGGCACCATAAACGGTCGAATGATAGACCACATGGCTCAGTCATCCAGTAAGAGATAAGAACAACAGGAGAAGAAGTCATGATAAGGTCTCTCTACATTCCAAACGGTCTAGAAATAGATCGCCAGAGCACGCCTAACGACCGGGAGATAGATCGCATAGGGACGAGGTCGTGGCTAAAGGAACATGAAAGCCCACTGAGCTCCGAGCAACGGAAAAGACAAGGAGCGAGACCGAACCAGGGAGAGTAACCCAAAAAATATGCCACAAAACTGACCAACATGGCCCACTAAGCAGTGAATAACTCAGTACATCATAAAAATGAATAAGGAGATGACCCAACTCATTGGTCATAAAATGGGTGTCAACAGATGCCCCTCCTTAACGTCCTCTTTGCAGGGGAGCTAGCGGAGGTGAAGCGAAAGTGAAGCAGACTGAAAAGAGGGCGTTAAGGTAAATGATACCCATCCTCAACCAACGAGTGATAGGAATCTTTTGGAAAACTTCGAACTAGTCACAAGGAATGGTAAACCGAATGGCGCATGCCTGGAGGATCTAACAACTAAGGAAAATAAAACTCGACCAACCTCCTCATTGAAACGCACAGCTGATAGGCGGTCGGAGCAAGCGAAAAAATAAAGAAACGAGTAACTAAACTCCAGGCAAGAATCCTTAGTTAACCAAACTGAGTAAATAGATCGAAGGAAACCTTCCAACTCAGAGTGGAATGACTCTCCTTATCAAAGACCATGGATATGCAGCTATACACCATTACCGAGACACCTTGGATAGACTAAGGCACATGAATGCTCAAAAGATGCGCATGATGCATGCTGGACTAAAGAAAATGAAATCATCAAAATGAATGCAAAGAAATGATAAAATAGCAAGGTACTCAAGAATAGTATTGCTAGACTGGATGAATCAGGGTCAGGACACCATCTGCAACCACGCCATGCAAGATAGAACCATTGTCCCCCAACTCTTTCAACCTAACGGCCTATCCAATGATTAAACATATGCACCTAAATCATCATTATTTTTGATAAAGGGAAACATGAGATCCCAGAACACATGAATGACCAGCCGGTTCTCGAGATAATATATCATGGATACTACATAGAAATGCATTAAGGGATATAGGAACCGAGATACTTACCTGACTTACCTGCCTGGCGAGGAGAGATGATGCGACGTTGCTCATGGTTTTGATAATAAGAAGTTAGCCATCAATAATAAACCATAGAAACAAGCATGATGCATCACATAAGGCAAAGAGCACATAAAGAATGAAGTAAAGAACGAAGCAGATATAGCAATTCAACTTGTCACAGTAATCAGCAGCCAAATGGTCATGCCAAGACTGCAAGGGAAGCCTAACAGCCTACCACTAGACCGCTACCCCTGAGGCGGTTCACATTCTTCAACGATTGAAACTCTAAGGAAAAACGGTCCTGGAAGGACCACCAAGGACAGCCTAACGGTCTGGCGATAGATCGCAAGGCACTGGGCAAATTCAAAAATGAGAATGACCATTCCCTCTCCCATTCCCATTCTAACCAAACACCCTTTCAACCTCACCGACGATGACCTCCACTGGCGACCACCACCACTCACCACCAACCCACTCACCCAGAGAACAGTGGGGAGAAAGTGGATGGTAGTGAGGTGATTTCTGCACCACTTGGAGAAGGAAGAAGCTCCCTTAGAGGCGGTGAACCAACCGGAGGGGGAAGAGGCTCCGCCAGCCCAAATCGAGGCGGGAGAACTGTAACGACTCGAGATCCGAGTACCGGAAAGGAACCGGCGCATCTCGAATCCCGGCCCGCCACCCACGAGCCCGAAGACTCGGAAGGGGTTAGTGGCCAGCTGCCAGAGTCGGGGTATACCCCGTGTACTTGTACTTTTCTTTTTGTTGACTGTACTTATTTTAGACATGAGATACACTGGACCTTGTGTTTTTACAAGAATTATGTATTTTAGATTTGGAAGTTTGTAATTACCTTTATGACTTATCAATTAGTGTTGTAAACTTCATTTTAATAGAATAAAAGTATCATTTTTTCATTCATTTCTGACTTTAGAAATGTAATTATACATGCTCTGATCGACACACTTGATTACTACTCGTCACGCTCTCGATATTCCATGTCGGGGCGTGACACCCCCTATAGTGGGATTAACCATTTCTCCGACCAGTGTCCTTCAGATTCTTCTACCTTAGAGGACAACCATTTGGAGGATGTCCCACTCGGGCTTATTCCAGTGAGTTATGGGGCTGACCAGGAGTTGGCCGAGGAGTACCTCGCTGCGGTTGAGGGGTTAGAGAGCGATCCCAAAGAGTGCCTAGTGGGCCAGGGTGAGGCGCCAGCCAGCAACTCCATCCTGTTGTCACCCCTATATCACCGGTCGTCTCGGAGCTGTCTACCCCGCCTACCTTGTCCATGGTGGATGTGCCATCTGTCGACCCCATGCAGTCAGCCGACCCTCTTTTATCTGTCTCTCCTATGGTATCGCAGCTGCTTGTGACCGTCGTACCACTGTTAGCGCCCTATGTTGACACGGTATGGTCTGATTTTTGCCACGTGTATGAGAGACATCGTCCAGACTCCCTTTTTTATGTGCCCCACACCAGATATCTGGATTACCTTCCCATCACTCGCCTCCTGATCCTCCCGCACTTCCATACCCCAGGGCGAGTCTTCTCGAACTGGAGATGGTTGATGAGGGTTAAGATTCACAGCATCAAGTTGTGGGTCAGCTGATCTTTACACTTGGTGTATACAGATGGTGTCCATCATTTCTTACTGAGTCTTCCTTGGTGCATCCAATGTGTTCATCGTCAATCATAGGAAGTCGTTAGGTTGTGTCTCTCCATCTGTCCAAAGTTTATGAGTCTGTCTTGCTTTATTTGTGCAGTTTGTTCAGAGTCTACACATGCATTTGTCGAGCATGTTAAGAGTTACATAGTCATCGTCAAATGTCAGCAATACACGATGCAATGAGCTATTTTATACTCAAGGCACCACCGTGAGTTTCGAGTGGATGAATATGTCATGATCATGGTCAAACATGAACAGTTTTCATTTGGAACCGTGAAAGAAATTGCAAGCTCACAGTGCCAGTCCCTTTCGAGTATTGAGGCGAGTCGGATCTAACACGCACGTTGAGGACTTACTTGAGGATTGTGGGATCAGCTCTACCTTTAATGTCTCAAATCTAGTCACCTACAGGGACCCAACAGTGAATCCTAGTGAATCTTTGAGCCGTCTCCTCTCTTTGAGAGTGACCCCACCCCTGAGTGTCCATCACTAGCCTCATTCCCACAGCAGCGTGAGCATATAGAGCATATAGGGGATGAGCAAGTGACTATTACCAGGAGTGGAGCCTACCCGCACTATCTCATGCGATGGAGAGGACGACCCACATCCGTTGACACGTGGATTACCTGAGCAGAGCTATAGATCCGCAGGAGCGATACATGAGCAGCCGCACCCCTTACTTGATGGGATCGAGTTTCTTCCCACCCGGGGAGAATTGATGGGAATCAAAGCAAGACATCTTGTTGGAATACAGTTGCTTCGTCTCTTCCAGGTACAGATTGGCATCTGACAGGTGACACTCGAACACCTCAAAAGGGTGGAGGTCTGCAAACATTCTGACTTCCTTCCCCTCCCATGGGTACTTGATGCATTGGTGCAAGGTGGATGGCACCACTCTATTCTGATGCAACCAAGGCCGGCCAAGTAACGCCTTATAGGAGGTATTGGAGTTGATGACGTGGAACTGGACCTTGGTGGTGAAGTCACCGAAGGACAAGTCGAATTCTACGACCCCCATGGGCACCTTACACTTCTGGTTGAAACCAGCAATCTTAACATTCTTAACTTTGACCAGGTGTACATCAAAGTAATACTTCTGGTACACCCGGTAGGGAATTATATTCACTGCTGCCCCTGGGTCAATCAAGACTCTGTTGATAGGCTGTCCATTCAGTTGCCCCTTCACGTAGAGCGGCCTATTGTGACTGCAGGTGGGCAAAAACATGTCATCCTCTATGAAGGCCACGGACACTTCAGGTGACATCTCTGCCAGGCAGGCTTCCAGATGTGCCGGCGTCTGGAGTGCGGCGATGATGGCTTGTCATGTTTCCTCATCTAGGGATAGCATCTCCCAGACGGTGAACCGGGTCGAGATCTTCTTGAGGTGCCTGACTATCCGGTCAGTAGTCCACACCTTAAGCAGCTTCATTTCTTCGGCCTTACCGCGTTTGCCCCCACCTTGGGCTTGGGGTGCTGGACCAGGGGACACTTGGTCTACTGGGTCTGCTGCAGCTGATGGAGCCTGTGGGGCCTGCTGGGCTTCCCCTTTCTCTTGCATAAATTTGGCGATGTTTGGGTTGCCGTCAAATTCTTCTTCTGGCTGAGGAGGGGTTCCTGCAGGTGGAGATGGAGGGCTACTCGCTTCTTTGGTTGGCCAAGGCCCCTGCGGGCGTAATTGCCTTTCTGTTCGGGCCATGAGGAATTCAGTGAACGAGGGAGTGCCCTGGCTTTTGGGTCCTTCGGGGTAGAGACCCAATGGAGGAGGGATCTCTGCGCCTCAAACCTTAGGCTCGGGGACTTGGTATGGTTGTTCTCCTCTGAGCAGGATGTTGCGGTCAGTCAGGGGAGGGAGTCCCCATTTTCTTCCCGATCTGGTGGCGTGCTGGGAAGTGGACGCCTCGGCCTGATTCACCTCCGCTGGTTCGCAGGGTATCTCTTCTTCTTTTTCCTCTAGGGAGAGGGCAGTGTCAAACAATGTCGAGAGAGTGTTGCAGACGACGACAACCTCCTTTTTCTTCTTATTCTTGGGTCTTCTCTTCTTCTTCTTCTTTTCTGCAGCGGCCGGTGGCTACTCTTGGGGAAGTTCGCCCCACAAGGGGGGCTCTTCTTCCACCCGGGTCTCTGCCTCGGGGACCAATTCGAGGGACTCGGACTCTTCCCAGGGGACATATTCATTCAGCTCGACAGGCCAGATTTTGGGCTGTTCATAATCTTCGAGTCCATCAATGACAGCCTAGAGTCTCTCAACAGCAGGACTGACCTCTTTATGCACCCGCATCGGGATGTGTTCCTTCTTGTTGTAGGTGGGCCATCTCATGACTAGCCGAGGGGCCGTGTCATGCCATACAGGATGCACCGACGACGGTGCTGGTCGATTCTTCTTCTTTTTCTTCTTTTTTCTTTCCTTTTCCATTCTTTCTTTTTTTTTCTTTTCTTTTCTGTCTTCTTCTTTTCTTCTCTTTTTGCTCACCTTTTTCGCTCACCCTATAAATAGGGGGGTGGGGCAGTTCGAACAGGCCACCCCTTTTGAATCCCCCACTTTCCCTCTCTCTTTCTCTCCCTTGGTGGCTGAGCGGACGACGCCCCCTGTTCCTCTTCCTCTTCTCCGTCTGTTGAACGCCGTCGTCGAAGCCGCCCGGGCCGTCGTCGCCGTCGTCGTGGTGAGAAGACGGGCATGGAGGCTTTGCCCTCCTTCCTCTCCTCTCTTCTCCCTTCTTCTCTTTCCCTTTCTCTTCCCCCCATTCTCCTCTTTCCTCTTTGCCTTCGGGGCGACGGAGCCCTAAACTCTCCTCCACCTTCTTATCTTCCCTCCTCTTCTCTTCCCCCCCTTCCTTCCTCTTTTCTCCCCTCTCTTCCTCTTCTTCTCCGGCGGTGGGGAACGTTGCTTCGGGTATCACCGGTGGTGCCAGCAAAGGGGTGTGCTGGGGGAACACCTATCGGAGTGTGCCGGGGAGGAGTGGTTAGGGTGTACCAGGGAATGACACCGGGGGGTGCACCAGGGAAGCCCATAGGGGGTGTACCGGGGAGGACGTCCCATGGTGTGTCGGCGAAGAGCCTGGGTAGTGTACCGAGGAAGACCACTCAGTGGTGTGTCGACGAAGACCGCAACAGGGCGTGCCGGGGAAGGGATGCCATAGAGTGTGCCAGTGAGAGCTGCTCCAGTGTGTACCGAGGAAGGGCTGCCCGGGGCGTGCCGGCGAAGCCCCCTCTGGGTGTGCCGGTGAAGGATGAACATGGCGTGCTATCGAAGGAGGAGAGGAACACTTCAGCCAAAGGACTTCTGGTGTTGCCCTGTGGGGCCCACCACCACTTTGTTGGGGCCGTCACTCCTTGTGGGCGTGCACCCGTGTTTCCCCTTACGCTTTTGGCCTAGGAGAAACTCTGTCAAAATTTCGTCAGAAATTGACGGAGCTTTGGTCATTTCAACAATAGTCCCCTTATAGCCTTCATTCCTTACCATATCATTCATCACCTCCCTTTCATTCTTCATTTATTTTTTGTTCTTGGGTTTATGGCACTTAGTGGACCTCTACCAAGGCCATGTGTGGTTAGGGCCCTTGCAGGCGTGCCAGGGAGTGACACTAAGGAGCGTGCCGACGAAGGCCTTCAAGGGGCGTGCCAGTGAAAGTTGCCCTGTGGTGTGCCGGTGAAGGCCACGCCAGGGTGTGCCGGGGAAGGCCACGCCAGGCGCGTGCCGGCGAAGAGCATGGGGGTGCACCGGAGAAGAGCTCCAGAGAGTGTACCGGTGAGGGCTGCTCGGGGTGTACTGGTGAAGGCCACTCCCGGGGTGTGCCGGCGAAGAACCTTTAGGGCGTGCCGGGGAGGGCACATGCAAAGGAGTCTTAAGCTACTTCTTTCTTCTTCCTTTTCCTCCCCCCTTTTTTTTACCCTTCTCTTTTTTTTTTTTGCTTACAGTGCAGCCTTCTCCCCCTTCATAGTTCTTGATTTCTCATTGCCTGCAGTTCATTCTAATCTTTGTTTGTTGCACTTTGCAGATTTTTTCGAGCATTGTCTGAAACCCTCCACAAGGGGATTCTATTGGCACTATATCTCAGTCCGTAGATATAGTCTCACATTTTTCGGTGTTTTATCAATTACCCCACTAATTCTCAGTGATAGATGAGCCCTCCATGGGATATTCTTTCTTTTGGACCAGTGATTTTATCATAGAGACCTCCGTAAGTCTACGCGAAGCCTTGGATTTCCTCAAGGCTGCCGAGCAGGTTGTACCATTAAAACCCATGACACTTTTTCTTTAATGGCCATGTCACTCTAAAGAAACGTGGTATACCAGCCCTCGTGGTATGCTATTTGGATACTTTGAGAATGTTTCTTGCGTTAGTGGAATGGGAAACTATACATATCAATTAAGGATTTTGTGCCTCTATATAGACACAGATTCTTTCTACTTTATCATGTACAAAGAACGAGCACCCATGAGAATATGATCACTTATTCTTGATATCATGGCACCCACTAGGGAGCCAAATCCACCCAGTTTTCGATGAGTATCTTGATTATACTGATGATCGTAGTATGTCCTTACATGAAAGCTCTATCCTTGAGATTCTATTCCACAAGATCTACCTTAAATTCCTACAAGTTCATTCCTTTGGAATTCTATATTGGCTATAATTATAGTGGATGTCGAAAAAATACATGACTCAATGCTTGCACGTATGGGGCCCGATCTGGTCCTGGAAGGAGCACCCGAAAGTACTTGTGCCCATGGGAGCCATTATTGATCACAGTGTGGCATTGCACCAAAGTGCATGACTTGCTTGATTGACATTCCACAACTCGTGCTTGAATTGTACTTGACATGACATGACTTGCGTGGCCCGGAACGAGTATTTACTTACTCGATAACACGATAGCCAATTCTTGACATGACTTGATAATTGTACATGCTTGTTCATCTCGATATATGTTGACATGAATTCTTGAAAGACTTGCTAGTTCACTCAATTTATCTCTTGCTATACACTCTCTCTCTAGTGTCGTTTCATGCGAACATGCATAGCTATACTTGCATTCATGTAACATGTAACTTACTTAAAGCAAGCTAGCTCTTGAGATATAATTCCTACTGAGCGTTCGCTCACCTAGTGTTTCCCCCTATTTTTCAGGTAATTTCAATGACAAGACTCATTCGGATGGGGATGGACAGAGTGAAGAGCTTAGAGCCATTCCAACCATCAAATGTCATTATCTAGTCCTGTCTTTTCTACTTTCTTGAGTCATCCATTGTAAATTTTATTTTATTGAGTCCTAGTTATTTTATCAAGAGTTGTAATTATAGTACTTTGAAGTTCATTATTAATAAAGGACTTGGTTATCATTACTTTGCGCACTCCGTCTATGTGTCGAATACACTTACTCTCTGATTGACATGATTGAATGTAACTTGTCACACACTCTAGGTTCCTTCCGCACTCGGGGCGTGACAACCTCAGCATGTCTTCTAGTGTCTGGATGGTCCTCTCTGACTGACCATCCGACTGAGGATGATAAGCTGAGCTAAAAGCTAACTCGGTGCCTAGAGCTCTCTGAAAACTCCTCTAGAATTTAGAAATAAAATGTAATATCCCGGACCTTTTTGAATCCTTGTTCTCAGCCAGTTCTGGGCGAAGCATTGTGCTTGTATCTCTTGGCGACTCCTTTTACCGAAAGCTCGATTTTAGTCCGAAACGATGTGGGAATCGAGAGGTCAGTCTATTACACTAGCAAGGTGCTCAATGAAGCTGAAAGGAGGTACCCTGCAACTGAGAAGCTCGTGCTAGCATTGGTTACCTCAGCCAAGCGCCTCCGACCTTACTTCCAGGGTCATTCCATCGCCGTGCTGATCGACAAACCATTGAAGAAGATCCTTTCTCACCCCGAGGCCTCGGGGTGCCTTGTTAAATGGGCCATCATGCTCGGGGCCTACGACATCTCTTATCGCCCCTGCGCGGCCATCAAGGGACAGGCCCTCGCGGACTTCATCATAGAGAGCACGATCCCGCTCGAGGAAGAACCTTCGTCCGCCCAAGGACCCATCTGGGACTTATTCGTAGATGGATCGTCTAACTCGGTCGGCAGTGGTGCTGGCGTGCTCCTCAAGTCGCCCGAATTAGCTGAGTTACAGTATGCCTTGAAGTTCAACTTCCAGGCATCCAATAAAGCTTCCAAGTATGAAGCCCTCATTTCGGGGGCCAGGATGGCCCGACGACTAGGGGCCGAGCGAGTTAGAATCCACACTGACTCCCAACTGGTCGCTAGCGAGGTCAACGGTGATTACGAAGCTCGGGAAGCGCCGATGATCAAATACCTTCAGATGGTTCGAGGGTTAGCCTAGCTATTCGAGAGCTTTGAGGTAGTCCAGATAGCTCGGGAAGAAAACTCCCACGTGGACACCCTCTCTTGCCTGGCCTCCTCCCTCAGATCGGAAGGCACTCAATCGGTCTTCCTCAAAGAGCTAGAATAATCGAGCATCGAGTCCGAGCTCATGATTGTTGACCCGACTACACTGAGCGATTGGCGGACCCCATACCTATCCTGACTCTGAGAGTCTCAAGAGCCCCCCGACCCTTGGGAGGCTCAAAGGCTGAAGTATCAAGCTCGGCACTTCATCCTCCTGGATGACACCTTATACCGCAGATCTTTCTCTGTCCCCCTTCTAAAGTGCATCAGTACTGACGAAGCCGCTCGAGCAGTTCAAGAAGTACATGAAGGCATGTGTGGGGCACATCAGGGAGGGAGGTCACTCGCTAGGATCTTACTTCGGCAAGGGTACTGGTGGCCCACTCTCCAGCACGATTGCTCAGCCTATACACAAAAGTGCGACCGGTGCCAGCGCTTCAACCATCTGGTCCACCAGCCAGCATCAGAGCTTGTCACCCTTACCAAGACTTATCCATTCGCTCGGTGGGGGATCGACATGCTCGGGCCATTCCCTATGGCTCAGGCCTAAAAGAAGTTCGTCATCGTCACCATCGACTATTTCACCAAGTGGATCGAAGCCGAAGCCACTACTAGGATCACCGAGTCAGTCGTATGGAGCTTTGTTTGGAAGTTGATTATCTGTCTCTACGGCATCCCCCGAGTGATTGTGAGCGATAACGGTTGGCAATTTGATTCTCGCTATTTCAGAGAAAAATGTGTCGACCTCAACATTCACAACCACTTCACTTCGGTCGCCCACCCTCAGGCTAACGGTCTGGTCAAAAATGCCAATAAAACTATATTAAAAGGCACCCTTGAATTGGGCCTCTATACCCTTGGGAAATCCTTTGGCCTTGCTGGCCCTCTACCAGCAAGGGCCCAACCCTCATGACCTCGACTCGGCATCGCCGAGTTACCCCCAGATTTGGGTGTGTGCCGGGAGAGTTGGCCGCCGATATCGGCCCGTTCGACTTGCGACTTGTGATTGTTGCGTAGGTCTAAGGTTGTGTCACATCACCAGTGCTCGGCGTTGTCAGGATCGGCCGAGCCAGTGAACTTGGGAGGGTTCATATTAAGAAAACTCTGATGGAGTTCGCCTACTCCTCGGTTTGCTCTGCCTTGCGCTACTTGTTGTAGCATCTGAGTAAGGCCTTGTACCGTGCATTGCATGGTACGCCACTGAGCACGTTCGGCGGTCATGGTCCTACAAGATTTGAATACTATATTAGTATATAGGTAACCAATATTTTAACTTCCCAAGTTATCGTAACCCATTGTTCTACCCAATCTCTCCGGATAAGGTTTAAACCTATCCTTGGACTTGGGTTCCTAAGAATTGAATATCCTAGGCTCTAATATCACAAAAACTGTCATGCCCCGAGCGCGGAAGGAACCCAGAGTGCGTGACGAGTTATATTTGATCATGTCATTCAGAGCGTAAGTGTATTCGACACATATAAACAGAGTGCACAAAAGTAACAATAACCTAATCCTTTATTCATCAAAGCATGGAAACTTCCATTACAATCTCTTAATCTAAGAACTAGGACTCAATAAAAGAAAAAGTACAATGGATGACTCAAGAAAGTAGGAAAGACAGGACTAGATAACACTTTGACTATTGGGATGGCTCTAAGCTCTTCACTCTTGCTCATTTCCATCCGATTGAGTCTCGTCATCGGAATTAACTGAAAAATAAGGAAGACACTAGATGAGCGAATGCTCAGTAGGAATTATATCTCAAGTACTAGCTGACTTTAAGTAAATTACATGTTACATGAATGCAAGTATAGTTATGCATGTTTACGTGAAATAACACTTGAGAGAGTATAACAAGAGGTAACTGAGTGAATTAGCAAGTCCTTCAAGAATTCATGTCAATATGTATCATAATGAACAAGCATGTACGTTTATCAAGTCATGTCAAGAATTGACTATCATGTTATCAAGCAAGCCAGTGTTGCCCTTTTCGGGCCATGCAAGTCATGTCATATCATGTCAAGTATGATTCAAGCATGAGTCGTCGAATGTCATTTATCCAGCAAGTCATTCACTTCGATGCAATGCCACACCGTGATCAATAATGGCTCCCATGGACACAAGTACTTTCGGGTGCTCCTCTTAGGACCAGATCGAGCCTTATATGCGCAGGCATTGGGTCATGCATTTTTGACATCCACTATAGTTATATCTAATATAGAATTTCAATGGAATGTACTTCTAAGAATGTAAGGTAGATCTTGTGGAATAGAATTTTAAAGATAGAATTTTCACGTGAGGACAAACTGTGATCCAAACGGTATAACCACGATACTCGTTGAAAACAGGGTGAAATTGGCTCCCTAGTGGGTGCCATGATATCAAGAATAAGCACTCATATGTATATGGTTGCTCATTCTTTGTACATGATAAGGTAGAAAGAATCTGTGTCTGAGGGTCCGCATGAGCTTATGGTTGAAGTATTTCTTTGACAGGCCGAAGAAGTATGAAGATTTCCCTTGCATCGGTAACACCATAGTCCACAAGAAGCGCAGTAAGAGCAAGGCTGAGGTGAAGATTCCTGCTTCGAAGGGGCACCTAAGCGGTGCCAACCCAGCAGGGGTCAACCCGATGACACACTGTGCAGCCTTCTTGACATATTGGCTCTGTTCCTTCGCGTTGTCGTATGGGGATGAGACTGTCATCTAGCCAGACGCAATCTATCTTGCTTTCCAGATGGCGTGGGGAATCAAGCTATCCTTGTGCCCGACTGCATTGTGTTTAATATATAAGATGATCGGAGACGTCAGTACACACCAACTCCCACACCAAACCTGGTTCATTGGCTCGATGCACTTCTTCAATGCCTGGGTCTGCTCTCTGTTTCCCGAATACGCTCCATGCACCCTCCAGTCCTGGGGACTGTTCCCACGCATGCTGGAGTTTGCCAGTGCAGAGCCGGGCTCGACATCTCTGCAGCTATACAACCTACGGGGCCGGCTCATAACAGTTCCCCACGACTCGGTGGGTACTATTCATTTTTGGAGGCTAGTCGCTCATTCCAGTCCCCTGGTGAACAACAAGCGGGAATGCCGAGATGACCAGGTGGAGAGATATGTCCACCCGATCAGCCAGCAAATAGTGGTCCGCCCATTGTTGGAGCCCGAGCTTCGTGATTGGGCATTATCTATCCGCCTGAGCGTGCTGGTCTTCAGGAAAGGTGATACCCTACTACTGGAGCCGTATTACCCTTTCCACTTTGGGCGAAACTTCGGGTATGACTAGCATATCCCAGTGTACAGTGCACAGTTTGCCCTACATGTGCGAAGTCTCCGGGGTAGTTTGACCACTGAGCACGCCTGGACTTGGTGGGACTTCTTTCACTGAGTCGACAACTCTACATTTAGGGTGCCAGCGCCCGGACGAGTCCCACGGGTGACCGCAGAATACATAAAATGGTGGAACGCCCAGATAGGTTTTTATCGGTTATGCAAAATCGATTGCTGGGATGGAGCCGAGCGGAAGTTCTTGAGTAAGCAGTCGGTGCCTATACTGGATATCAACCCGAAGCATCTACTTCCATTGAAGCATAACAAGGACAAGGAAGTGGCAGTGTACATGGCTGCGCGACAGGAGGCTCGGGAGGCCAGGCCATCACCACAAATCAAGATGCTTCCTATTGCCAAGGATGACTTCAAGAAGACCCTCAAAAACCTGTGCCGCATCAGGGGAGATCGCCTGGACCTTATCAACTATCCCCTCCCGATAGAGGAAGAAGGCACTCTTGCCAGAAGCTAGCGTCCAGAGATGGACCCGACATGCCCTTATCGCACATTTATGAGAAGAGAAGAGCGGAAGCCCGAGAATTACAAGGATACCACATGGCTGTACGTTCTTCTCCAAGCACATGGGCTGAAGGTGGAAGACCCAACACCTGCCATTCTGGATAAGTGCCTACATGTCTCTTTTCATTACGCCGACGGGTGGGGCATGGACCACTTCAGCCTTTATTGCCACCTTGCCTTCAAGCAGCACGCGGACCTGGCTCATCTTGCAGACCGTTGTATGAAGGTCCCTCTCTCTCCTCACTTTTCTCTCATCTCTCTCTCTTCCTCTCGAATCTCTCTCCCTCACATGTTCTCTCTCCTCTCTCCCCCATTCCACTCGGTTCGCGGTCCAAACGGACCCCAGTCAACGCGTGGGAGGTACCGACGGGACGGGCTTGACGCGAGGATCGCGCCGGTACCCTTCATCCCTCGGATCGTAGAGCGTGGAGACACGTGCAAGCGAAAGAATGGCATGGCCCCCGTCTCTCGATCTGCACCGATTCGTGGTCTCTGCCGCGCAAGAGGGAGGGGAACAGACTCCTCGTCTCTCCAGGAATCCGTTTATGCCACATGCGTCACCATCCATCGCCGTCTTCATAATTTTTCGGGTAAATCTCGTTTTCGGTGATTTTGGGCTAATTTCTTAATTTACATTCCTCTCTCGATTTCTGGTCCAGACGGTCGCTGATGATGCAAGGGAGGTACCGTTGGATTGGTCGCATCGCGAGGATCGCGTTGACGCCCATCTTCCCTCGATCCGTGGAGCGTGGAGCCGAGTCGGGCAGGGAGGCGCCACGTCGCCCTCTCACCGAATCGGCATCGAATCGTCGGTTTCGTCGTATTCCAGGTAGGGGGATGGATTCCTTGCCTCGTTAGGACACCGCCGGTACCACATGCATCGTGGTCCGATGCCCTTTGCCTCATTTTTTGTGCATGTTTCCGTTTAACTCATTTTTAGCCTTTAATGCTTGAAATTGTTTCCATGGGCTTCGTCTTTTAATTCTAGTGTCATGCTTAGGTGTTGAATGAGGGAATGGCATGGTAAGATAGTTTAGAATTGTGTTTCCCACGTCCCCCGTCGACTTTGGTCGATCGGGAGGGTGTTTCAGTTCCGAACTCCGGAGTCTCGAAACCCAGGTGACATAACGCGCCTGCCCCGGTGTGTTATAGTCATTTGGCGCGCCTGTAGAGGTGCGTTATATCCCCTTGTGGCGGACTCCTCTAGGTCCGTTATTGTCCGTTAACGCCCCAGTATGGGTGCATTATGTCTTGCATGAACTGTGAGTTTTCTATGGATTTTCGAGTTAGGGTGCCTTTAACGCCCCTGGTCTGGTGCGTTATAGCTCCTGTCTGTTGTGTTGAAGGTCTGTAGCCTTTAACGCCCCTGTCCCTATCCGTTATATCCTCTGTTTAACTGTGGATTCGGATCATTCTGGTGGGCATAATGGGCCATGGGAGGCACGTTATGTTTACTATAACGTCCCGCCCTTGGTGCGTTATAGCCCTTGACTTTAGTGTTGTGAGCCTGTTGACTTTAACGCCCCTGCTCCCGTGCGTTATAGTCCTATAGCGTGCCTTCCCTGGTGCGTTATAGTCCCAATTGACTGTGGATTTTTATGTGTTCTGTTGAGCATAGCGGTCCTGCCTTGGTCTGTTATGGTATGTAATGGGGTGGTCTTGATCCGTTATACCTGGAGATTTTAAAAGCATGTTTATATAACTTCTAATGCATTTCATATTCCATATACGCCATGTTTAAAGTATTTTATACACTATTGTATTATTTTATATCCCAAAAGAGTAGCTTTCTCTTTCCCTGTGATGGAACCACTAGTCGTAGCCCGACGACGTCCGTGTCGGCCCACCAACGGTACCAGTCACGCCTCGATTTGCCTCTGGATATGATCACAAAAATTCCTATCGTGGAGGCGCGCAGATCTGATCTGAGTCAAGCCAACAGGAGTAGTGCGGGGATTAATTCTTAAAAAAATACTCCAGCTCACATTCGGTGACCGCCACTCCAAGAGTTCAATCGGAAACACCTCAACAGTGTCCCAGCCAACCGCCATGGCCATAAGATGATTGGAAGCCACCGTCCCAGTAGCGGAGCTCACTTGCTGTCCTACGGGCTGAGCTGAGTTGTTGAGCTGAGTCTAAATAGTGCCGAGTCAGAACAATATCGAGTCAGACCAGCAGCCTGCTTCCGGCCCAATAACCCTTCCAGCTTGCAGCCCATCAACCCATGATCGGTCCTCCCGGGCTCACTTGTAGCCCTTTACCTCCCTACGTGGAGTGGGCAGTAACTTAACTTGTGTAACCATTATAATTAATTGTTTACTGGGAGTTACCGTACTTGGCTAGGGTCGTCTTCCCCACGCCCGGAGCATGGAGGTAAAATCGCCACCCTCCTCGTCGACTTTGCTTTTCTTGTATATACTCTTATATGCCATTGCATGAGTGATAGGTTTACTTAGCTTGCATATTATGTCAAATCACCGCTGTGAGAGAGAGTGGAACCATCTTGTGACCCAATCCGGACACATAGTTGAGAGTTGACCACTCTAGCTCACGGCCGGTTTCCCAACTACGCACGTACGATGCTTCCATCATTAAGGGATGACACGAGCTTGCTAGAGTCCAAGGCCGGTCTTCAACTTGGAGTTGAGTACCCCGTGTGTCCGTCCCGCATCAGCAGGAGAGGACGAAGCTAGTGCAGGGACTTGGATGCTGGCAGCGATCTCCTCCATGCCGGAAGGATTGAAAATTCTTGGCCCTTTCTGAATTTCTATCTGTGGAATGGCGGCGGATTCCTCCCCTTGGAAGAGGATAATTCACTCTGGGTCAAAGGTAGACAAGTGGAGAGGTAACTCGGGAATCCTCTCGCGACCTCTACTGTGCCCTCGGCCGCGCCCTGTGTGTTCTGGAGCTAGTTGTATCCCGAGCGGGGCTGTAGTCCTTTGTCTAGTTCGGGAGGCCATTGGCTCGCCCGGCCGAGAAGGGTTGATGTTATTAGGGGGTGGAATGGTCAGCATATTGCAGGCGCAGCCCCGAAACATTTCTTCCAACTGCTCTGTTGTGACTTATTGTCCTTATAGAATTGGGAGAGCTCTTCCAAGATGAGGAGTCTTTCGTCGTCCTTGATCTTCTGGATCATATCTTGAACCCAGCTTCAAAGGTGAGCTCGCTTTGGTATTTCTTCCCACGGGATTTAACTATCAAGTGGGATAGCTCTGGTAGGGAGAGGAGGGATGTATTCCTCTAGGTCATCAATGAGCCACTGTAGCCTCTCGAGAGGTGTTGGCTTAGCCGGTGATTGTATGGCAATTGCTTGCTCAGCTTGTTTCTTGAGCCACCTTTTGAGGTTCTTCCTCCTATTCTTCTCCTATTTCTTGGCGATGGCCACCTCTAGGGGAGTAGGAGAGAGTGGTGCTGGAGCCGAAGTCGATAGATCCCCGTGAGGAAGTCACTGAGCTGATGTCTTGGTAGGGTGAGGTCGATGACTTTTCCTTGCCTGGATTTCAATCCAGACACCTTCTGCTTGTTGTATTTGGAAGGTGGTGCTGATCGCCTGCTCGATGACCTCAGGCAGTATCTCTTGGTATGTTGGAATGCTGAGACTGGGGTCTGAAGACGTGTAGGCGGTTTGATGCCTTACCCGCAATGGCGGAGGAGGTCTGTGGTGAGTTGGCATAGTAGTGATGGCGTCTAAGGACATGTGCGCGGTTTGATGCCTTACCTGCAGTGGCGAAGGAGGTATCTCTTGATGGGTTGGTACATTAGGGTAGGAGTTCGAAGACATATGCGTGATTTGATGCCTTACTCGCGGTGGCAAAGGAGGTATCTCCTGATGAGCTGGTACACTGGGGCCAGCATCCAAAGACACATGCACGGTTTGATGCCTTACTAGTTGTGGCACAGACTTTTGTTGAGAGGCAGACAGGGAGGCGTGCTTGGCGTCCCACTCCTTAGCCTTGCCTTTGTGATCAGGTTGGGAGTAGGGTCTGGTGACAGTTGAAGACGTCGCAGGGTATTGTCGCTCCCTGTAGTCACCCTGACTTTGCGTATCAAGCGGGCCTTGTGATGGCGAGCCCAACTTGCGAGGAGGGGTCGCTAAAGGCTCTAAAGATGTCTTCTTTGTAATCTGGGCTAGGTCACAGGGCATGCAGAGAGGACCTAATGGCTCACCGACTGAGGAGGTACGACATGGTTGCGTTGAAACCACACCCTACTTTTGCTTCCTCTTCCTATCCCCTGATGTCAGAGATGGAGGTAGGGTAAGAGAAGAGTGGGAGGAACTTGGGGTGCCCATCGTTGTCTCGCCCACCAGGACATCCTCTCAGTCGAGAAGGACTCAGAGTAGCCTGGCGATATCCTCCTTGGAGAATGGAAGAGACTCCACCTCTTGCTAGGGCTGCCATTGCACGGTTGAAGTGGTAGGGGCTGGCTGGCTGGTTGTCAATGCCTGGACATCTAGAGGAGCTAGGGTGGTGGGAGGATGGATGACAATGACTGAGAAATCACTCGGCTCAGCATCCTGACTAGAGTCCCATTCCCTGCGCCTTCACAATCACTCAAGAGCTTCTCGATTATCAATTTGAAACTCGAGCCATTCTGGGGTGTGTTAGTAAGGCAACCTGTGCCCATTCGCTTGACGAGGGCTTGGTTGCTTTGGTACATTTTTGGTAATGCTCAGAGTTTCTTCTATGGCCTATCGAAGTCTCAGAATCACCATAGAGTTCCCTTTAGCATTGATTTGCTCCTGCTGGATCTGTTCTTGGATTAAGTACTAAACTTCCTCACATGACTCGATTGGGTGGCAGATTCTGACGTGGAAAGGGCAGTACTGGGGGGGAATGAAGTCCCATTAGGTGTAGTCTACTGACGGATCGTGCGGCATGATTATCCCCCTCTCGATGAGGGCATCGAAGAGCTGCCAAGTACTTTCTTTTGGAAAGGAGAGAGGTATGCTGTCATGCCAGGTTCTCCAACCTGGATACTAGAGTGAATGATCACCTTGGCTGGTACTGGGCTCCTCTGCTTCATTGTCAGAGAGAGAGAGAATGCGGCCATCATGTGAATCACGTTAGCCGAATAGTGAACCACACGCACTGCCTTGGCTGGCCTAGACCACACACGTGGTTGTGGGGGATCGATGAGACCACTCTTCAATTGAATGACGCCGCCTCAGATCAACTTCTGCACCTGGGTCTTGAAGACGTAGCAATCTTCAAGCAGATGACCTAGCATTCGATGATATGGGCAATAGCAAGGGTCATCAGTTTTCTCGGCCTCGTCTGGCTTGCGAGCTTCTGGCAGCTCGATAATTTTCTGAGCCATGTAGAGGTCGAAGTGCATGTTCGTATGTTCTTTCTTGAAGGAGAAGGGTGTCTTCATACACCCTAAAAAGGAAGGGGGAGACGACTTGTCTGATGACTTCTTGTCAGAGCCGCTTGGCTCGCCCTCCTTGATGGCTTTGGCGGTGGGGGTGAACTCAATGATGTTCACCTCCTAACCAGGCTGGCGTTCTTATGCATGTTTACCCTTTGCTGAAGTATTGTTACACCCCGAGCTATATACGTATAGCAGAAGTAACCTTAGGGAAAATACACCTCAAGCTAGCATTATAATCAAAGTGCAATAATATCCACATAAGAGGAATGCACAAGGATATAAACTGAAAATTCTAACTTTATTGATAATAATCAAAAGTACATGAATATTTGACTTTCTTTTGACATAATGACAACTAAACTCAATAAAAATGAAAATTACATAATCTTGACTTATGACTCTTGAACTAACTACAAGGACTTATAACTACGGCTTCTCTTAGTCTTCATTCGCTCTTAGATCCATCATTTGAATATTCTGAATCTATAGGCTAATGATCACACGTGTACAGTAGGTATCTTCGTATCTCTCGGCGCTGTTCGACACTGCCCTCTCTCTGGAGGAAGAAGAAGAAGGGACACCCTGTGAACCAGCGGAGGTGAATTAGGGTAAAGCATCCACCTCCCAGTACGCCACCAGATTGGGAAGAAAATGAGGGCGCCCTCCTCCGGCTGACCGCAACATCCTACTCAGGGGGGAGCAACCATACCAAGTCCCCGAGCCTAAGGTTCAAGGCGCAGAGGTCCCTCCTCCATCGGGACTCTACCCCGAAGGACCCAAAAGTCGGGGCACTCCCTCATTCACCAAATTCTTGATGGCCCGATCTGGAGGGCAGCCACGCCCGCAGGGGCCCCGGCCAGCCAAAGTAGCAAGCAGCTTCCCGGCTCCACCAGCAGTAACCCCTCCTCAGCCAGAAGAAGAAGTTGATGGTGTCCCCAACCTCACCAAATTCATGCAAGAGAAAGGGGAAGCCCAATCGACCCTGCTGGCTCCACCGACCGCAGCAGACCCAGTAGACCAAGCGTCCTCTGACCCAGTGCCCCAAGCCCAGGGCGGGGGCAGACGCGGCAAGGCTGAAGAGATGAAGCTGCTTAAGGTGCGTGCTGCTGACCGGATAGTCAGGCACCTCAAGAAGATTCCGACCCAGTTCACCATCTGGGAGATGCTATCATTGGATGAAGAGACACGACATGCCATCATCGCCGCACTCCAAATGCTAGCACACCTTGAAGCCTACCTGGTAGAGATGTCACCGGAAGTAGCCGTGACCTTCACAGAGGATGACATGCTCTTGCCCACCTGCAGTCATAATAGGCCACTCTACATGAAGGGGTAGCTGAATGGACAGCCTATTAACAGGGTCCTGATTGACCTAGGAGCAGTAGTCAACATACTTCCCTATCAGGTGTACCAGAAGCATTACTTTGATGTGCACCTGGTCGAAGTGAAGAACGTCACGATTGCTGGCTTTAACCAAAAATGCGAGGTGCCCATGGGGGTTGCAAAATTTGACTTGGCCTTCGACGACTTCACCACCAAGGTCCAGTTCCACGTCATCAACTCCAATACTTCCTACAAGGCGCTACTCGACCAGCCTTGGCTACACCAGAATAGAGTGGTTCCGTCCACCCTACACGAGTGCATCAAGTACCCTTGTGAGGGAAAAGAAGTCAGAATCTTTGCTGACCTCCACCCGTTCGAGGTGTTTGAGTGTCATCTGTCAGATGCTAATCTGTACCTGGAAGAGACGAAGCAGGCTCCTAAAGCTACTCGGGACAAAGGGAAGAAGAAAATAAAATCGGATGGCTGGTTTCCTCCGCCACCCCCAGGCTACGTGGCTCCTCCGCATGTGCCGTTTATTACCGAAGAAGAAGAGGTATTTAGGGCGTTTCCCTGGCCATCTATCCCACACCGGGGGCACCTCGCCTCGAGGACCTACTAGCGGATGTCAAAGTCCCGCCAGGAATCATTAAGCCAGTAGCAAAGCTTGACTGCCAAGCGGCCGACCAACTGAGGACCTTCGAGGTGCCGAATCCTGAATGATGGGGGCATCTCTCGCCCTTCATATTTTTTCAAGATCCCAGTTGCTCGCCAGTATGGCTTCATTGTGTCCGTCATATTTTTCTGAGTCGAGTCGTATAATTTTCCGCCTCTCCGCATCTGGGAAATCTGTACTCATTAGGGGTGTCCGAGTTTTCTTGGATCACCGTGACGCCCAAGCTATCCCAGATCAGGTAGTCGCTATTGTGCCAACCCGCAGCTCCTTCTAGGCCCTTTCCGGAAGGAGAGCCAAGAGGAAAGAAGAGGGCCGCCGAGGCTGAAAAGAGCTGGCCCCAAGGCTGAAGAAGTTCAAGCAGGTGTGGGTCCCTAAGAAGATCCAGCCCGCCCGCTAAGAGGCGCCTGTCCATCGCCGCCCCGAGCATGCTGAGGTGGGAGAGAAGAATGAGAGGGGCTTCGCCCCAAGGAGAGAAGAAACGGTCGTGGACCCTCCACGCTGTGTAAGCTTCAGGGCATGTGCCCGACAAGTCGACATCCCCACAGTGGGGAGAAGATTTGAGCAACTCGCCGGAAGAGCCCGACTAGCTTACATCCCTCCTAGGGGAGGCCGACAACTATCTCCAGTCCTACATCAGGGACTAGGGTAGGAGGAAATGACCAGCATGGTTAGAAACTATTTTAGGGATATGGGAAACCCCTCACTAGGTCAACAATGGTTGTTGCAAGCAGCCATGACAAAAGAAGACGACTGCCCACCAATGGGAGTTTAAGAAGAAGAAGAAAGAAGAATGACATCATCGGTCGATGACAATGGATATGAAGATGGCTTGAGGTTCGAAGCCGATGAAGCTGCTCCCCAGCAGGTGGAGAAAAGAAGAGTCTCTGTGCTCGTGAGGCTAACCTTCCCTAGTCATGCAAGGAGGAAGGTTCATCGACAGAGGAAGTGCATGCGGGTTTTCACCTGCAATGTGGCTGGAGTGGTCGATAAATATGGAGGTCTGCCTGAGCACCCCCAAGAATTGGCTCTATTAGTCGAAAGGCTAAGGCCAAACACCAGGAGAACTGAAGCTGCAAGGGAAATGCTAAAAGCGGTGAAAGGAAAATAAGTATTGTTTGAAGAAGTCACCACCCTAACTGTAAACGTGGCGACGGCTGAAGAGGAGGAGAGGTTGCTGAACATCTCATCCAAGGGAGCCTCAAGGGACACAGCAGAAGCCATCCCCGGCATAGTAGCCATGGACCCATCGTTACTGATGCTGCTCCAGAAATACCAGTAGGAGATAGAACTTCTGAAGAAACAGCTGATGGAGAAGATAGAGCAAGCCTCGGCCTCCAGGCAGCCTGAAATGCAAGCTGAGTCGTCACAGGGAGGCATCAACCTGTGTGACTTCCCACCACTATACACCCTACCCCAGTCGGCAAAGCCCAACCTGGTGACCACCCAGTAGCATCCACCTTAGTCACTGATGCTGCCAATTCTGCCCCAAGTGCACCAGCCACCTCCATTGGTGTAGCCTCCTCCGTAGTCAACCACGTTGGTCACTCCTTACCTACAGCCAGCACACTTCTACTCGGAGCCGGTCGATCCGACCGCTGTCAACAAGATGATGGTGGAAAGAATGATTAAGCTAAAACTCGGTGAGCGAAGTGAAGGCGACTATGTCGCATTTGATGCCTATCGGGTGCCATACCCGTTACATCATGCAGCCAAGCGGCTCCCTCCAGGGATCAGAAAGCCGCCCAAATTCGACAAGTTCAACGGGAAGGGAGACTCAAATAAAATGAAAATTACATGCTATGACTCAAAATTAAGTGATGGAGATGATGATGCGCCGATGGCGAGCAACCGGAGTCCCGAAAAAGATGGAGTGGCTGGGGATGTCCCCATCATACCCCCGGGGTGGGGAGAACTCGACCCCATTGAGTATGTGTCCACCGGGGTTGGGGAACACCAAAGGGGCTTCGGGCAAAGCACGATCTCCCAACTCAACTCCACCTCCATAGCCAGGGGACAACGCTTCACCTTCTCAAGGCAGCTCAGACACACCCTCTTGTCGGCAATGGTCCCTTGCTTGCCCAGTATTGCCTCCGTGTGCACACGTCAGACTCTCAGGCTGATATGTGGAGGCTCTCCGAAGGTATCTGTCTCAAAGGAGGGTATAGGCTTGAGGTGCTCTCTGGGATCCACCGCGGTTCTCTTAGAGGGTGCTAGATCCGCCCCGTAGAAAGTGGGGTGTATCCCCAAACCCATCGGGAAGTCCAACCCATAGGCTGGTTTGCCAAAGCTACTCGAAACTTGGGAAGGTACAAGTCCTCGTGCCCTTGATTTGTAGGTGACCCTAAGGTAGAGCCACTCTAATGTCTCCATCGCATGGTTGCCTACTTAGAATCCCAAGTGACACTCGTGAGCTTTTGCCCGCTCATTTATGAACCTCACCGTCCGTTGCTAGATGCTTGCTTGAATGTTTATGCCATGAGCTACTGTGCAGTGTGTGTGGGAAGTGTGTGGTATGAAAAGGTGGACCGGGGCAACCATATGTGGACCTATCATGCAATGCTACCATGTTGACTTTGGTGGACCTAGGTGGGCCAGGGCATCTATAGGTGAACCTATCATACAAGGTGGTGATAAATGCCGGGGGGCCCGGACACCCGTAGATGCTCCTAACATGCGTGTGACCAATGTTGAATGGGGGAGGGCCGTTACACCTGAATATGGACCAATCATGCATCCTACTTGACATGTGGGTGACATGACCAAGTGGACCTGTCGTACTAATCATGCCAATCGGTGTGATGTGCCAAGACTTATGAATTCTTTTCCCAAAGATGACTTCCTTGTGTAGGGTGGTGGGGTGGCCTTTGAGCTTCTACTCAAAAGGGTCGAAGGGATCCAGGAAGGCAGACATCTTGGAGAGAGGCTCCTCCTTAATCCCTATGTGTATTTTTCCTAAAGTCATGGCTCCCATGGTGTAACCCGAGTCTAGGAAGGGGTGGATTGGGTCAAACATGGTGGGTTGAGGTAGGAAAAGGCGGGTGGTGGGTATGGTGGTTGGGTCACATGGGTTTCTTGGCTCCCATTGGAAGGGATCAAAGGGATCATGAAAAGGGTTACGAAGGGCGAGGAGCCCTATGTCCTCCAGATCCTTAAATGGTGGTGGGTCATCCTCCTCTAATGAAAGAATTGGGCTGAAGTTTTTGGTGGGTGGGTCGACCATGAGGAGATGGCTTGGCTTTCTACCCGATATAAGAAGCTCCAAATTGAAGAGAAGGTCGGGATCATCGGGTGTGGGGAGAAATAGTAGAAAGTCTCTAGTGTAGCAACCAATGGTGCACATTGAGGTGATAGACCCAACACAAAGGTGTAGGAGGTCAAGGCTCCTAGGTTGGGGTGGTTCCCACTGTGGTGTTGCCTCCTATATCCGATGGGAGTGATATACTGGACCGGGTATAGGGTGGGGCGCTACAACGATGACCAGGACGTTTCAGCTGGCCCTTCGGTTCTGCTTGTCCAATAGGCGCTTGTAACGGCTAAAGCGTCTTTCGAAGAGGCGCCTTCCCCTGTGAAGGCTGGTGCTACCCATTCGGTTACCCTGTCTTAATTAATTGAAGGTGTTGGTTCTCCTGCTGGGCCCTCCCTTGACCCATCTCTACAGCATGGATCCCCTACGGCTCAAGTGGTCTCAATGGCTGCTATTGATGCCCCTCCAATCTGTTGTGCTGTTCCGACCGTTGCTGCACCTATGGTTCAAGAGCTGTCGACGGCTGCTATCGCCTCTCTTCCTCTTTACCATGCTGTTCAGTCTGTTGCTGCACCTATTACTTCTTCATTTTCTGCTCCCCCCTCGCATGTGCTTGGCTCTATCCATGTAGCTTCTACCTCTCCTCTTACTGAGGTTTTGGTAGCTCCTGCGTCTCTGGCTCTTCGTCCGGTTGCGTCCTCTGCTGGTGCAGTTGGTACCATTGCTCTTCCTCCTGCCACTGTCGCCGGTGGTTCGGTAGCTGCTAGCGTCGACGCACTCGGTGCGGGAGAGGTGTTGGGCCTAGTCCCTTGAGTTGACGCATCACTTGATCGGGGTCCTGTAGTTGCTTGCGCCGATGCATATGGTGGTGATTCCAGCCCAGTCGTGCCTCTCCTCCCTGCTGCTGCTGCCACTTCCCAGTAGTCCCCGGTGGCTATCTACTCTATTGTTCCCAGTGACAACCTGGTGTTTGCAGAGGATTCCTCTTCCTCTAGGTCTTCACCATCTCTTAATCTTGCTGCCCCCTCATGGTCTCCTTTACAGCTGCCCTCTCCTGCTGCTGCTAAGGACGCTCCTCGTCTCTCATTTACACAAGCTGTGCGCCGTGCTGCCAAAGGAAAAGGTGGTCCTGTGCCTGGTCCTCACTCTTCCCCTCCTGTGGCCACATCTTCTGCTTCTATTCAAAGCTCCACTTCTGCATCGTCTTCTTCAGCTGGAGGAATCATCAAACCACCTATTATTTACCAAGTCCTCACAATGCTAGGTTTTGAGCCGTCTCGCCCCACTGACTTCAGCCAAGTTCATGCAAATTGGGTAGGCGATTACAGCCATGATCGTTCTCGGCCATCCACCCAGCCGGAGGGTGCTCGCTCTAGACGTTCTCTGCGTAGATCAAGCTCCGCTAGTTCCTCTCGTGTCCAAGACTGATTTGCTTTTCTTTCTGCTAGTCACTGGTTACTTAGGTAATGCCCTTCTTTGTTGTTTCTTTGGGCGGTTTGCTATGGGCTCCCTCTGTTTAGGGTGTATATTTTGGCCCAGGTTCTATTGTATCTCCCTTTTACTGCTTTAGCATATTAATAAAATTGCCTAGCTGATCCTCGGATCAATCTAGGTATCACCTTAATAAAAAAATATATCCAATTCATATACATAATTCAAATGTTAACAATATCATAATCCATTCATTCACATTTGCTTAAAGGTAATTGTTGTGTCCCTTGATTTGATGATGACTATAATTTTGATGATGACTAACGGTGAATCATTTAAAGTCGGTGCACCTCTCACTTGCACAAAGTCAAGTCTGTGCATGTACTGTAGCACTCTTATATAAGGTCAGTGCACGCTGATGTTTGTTGCATACAATGTCGGTGCATGTTTTGCCTCATGCATGTTCGAGTCCGTGCACATTTGCCTTGTGCTAAACAAGGTTCGTGCACATCCCTCGTTAGGCAAAACAAGGTTGTTGCATACACTGTTGTAAGTCTGTGCACTTCGGCCTTGTGCTAAACAAGGTTAATGCACATCCTTCATTGTGCATGACATAGGTCTGTGTATGCTTTAGCCTTTATGAAAAGCAAAGTCTGTGTATGTTCATGTGAAAATCACGTGCATAGTCAGTGGATGCTTTGTCTCTGATAGAATAAGGTCTGTGCAGAGTAATGAGTTAAAGGTTCTAAGTCGGTGGATCTTTTGTCTCACACACTTAAGGTTGGTGCAAGTTTTGCTTTGTGCTTACAAAGTCTGTGCATATTTGCCTTGTGCTAAAATAAGGTCTGTGCATATTTTTCGTAAGGCAAAACAAGGTCTGTGCATAGTTGCTTTGTGCATAACCAAATTGGGGCATTCTTGCACATTCCATGAGTAAGGTCAGTGCACATTTCATTTGTGCACACCAAAGGTTTGTTCTTGTCTTGGCGAATGCATTACAGGGTCGGTGTATATTTCCTTATGTACACTGAGGGTCTAAGCACAATTTGCCTTATGCATGGTCAAGTCCGTGCACTTCATTGTTGCACTACAATGAAGGTCATTGCACATCTTATTCTTTGCACATGCAAGGTCTATGCACACTAGGTTTATGGCATATAGGGTCCGTGCATCTTTTGCTTCATGCACACACGAAGTCAGTGCACCTCTCAGCCCTACAGCCATATAAGGTCTATGCATGTTTTCATGTCTGAGCATACTATTCATGTCATTATAGAGTCTGACCATGTTTGTCTTATGGACAGGATAAGTCCGTGCACATTTGATCAAATGCTTTATCAAGTCTGTGCACTTCTCATATGTGTTCGACATATTGACATGGACTTGAGTTAAAAGGCTCCAGAGAACCAGGAGAGATGATCATGAATTTTAAGGAGGGCACGTGATCCGAGGTAGAAAGCAAAGAGATGCTCTTGACACATGGAAGGCCTTCAACTCGAAATGCTGCCACGTGGCCATCTCAACTCAGATCTGGACGAAATGTTGAGCGGAAAACGTGGTTTCCATGTGCTCATCATCTGCTACCTATAAGTAGATGAAGACTCGCAGAGAGTGAGGGGGATGGTGAAAAAGAGAGAGAGAGTGATCATCATAGAGATAGAACAAGAAAAAGCTCTAGCCAGAAAGAAAAATGATCCAGTAGAGTTAGCACCAGCTACATCTGAGAGAGTTGAAAGAGCTTTGAGAGAAGGGCATTTGTGGTTTATTGTTTTCGGTCTCTTGGTTCAGAACAAGAGCCGATATGCTCTTTGTAAAAGCTACATTTCGTGCTGTGATTTTTTGTTTTCTTTCGTTTGTTTTGAAACCTCATTTTATAAGCTGTGTCAGCGGTGGTTAAGCTATAATCCTCAGTGGCAGAGGAGGATTCCTCTGGTAGCTTAAGCTGTAAAGCTCAGCGCGGACCAAGCTGGCCCCCAGGCTGGTCCACGTAAACCCCTTCCCTCTCAAGCTGTGTTCACCAGGGTTTACGCGGACCAGCTCACCTTGTCCGTGTAAACCCCTTGTGACCCTTCAACTTCCCCAATAAAAATCCCTTAGGAGCTCAAGGGGTGGGGCATCTAGCATCTAGAATCCAGATAAAGCACGACTTCCCTCCGAGGCTTCAAGCGGCTCCAAGCAACAAGCTAAGGAGAATTGTACGTGGGTGACTTGTTCGTCGGCCTAATACACCGGGGGTATGTCATTTGCACTCCCCTCACGCCCTATGTAGCCGTCACGCACAAGTCAACACCCACCTTATGTGAGACATTACGACAAGGGCAAGCGCCCCCTCATGCTGGGATTTCCCCTCACGTGCTCATCGGTCGCAACCGCACATGTGCCATGACGTCATGCTCTTTCGCAGTCACGAGGCCATGTCCGACCGCTCAACTTGAGTCGAGATCGACCCTCGCCCAGACACCGGATCGACGCATCCCCTTAGTTGCCTAGTTAGTCATAAGCTCCCCCGTTTGGCACCGCGGCTATGGCCCATGCCACGGGAGGAGCTCTCTATAAAAACACATACATGTTCACCCGTCATGCATCGACCCGGGGACTGACTAGCACGTCAAAATTGTCTCGTGACATGCACCAGTTGTACCTTGGCCACTACGGTTTGCCTGGAAAGAAATATACACCTCAGTATACCACTGCCAATTGGACGAATGTCCTCGCATCCACGTTCAGGCCCTCAGTCCTCCCTCTATGTCACCTAGTGTGAACCTCCAGCACCTTTGCCCCCAGTCAACACCACCCAATAAAAAGGCGAACCTACAGCTGCAGAGTGCCCTTGGCTCTCCATCTAGGACTTCAGGAATATACGGACTCCTTTTCAGCATGGAATGAAGGTCTTCGGATTCAATCCGATGTAAATAAACACCGACTGCTTGCAGTCGGTGGGGAAAGATGTCCTGTACATGACACCCCACAGTCGCCTATGCACTCGCACCCACGGAACCGTCCTTCCCTCCACGTGTCTCTCACTCCTTGAGTCCACGTGCCGCGCCCTAGCGACGCATCCCCAGTTAAATATTTGGTTCCACGAATGATTGTCGAAAAATCGACTGGCACGCCCACATCCCAACCTCGTTTCCCCCTAAACTTGGAAACCTCCGGTATCACTCGGTCTCCCCTCAACTCTCCAAAAAAGGTGAGTGCACGGTGTCGCTCTGAGAAAGATACGGTCATGAGAGAGAGTGCCCTAACGCATCCCGTTTCGACACCTCTCCCGTAGCTATATCCTACCCCTCACCGTGGTCACCGTACACACCACTCGCAGCGCCGGCGGAATGAAACCCCACTCCCACGCGCGTGAACAAGCGCCCAAGTGCTTTTTGGGCCAGCTCAGAAAAACTGATATGCTGCCTTTGAAGTCCCGCGATCAATGACACCCAAGGGGGGTGAATTGGGTGTTTTCAAACTTTTTAGGAGTTCTTGGCCAATTTAAACACGTGTGAATAATAATCGTAATGAACTTAAGATCTATATGCAAACTATCTGATCTAATAAAATTTATCACACACAATCGATTTTGGGTAAAGGGGGAGGGAGAGGAGCCAATACTCCGCCCTCCCCCGTCCTCCTTTCCCTCTTGATTCATCTGTTATGTTTTCTTTTTGTTATGTTTCAACCCCCTCTCCATCGTTTAAAAGTCATGGGTCATCACCCGTCGTTGGGTCCATTGATGTACTAAACTGTGTAGAGGGCGGATAACAACCCCTATCCCTCTCTGTTACAGAATGAACAAATGGCTTTCCGTGAATAAATGTCATCCCTTCTCTGTTATAAGGCGAGCTGATGGCGTCTCTTGTGTCGTTTTAATAATCTGTATGGTAGATGATCTGGGAGATGGGTGGAAATGCAGCTTCAAACGTGCTTGACTAGAACTATCGTTTGCTATCACCGCAGGTTTCTTAACGATATGGAGTCCTGTTACTCCAATCTATGGATTGTCTAGCGTATCATCCGATGCTTCATCGATATACTAAGAGGCTCATAATCGTCCTGGGACCCAAGATAGACCATCTTGTGGTGCCCAGTTCGATCTGTGATATATAGCTGAGTGCACTGTCACTGGCCATTGTCAATTTCATTTCCCAGGGGCCTTGCAAGCATGGGGATTCCCCTCTATGATCTTGATCCCTCGAGTAACAGACCTATTGATGTCATTCTTTATTGAAAAACCCTTAAATTGGAGCCTCCTCACCCTCTCCAGTTTTATGGATTTGAAACCAAAACCCTGCCCAATTCAAAAATCCCCAAAATAGAGCTCCATAGAGACCTTCGAACAAATGCTCTGGACCTTCTCGGCGCCAAACCCTCCCGGTACCGTGAATAGTCCTCGGCGTAGGGGTTCATGCGCCGAGACCCTTACCTGCGCCGAGAGCTGCTCCACCTTTTCCCGCCAATGGGCCAGGTCGAGAACCGTGACCCCGCGCCGACATCCTACCTATCACTCACCCCGCCGAGAAGCCTTCTACATGCCATCCCAACCTTCGACTACCCCATCACACCTGCATAGAGGGCATCCAGGGATCTCCATCCAAGCCCCATGGAATAAATTAACGGGGGAATAACCTCCCCTACATTCCATCGTCCCAAGTTGGATTCATATACGACCCTCAAACCAAGGAGATCTACCGCTGCATAAGCTCTAATGGTCTCCTAGGGAACATCGATCGATGCCGCAGGCATGTACAATGCACGAAGATTCAGTGCTCCTTCCTTTCGACTTTCATCTCGGCACTCCGTGGATGGCAGTCTATTTTTTTTTCGGGCAAGATTCGATGTACGGGGAGATGCTGTCGGAATTTTGGTTTAACGATGTTAACCCCAATAAGCCAAGGGAACGTCATCAATACGTACCCCCTGCGGCTCCATCTTTTGGGGGAAAACTAACAAATTGGGTACCTCTAGTTGATTACGTATATCGAGGGAGGATGCCCGAACGACAGTTTGGATTCTGTCCCGCCACTGCGTGGATGGTATCCTATCCTTATTTGGCACAACTTGAAGCCAAGGAGGACATGCTACCGGATCTAATCCGTGCATTCGAGTAAACCCATTACTTACATGTTAATTTATCATACGCACGCTAGTACTTTCAATTGCCTCCTGAGGCCTCTTGTCTTTTGCGTTTAATCAAGGGTTGTCCTTAGAAGCGCCAATGATCAAGTACCTCCAAATGGTCAGAGGGCTGGCCCAACTATTCGAGAGTTTTGAGATAGTCCGAAAAGCTCGAGAGGAAAACTCCCGGGCGGATGCCCTCTCTTGTCTGGCCTCCTCTCTCGGACCCGAAGGTACTCAGTCGGTCTTCCTTAAGGAGCTAGAACGACTGAGCATTGAATCCGAGCTCATGATCATTGACCCGGCACCCCCGAGCGACTGGCGGACCCCCTACATATCCTGGATCCTAGACTCCCAAGAGCCCCCGACCCTCGGGAAGCTCGAAGATTGAAGTACCAAGCCCGGCACTTCATCATCCTAGACGATGCCCTGCACCATAGGTCTTTCTCCAGTTCCCTCCTCAAATGCCTCGGCGCCGACGAAGCCAGCCGAGCAATCCAAGAAGTTCATGAAGGCATCTGTGGCACACATCAAGGAGGAAGATCGCTAGCCAGGATCTTGCTTTGACAGGGTTACAGGTGGCCCACTCTTCAGCACGACTGCTCAGCCTACGAGCAAAAATGTGACCGATGCCAACGCTTCGACCATCTGGTCCACCAGCCCGTCTCAGAGCTCGTCACCCTTACCGAGCCATATCCCTTCGCTCAGTGGGGAATCGACATCCTGGGGCCTTTGCCTATGGCTCAGGCCCAGAAGATGTTCATCATCGTCGCCATCGACTACTTCACAAAATGGATTGAAGCCGAAGCCACTGCCAGGATTACCGAGTCGATCGTATGGAGCTTCATGTGGAAGTCGATCATTTGTCGTTATGGTATCCCCCAGGTGATTGTGAGCGACAATAGTCGGCAATTTGATTCTCACTACTTTAGAGACAGATGTGTCGACCTAAATATTCGCAACCACTTCACCTCAGTAGCCCACCCTCAGGCCAACGGACTGGTCGAAAAATTAAAATCAGGCTCGGCAAGGCCAAGGGAAGTTGGCTCTAGGAATTACCGAGCGTACTATGGTCACACCGAATTACTCCAAGAACGGCCACCGGGGAAACCCCTTTCCAGTTGGTGTATGGCACGGAAGCCGTGATTTCGCTGGAGATCGGCAACCCCTCTCTCCGAGTCACCAATTTCTCGCCCGAGGTGAATGAGCAGAAATTGCTGGAGAACCTCGATTTGGCGAGCGAGATCCGAGAGATCGCAAGCATCCGAGCCACGGAATACCAGCGGCGCCTCACTCGGTACTACAACGCCAGAGTCCGAGATAGACACTTCCAGCCAGGAGACTTCGTCCTAACAAAAATCGAAACCTCTCGACCACTGGAGGCGGTGGGCAAGCTGGCCCCTAACTGGGAAGGTTCCTACAGAGTGGTCGAGACGCTCGAAAAAGGGGCGTACCGACTGTCCACCATGGAAGGAACACCTATCCCTCGGACATGGAACGCAACAACATTACGCAAGTTCTATTTTTGAGCCTCTCTCAAAAACACACATGTAAGTAATATAGAGCAAAAACAATCCCATTTCCTTTTATTAACACTTCTTTGATACATCGGATAGGCCACGGTCATTACAGCACGGATCAAAAGAAATAATAAAAGTACAACATCCGGGTATTCCTGATCACTCGACGCGAACTCGGCTGGCACTCTCACCGATCGATCCAGAAACCACCGACACACAGACACTGCCCTAAAACACAAACCTAAGACAGACCAACACACGAACAGACATAGAACCGAACAATGGCCATCACGGCCACAACAGGACTGTAACGCACCTCTATAGGGGCGTTACATTGCTATAACGCACCAGCACAGTGGCGTTAGGACAAGCAGACCTAAAATCTAATGTAGAACATGTAATGCACCAAGACAGGCGCACCACATCAGCATAACGCACCAGGACATGGGCGTTATAGCCGATGGACCAGAACTTAAATGAAGGGCATGTACCAGCCTAACGCACTAGGACAGGGGTGTTAAAGCCAACAGACCCAAAACACAAACACGGACAAGAGGCATATAACGGACTGGGCTGAGTCCGCCACAGCCACATGGCACATGGGGGTAGGCGCGTTACACCAATCTCCATAGCCAGTCCAACACAATGTAACGGACCCACCCAGGTGCATTACCTAACCATAACGCACAGGGAGAGATCCGTTACAGCGAATTGACTGACACGGTCGTCGAGGTAACATGGTCGTCGAGGGACTGACAGTCACAGTCCTCGAAAACCACAGCACATAACGCACCAAGCCAAGCGCATTACAGGCATGTGACGGTCCTATACTGGTCCGTCACACCAAGGGCGTAACGCACCACCATAGGCGCGTTACAGTCATGTGGCGGTCCAGTACTGGTCCGTCATACGACCCCTACCTCGAAGAACGCAAAATGACCTACGGACGTGACGGTCTATCAAGGGACCGTCACACAGTGTGACGGTCTCTGGAGTGACCGTTACACAAATCCGACGAGCAAAACAGGGGAACGGCCGAATCGGCCCGATCCACGCCGAAGCGCAGGGGAAATAATGTCACGTGACGAAAAATAACCCCTGGAGGCTAAAAACACCACATGCATCCACTAAAATGTGAGATCGGGGTGATTCCAACAAATCGACCCTAAACGAGTCACCGGGGTTCCCGGACTCCTACCGGTCCCAAATGACAACCGATCGACACGAAACTGGTGGGGTTAGGATCCTGACATCCCAACAGTCAATTTGACACTAACTACATCGAGAATGGTTGTCGTTTTTCGGTGAACCCTACAAATCTCAAAAATTATGATTTTTACTAAACTGGCCCGATCTCCCCCGATCGAGCATCATTCTACGCAAAATTACAGGAAAACGTAAAGGACGAAGTGGCGATCCGTCTCCCTACCTCCACCGATGAAACCGAGCGCCGAGGCAACTAACTCGCGCTGAAAACCACCACGCAAACCGAACCGTTAGCTTTGAATCCACCGTTCGGCATCACACCAAAACCGCACCGATCCTCGCTCCACCACGCGTCTCAACAACCTCCCGGTGTCGTCACCTTGCCCACGATCCCCTCCGTCTGCAGCCGGAGGCGAGGAGGCGAGAGAACGAGAGAGAACGGGAGTGAAAGAGAGAGAGCGCGCGAGTGAGAATGAGAGAGGGTGGGGTGGGTTGGTTTATATATAAAGAAAATTAGAATATTTTCTAATTTTCAAAAATCCGTAAAATGTGTCAAAAATACACTAATTCAGAAAAATACGTAAAAATAGTCGAAACGATCCCCGATTTATGACCGAAATGGTTTCAAATATCTTTCTGTACCCCCCCTAGGGGGAACTTTAATGCTTTTCAATATGTCGTTTACTCCTATCATAAAAATTGATGTTTAGGTCATGAGGCCCCTTTTCTTAGCGATCAATCAGACGTTTTCCCCTCTCTGAGGAGATGTAATTAACATCGTGACCTTTATGACGCGACGGGTTTTCAGTCCTGACCCGATACCCCCAATCGTTTGGTCAGTCAGATGGAGCACACCCTGGGCTTTGTACCACTCTAGTCTCGAAGCCCGAACACGTTGTCACCTAGGTGACTGGCACGCCCTCGCACTTAATAAAATGATAATCTCATAAACTGATAAATGATACCCTGGTATTACAATAACACTAGTAAAAATCTTTTAAAGTGCCTCTGACAAGTTGGCACGCCTTGTGGGACTGTACTACCTCTCATCTTTTCACCAGGATTAGGGGCCCAACGGCCTTCTCCGAAATTCTAACTTCTGCATTTTTGAAATTGCCAGAGGGATTCATTTCTGAGGAACCAATGGCTGTCACTTTTGGCCTGTTGGTTGTGGCGAGCCATATGGAGCATGGCAACTTGGCAGTGCCAATGCAGTTCGGCTCCTTTCCCCTGTCATTGGCTTTCCCAACTTCTTAGAGGTTATGTTCATGGACCTCCTAGACGTCAAGGAGGCCGAGCCCGTCGCCCCGGTGGAGGTGACACCCAAAGCTGTGAAGGTGGTGGGCTGCTATGTCCACCACATCGAAGCAAAGAAGAAGCGCAGTCAGGCCGCCCGAAGGGCGATGAGGAAGATTGTCGGCATGCCGTGACCTCTCGAGTAAATCCGTGATTATCGGAGGAGTCCGAGTGTACCTGAATGGCCGCCAGGCTACATTCCCACCCGATAGGGTCATCCCGACGGTGCCGGTGCGCAATCAGTTCCAAGCACTGGCCCGAGAGCGAGAGGACCGCACCAGGTCCATGCCAAAGCAAGAGTCGGCCCAGAGGCCAACTAAATTCAAGCGAGCATGGGTGCCCAAGAGACGTGCCCTAGCCCCAACCCAACTGGAGCCCGCCAGGATTGATCGGCTTAAGAAAAAGATGAAGGAAGACAAAGAAGAGAAGATTGAGATGTCAGCTCAAGCGTCCTGGAGACCTACCTTCTGTGCTCATGGCTGGCAGGCGAACATCTATTTGAATGAAGGAAGATACAGCAGGATGCACGAGCAGAGGCACTCGCCTATAGACCGCCGGTGCAAGCATCACCACCAATTATTTTCCCCACTCAGGGACAAGATGATATATGATTACCATAGTGGCGAAACGAGTTCAGATGCGATCGCTATGGCGGCGAACATGATTAGCACTAGAGATGAAGGAGAAAGGGTAGCACCTTCTCTAGATACTCTAACAGAAGGGGGAGGCCAAGCTCCTAGCCCATCCACCCCTGACCCGACGATACTGATGCTGCTTCAAGCCTATCGACAGGAGATCGAAGCTCTGAAGTGACAGGTGGGTGAACTGACCATCCACGCTTCCGCCTCGAAACAGGTCGAACTGCCTCCAGAAACGTCTAGGTAAGGTGCCAGAGAATTTGAAGGTTCACCCCAGATGACGGCTTCTCAGCCAATCCCCAACTATGCCGGGGGAACAGCCCTAATAACCCCTCTAGTGCCTCAACACCAACGAACCACCACTGTACCATAGGTGACGGTGTTGGCAACACCACAGATGCAGCCGGCTCATTTCTACCCTGAAGCGATAGACCCGGCGATGGCTAGTAAGCTCATGATCGAGCAGATAGTCAAAATGAAACTGGCCGATTGGAGCAATGAAGAATATGCATCATTTGATGTGTACAAGGTACCTTACCCTATCCATCATACGGTGAAGAGACTGCCTCCTAGCATTAGCAAGCCGCCGAAGTTTGACAAATTTAATGGCCAGGGCTCACCAAAGGAACACATAGCCTATTACATCAACGTGATGGGCAATCTGGTGACCGATGAATCGTACCTGCTAAAGTTCTTTGGGTCCTTGCTCACAAGGCTCACCTTCGAATGGTACTCAAGCTTGCCGATGGGGTCTGTCAATGACTGGTCAAATTTGCAAAGGAAATTTTGGGAGTAGTTTCATATAACCGAAAGGGAGGTCACAGTGGCCGAGCTCTATGCAACCTGGCAGAAGAATGATGAAACTGCCCTGGAATTCATCAAGAGATGGCGGAACCTCAGCATGAGGTGTAGACACCCGCCACACCAAGAAGATGCGGTTCAGATCTACAAGTAGAATTTGAAGCGTGAAGTTTTCAAGAAGATGATCGGGATGGAGATCAAGTCATTTGATCGATTAAATAATGTGGTGGCGGAAATCGAGTCCTACCTCTCTAAGTACTCTTCTGCATCGGCCACCTCAGCCCAAAAGGGAAAATCAGCTGATAAGCGGCCCGTGCCTAAAGAAGTCAATACTGTCGGCTTCAAGGATTTCGAGAAGCAGAAGGACAAGGATAAAGGAGTCGCCAGCGCTCCTGCGGCCAAGCAGGCTGAACAACAAGAGGCCGCCTCCTTGCGGTCCAGAATGAAGAAACTTTACTCCTTCCCGAAGGAGAAGACCCGAGTCATCTTCGAATGGGCCACTAAATACAACAAAATCACTCTCCCAGAGCCGAAGAGACTGGGCAATGCCAAGAGAAAAGATGATCCTCGATTTTGCCCGTACCACCAGATGCTTGGGCACACCCTCGAAGACTGTTATGTCTTCAAAGACATCATTGAAGGCATGATCAAGAAGGGAGAGCTCCGGATGGGCGAACACAAGGTGGACCCGCCCCGCCCGCACGAGATGCCGGTCATGGGGGTAACCATAAATATGATATCCTTGTACCAACAACTGCCCAAAGAGGTGTCAGATACTTGTACAAAGCACACCTATGAGGCATTTATCCTGGCTCCTGTTGAGGACCAGGGAAATTGGCAGATGGTGTCGAAGAAGACAAGAAGAAAACTAACATCCCACCCTACCCCGGGAGTCCGAATTCATGGCGTCACACCTCAGCCACCACCGGCAGTTGTAACCCCAGTCTAGTACAAAACCACTCCTCAGCTAGTCCTCCGAAGGCTGATTGACAACAAGAAGAAGCCGCTCCTATTGCCGATGCAAACACGAGTCAGTCCGACAGTCAGACGACTATAGGCGATCATCGACGGGTTAGAAGAATTTGAACAACCCAAGATCTAGCCGGTGCAGCTGAAGAAGTATGTCCCTTGGGAACATTTTGAATCCCTAAAATTGGCTGAAGAAGCCGAAGCCGAAACACAAGAACTCGACATATGGGATGAACTTCCCCAAGAACAACCTCCAGTTGTAAAGGAAGAGAGGAAGAAAAAGAAGAAGAAGCCAAAGAATAAAAAAAAATGTAGCATTTTGTCCTGCAACACCTTGTCGGCCTTGTTCAACATGGCCCAGAATTCTGAAGAGGAGGAAGAAGAAGAAATATGCTTCGCGCCTGCCCAAGCAAACCAAGCCGAGGCCTCTACTCCCCAGTATGTCACCAGGTCTGGGAGGAGGTGGGGGCGTCTGCCCCTAACCAATCACAATATTATATTCAGGGGTGAGCGGCCATACCAAATCCTTGAACCTAAAGTGAAGGGCACAAGGATCCTGCCTCCATCGGGCCTCTACCGTAAAGATGCAACAGGCGAAGTGGTTCCCTTGTTTGTCGAATTCCTGCTTGCGCGGGAAGGTAAACGGCCGGCTTAGTAGGTCAAACCAAAAGCCGGTGACACCTCCACCTCGGCCCCAAAGGCGCCACCCCCGGCGGACAAAGATGGTGCTGGTGCTGCTCGCGTAGCTCAGCCCCTGCAGATAGAGGAACCCGTTGGGTCTCCTCTGGGGTTACCCAGCATTGTGCACTGCTACATGTTCTGTATATGTTTTGATTGATTGGCAACTTAATGGAAACAGTAGAATTGACTTTATTGACTTTATCTTGATCTGATGATGATATGTATTTTGATGCATTTTGTATGTCAGATAATCACAAAAATAGTGTTTGCAGCCCTCATCAATAAGCCCGGAGCCTCTCCTCTTGTTCCTGTTTGAGAGCCAACAACCCCACCACTAACCTAGGGGGGCCATTACCTGTGAAACTCTCTTTGAACACTCGGCCAAACTACTTGAAGTCCCAGATGGATCCAGGGGCGAGGGCTCGGAACCATGCCTGAGCGCCCTGGACCAGGGTGGTCACGAATGCTCGGCACTTAATGGCATCGGACACCCCCTGAAGAGTCATCAGGGAGTTGAAACTATCAAACTGATCGATTGGGTCACCCTGGCCGTCGTACAACTTGAAGGTCAGGAGGGAGATCCTGGGGGAGATCTCTGCCTTCAAGATGTGGTCAGGGAATGGAGATTTCTCCTCATCCTTCCCAGGAGAGGTCTTCTGTATGGCACGAAGGGTGCACTCCTACTCTGTGAAACTCCTCTCGAAGTCTTGCAGTCGGTGGGACAACTCCAAATGTCGCTGGGTCGAGGGGCTAGGGGGCAGGCCAGGAGGCTACCATGGCGCCCCTCGGGTGCTTCAGTCTCTTGGAATGGGCAACGTGTTCCAGGCCTCTCCCCCTCGGAGTCGAGGAAGCTTCCTACTCTGGGGGAGGGGCTTGTGAAGGTCTGCCTGACCTATTAAAGATAAGTTGTCATCCTCGTAGAGTGAAACGGCCTCCAGCGATTCGTTGGGAGGTGTTTCTGTGAGGGGGACTTTCTTGGAGGCATGACTTTTCCTCCCTGGCCGCCTGGGTGCTCATGAGATCCACGAGGACGTCCAGCTTCGCGTTGAGGGTTTGGAAGGCATCAGCGCTCCCACTGGGGGGTAGTCCCGTCACCATGGGTGGGGGTTGCTCGTTGTCTGGGATGCTGGGGTTAGAGGGCGGGTTTTCAGTGGCATGGGAAGGTGCTTCTCCCACTGCCACCATGGCCTTCCCCCTGTCGCCAGTAGGCCTCTTCCCAGAGCTTCTTTACACCATGCTGGCTCTTCAACTGTTTACCACAAACGGCGCCAGATGAAGAGGCATGATCTCAAACAGGTCCTGAGCCAGAGAAGATGACCACGAAGTGTAGACTGCAAAGAAGCGAAACTGATCAGGGGGCCCAGGGATGGTTCCCTAGGGAAAACCCTTCGATGCCAAAGTCAACAGACTAGTAGAGCTATGGTGCGAAGTTATGAAGGGAACGTGATGAAGATGTGTGAGATCCCTCTCCATCAGAAGAGGGGAAGTGGTTCCTGCTCAGGGGGAGTTTAGGCATGTTGTGATATCCCGGATCTTTATTGGATCTCTATTGGGTGTTTAGGATCCTTTTGGGAGAGTTTCGGATCACTTTTGTACCTCCCAAGTTGAGTTTTACTTTCCGTGTGGGCTTTTCTCTCGTATAATCTATGGAACCCTACGGCGAGTTTATTTCTCAATTCATCGACTCGCGGACGATATAGTTGCGATGTACTCTTCGCGAGGACTATTTGATGAGGACATCTCACAGTGCTCTCTTTGGCTCGGATTGCCGGCATCACTTTGAGGAGTCCGACTATGTTATCATATGTAATTTTCCTTTTATTGAGTCATGTCTTATGTAATTTCCTTTAATTGAGTCATGTTGTTAGTCCATTTCTCTTATTATGCTTAACCACCAAAAATTGAGACCTCTATAAAAGTTCTCATAAAAACTATCCCCATTTTCAAGACTTCCAGATCTACAACTTTCATGTAGATCACTTCACCCAGATCTACCATTAACCCCACGGTCAACCCATATTCTCAAGAAACTCCCTTGTCCACCCCGTCAGTCCCAGATCTGTGAACCAGCACACTCCAAGTTCGCCAGCCACCAGCTCAGATCATTTAAATTTCTAGGACCAGCCTGGGATCGTAGCTCTTTAAGAGACCTTTCCAACGCCGCTAGTCTCGCGTCATTTTGACGTCAGGCTGATCGCAACGTCTGTTCTCGCCGGGTCACGCGTAGCAGAACAGCAAAGCTGGCTCGTGGACAGCACCCGACGACCCACTCCGAGGCGGCCGTTTCGCCTTCCGCGAGGCCAACCAGCACGCCTCCACCCTAGAGATTGCCCTTCCAGGAGTCACCACCGTAGCAGCATCCATCTCGGCTTCCCCGACCTGTCGACCAGGATGTGGGCCCCACGAGTACTAGCGCTTGCCACCGTCAAAGCGGCCCCGAGTGCTACCCGTCAACCCGAGCGCGTTACTCCTGGGTCCCGCATGTAGCCCTTTCCCTCCCTGTGTGGAGTGGACAGAAATAATCACATCTGTAATTAATGTTATTCATTGTACCGGGAGTACGAGTTCGGCTGGGGTTGTCTTCCCCACGCCCAGAGCGTGGAGGTACACTCACACCCCCCCACTTTAGTTATTTACTTTCCTAGTATAGGCTCTTAATGCCACTGCTCGTGAGCATGTTAGGCCCCGAGCGTGCTTGAGTTAGTCACCGCTGTGAGTTGAGAGTGCGAGACCCATCCCGTGACGTGGTCCGAGCACGAGAGTGAGCGGACCACCTAAGACTCAATGCCGATTTCTCAACCGTGCAGATCGACTCGTTTCCCTCGCCGGGGATGACCGTGAGCGAGTGCCTCTTGTTTGGGGCATGTTTGTCTCTTCAGGAGCCACGTTAGGTGCTGACTTGGTCGTGTTATTACTGGTCGCATCATCCAACAAGTCGTGTCATCTAGTAGAAGTCTAAGGATCGCGTCCACAACATCGAGTCTCATTGTCGTCCCGCATTAGGTGTAGTGTTGTATGTAATAACTTGAGTAGGTCGAAGCGACACCGGCGCAGCGAGCGGGTGCATACCCACGTCTCCCCACTCGCCCTCATCTTTGATCGGGATCTGTGTATTCACGCCGATCAAGTGAGCTCCTGAACACTTCTCATTGCTGGGATTTCTTTGCTTAGTTTAGTTTTGCATTTGGTTGCTCCATTGGTGGTGAGAGAGCACCCGATCCCGACTTCGATAATATTTGAGTGACTACCGCAGGTGAGTTGCGAGAGAACCATTACATCCCACGCCCCCGGTGTGCTGGCTGCCTGTGAGAGTGGGCATCCCTGGACCCTTGGGGGTTCAATCCTAAGCTAGCCAACCTCCGGGGCAGCAAGGTCCCACTTCGGACCCTCACCACCATTATTGCGTTACCTATAGGCACCAGTGTACGCTTAGCGGGTGAGTCCGCTCGAGTGAAGCTATCGGTCCGTGAGGTTCTTGCTTGCTAGGTCCGAGGGTCATTCGGTTGGTCCCATAGAAGAAAGCTCTACCAACCTGGTGATAGGAAAAAGAAGAGACACACTAGAAGAGAGAGACCAGACGCGTCCACTAACGGCTTACACTGCATCTCAGGCAACTCGCAGATCAACTAAACACAACCAGCGAGAGGCGTAAATAGTACTGAACCAAGAACTAGTCAGTGACAATCCTACTGCCTCCGACCACGTGTGCACACACTGACTCCTGCCAAGAGTTAGGCCTCTAGCTAATTTTCCCCTCCCGTAGGACGCAACGGTATAAGCAGGGGCCCACGGTAACTAGCTTAAGAACCATCAAAGGGAAACACCCCTTCACCTTTTCCAGGTGGGCCGACACTCCAGGTCGCTGGGCTACGACTAGTGGCTCCATCACAAGGAAAGAGAAAGCTACTCTAGCGGGGTCTAAAATAATGCCATAGCTTTATAAAATAACTTAAACATGGCGAATATGCACTACTAAATGTATTAAGAACTAAACATACCCTTTTTAGAATGCCCGAAGGTATAACGGACCAAGCTGGGACCGTTACCTGACATAACGGATTAGGGCAGGGGCATTATATAGTATATAACGCACCTCCCTCCATCCGTTAAACTCACCCGAACACCCATGTGAACACAAGCACACAGACATGGAGACCATAACGCACCACCACTAGGGCGTTATGTTCAGCATAACGCACCTTCCCCCGTGCGTTATACTCAACTGAACAATGACGAGAAACCAAGAACACAGTTCATAACGCGCCAAACATGGGGCATTATGTTCAGTATAACGCGCCTCTCGTGGCCCATTATACTTAACCGAACAATGCAATATAACCAGAAACGCAGGGCATAACGTGCCAAGCATGGGGCATTATGTTGAGTATAATGCGCCTCCCATGGCCTGTTATACTCACCCGAACTGAGATCAGAAACAACAGAAACATAACGCACCAAGGCTAGTGCGTTATGAGGATACAACGCATGGGTCCAAGTCCGTTAAAGTCACCCGAACACCAAGAATCCACAGAAAATCACTGTTTTAATGCATGATATAACGCACCAGATCTGGGGCGTTATACAACTATAACGGATCTACCCTACACCGCTATGCTAACCAGCTTACTGGGTCAATGGTCAAACGATCGATCAATGGTCAAATGACGGACTTGGAGGAGTCTATCAAAGGGAACATAACGCACCACTTTAGGCACGTTAAAGGGCTATAACGCATCGGTCCTGGCGCGTTATGTCGATTGGGGTACGGGTTGGACAGGTTTGATACCGAACTCCCTCCCGGCCGACTGAAATCGATGGGGGACGCGGGAAAATAAACTAACCTGCCAAACCATGCATCCATACATCCATTCTACAACTAAACATGCCATTAAAATCACGATACAATGGCCATACAAATAATTTCACCATTTTAGGCTAAATTATGCTAACATGGAACAATGCACAGAAAAAGATGCAACTGGCGTCGGACCATGGCGCATGTGGTACCGGCGTGATGGAGGCATCACCACTACCTCCCTTTGGCTCGGGTCGTTCACACACCCGAGATTGGATTGAGCTCGAGCTTCATGGGTCCCTTTATCTATTTTGAGTATTTTAGTTGAGTCATTTTGTTATATCAGGTTATCGGTACTCGGAGCTCTGGGTCATTGCAGATGGTATCAGAGCGGTGTTGAGGAGTCATGTAAGGAATCGAAATTGCATAGCTATTGTCCAGAACTAGTCCAATTACATTGTCTATTGCTGGCTTAGGATGTTTTCCGTATGATTAATGGATTTTCTTGATTACTGTCCGTGTTTCTAGTCGTTGCAAGATGCCGCCTCGGCATCGGAGAGTTTCGGCTCCCCAGGAAGCGAGTAATGTCCCTCAAGATGTTCCTGCTCCGGCTCCTGTTATTCCAGCTCAAGAGGATGCGCCTGGCAGTCGTGGACATGCTTTGAAAGAATTTCTGTTGTTTTATTCGCCGACTTTTGAAGGCCAGACTGATCCTGATGTCGCCAGGGTTTGGCTGGATGCGACCGAGCACATGTTTCGCTCTATGGAATGCGAGAAAGATGAGAAAGTGATGCTCGGCACATTTCAGCTCCAGGGCGTGGCGCTGACATGGTGGAACACGGAATGGCAGATTACTTTTCAGTCTCGTCTGCTACGACAGATTTCGTAGGCTGAGTTCATTGCCACATTTGAACTTACTTTTAGTCCGGCTTACCTCAGGATGGATAAAATGCACTAATTCTTGTAGCTCATCCAGGGAGGAATGTCGGTGCTCGAATATCGAAATAGGTTCATGGAATTGGGCTGTTATGCGCCCCACGTGCTAGCGAACGAAGCTTTAAAGACGGAGTAGTTTCTTCGTCACCTTCGTGCAGAATTGAGGCAGCCATTGATCGTTGCTTGTGTAACTAATATGAATGCGGTGTATCAGGCTACGGCAGCATTGGAGTTGGACATGGTGAGATCCCAGACTCCTCCTCAGGTAGTGTCAGTTCAGCCGACGATTTAGCTTCCATCTGGTTATCCGCCTCCTATTCCAGGTTTTCCTCCTGTCACTCCAGCTGCTAGTGTTGCTACTTCTTCGGGTAAGTCCCAGTTCAGGAAATTTAAGAATAAGAAGAGGTTCAAGAAGTGATTTGACCAGCAGGCATCGTCCGACGTGGTACAACAGTTAGGTCCTTCTTTCTAGCAACGTCGGGGTTCTGCTAAGAGCCAATTTAAGGGTTATGCGCGGTGTGGTGGCAGCCACCCAAGCAAACTGTGTTCTCTGCCGGTGGTATGTTTTCGATGTGACCAGTCGGGTCATGTAGTGAGAGACTGTCCTTTGCAAGCGATCCCAGTGCAATTTGCTCCAGTGACTCAATCTCAGCAGCCTCAATCGCAGTTCAGGCCTCCACTTCCACCACCACCGGCATCTCAGTAGTTCTAGTAGATCCATCCTCAAGCTTCAGTAGCATCCTCCTTCCAGTCCTCTGCAGCTGCCAATAGAAAGCAAAAGGGCAAGGTGACTCATATCTCGCGGGCTGAGGCTGTGGCTTCCAATCTCGTTGAAGGTACTATTACTATTTTTGATTGTACAGCCCGAGTTTTATTTGATTCAAGTGCTTCTCACTCCTTCATTTCTGAGGATTTTATTACATGTATCAAGGAGCCCATGATTGAGATGGCTTGTGATTTGATTGTTGAATTGCCATCTGGGGATTTTATGGCTACCCCGTTATGTCTTGAAGACTCGCCGAAGTGGCGCTCCATTCGGCATCCAGATCTGGGAGTTCCCATTTTTCTCCCCCAGGTGCGCAGGTCTGTTCCCTCTAGAACTGACCTGACACCTGATCACTATTCTGGCCCTCGTCACCTACTCCGACTACCTCCAGCATCCTCGCGTGCCTCCGTTCAAAGAGGGTTCGTCCACAAATCCAACGACTCTGGCCCCGCCTGAATCTGAGCATGGGAGTGTCCGTAGTAGCCTCGTCTTCTTGCTACTGTGGTGCAAAAGCTGTCAAAACCAGAAAGTAGAGGCCCTATTCACGACTCTGCCATGACCATCATCGCCAACCAGAAATTCCTCCAAAAATTAGGCGTGCTCCTCGGCCAACCCAGGAGGTTTTGCCACTGGTTTTGTCGACAACGGAGTTTAGGAGAGTTCACAGAGGCGCCAACAGTGACAGTCTGTCCCCTATTCCTGAGGGCTGGCAGAACCGACATCTTCTTCGTTCGGCCTTTCTAACTTAGCTTTCCCCACCCCGCCTGGCCGGCTTAAAGCCCCTCCCTACATGGAAGTAGTTTTGAGTGTAATTCAAGTTAACCCCCACCTCGAGATCCCCCTCTCGCGAGAGGCATAGTGGTGTACTATTCTAAATTTTCAGGTCAAAGCTACACCGACGCGGTGAGGGGGTGCGTCCCCTCGCCTCCTCACTCGCCCTCATCTCTGGCCGGGATCAGCATCTTCACACCGATTAGGTGAGCCTCTAGTCACTCCTTTTTGTTGGCATTCCTTGCTTAATTAGTATCACTTCCTAGCTCCATCGTTGGTGAGGGAGTGCCCGGTCCAAAAGGCCAATCGATTGAGTGACCACCGTGGCGTGAGTTGTGAGAGAGACCCATCATCCCACGCCCTCGGCATGCTGGCCGCCCGTCAAATTGGGCATCCCGACCCTTAGGGGTTCAACCCCAAGCTAGTCGAGCCCCGGAACAGTGAGGTCCCACCCTAGACCCTCTCCACCATTGCCGAGTTGCCCACGGCCACTAGTATGTGCTACGCGAGTGAGCTTGCCTGAGTGAGTCCGCTGTCGAAGTTGCATGCTTGCGAGTTGTAGGTCCAAGGTCATCGGTAAAGTGGCTGCCATCCCCAAGGTGGTGTCACATCAAATTGGTATCAGAGTAAATTCTAGACTTATCTCTACTAAGGCCATTGCATTTGTCACCCGTGCATTAACCACTAGCATGGCTACCTCTCTTTGGTCACATTCATCCCACTCGGCCCTCCACAAGGATCCGATCAACCCTCCATTTGACATAACCTCTTTTGAGGATCTCCTCTTTAATGGGTCATGCCCTAGTTCCTACCTAAAGTGGGAGGCTACCATGGAAAAAGACTTTGAAAAGACTATGGTTTATGGACCCGCGAGAATTCGCAAGGCCAAGGGACGACTTCGGGGTCAAGCCAAGAGTAAGTGGGAACACATAGAGGGATTAAGAAGGATTAGAAATCAAGAGTCAATTTTCTCATGGGATGATATGAAGGAGGAAATTAGAAAGATCTACACTCCCCGACATTCCTCTTCCTATCCGAGGAGCACTACCACTCCTCCATCCCCACCCGGCCAACTTGAGACCACCCTTAGGTCTCCACCACCACCAGACCCTCACTACCATCGTCGGATTGCCTACGGATATGAGAGTGCGCTTAGCGGGTAAGTCCGCTTGAGTGAAGTTACCAACCCATGCATCGCTTGCTTGCTAGGTCCGAGGGATCTTCGGTCTTGTGGCTATCACTCCCAAGGTGGTGTCACATCAGGTCATGTTTGCCCCAGGGTGGCTACAGTATCTATTTCCTCTGGCATCCCCTTGGTGAGTTCAACAGTATCTTCGGCGGTCGGCGGAGTATCCAGCACTCGGGGGGGGTACCTCTGAAGGAGCCGCTAGCGCTGTTGGAGAGGAATACACCACGACTGGTGCTTGTCATGCTCCACTATCCGTGGATGAGTTGGCGATACTAGATAGCCAGTGTCGCTTGAAGAAGAGGAGCAGGGTTTTTGCTCCAACCCAAAGTCAGGCTCTGCCACCCCCGTCATCCGAGTTACCTTCGTCTAAGGTTCTACCACCACTACCTACTGAAGAGTCGGTCATTGTTCCTCCCGCACCTAGCCCCGTGGGAGATGGGTGCGTTAAGGGTAAAGCCCTCGTTACTGATGAAGTTGATTGTCCTCCGCCATCGGAGGTCCCCTTGTGTGCTCAGTTCTTGCCACCCGAGGATGCTACGCTCGGGCAGGAGGGAATCACAATGATCGTCGATCTCATAGGGAGGAGCATTCGATGGTGCGAGCACATCGGGAAGTTTGGTCCTGGGGCCGAGAGGGAGTTAACTAACTTAGCTGTGAAGAGAGTGTGCTTGGTCATTAGTGCCTTGGGCTTGTGGAGGTGCCACTTTGGTGGCCCTGCTCGGGAGTTGGAGGCCAATTAGGCCACTCAGGCAGAGCTTGCGGCCAATTGTGAGGTGCTCGATGGGCGCCTAAAGACGTCTGAGGCCGAAAACATCAGGCTTCCAGAGCTGTTGAATCAGCTGAGGTTGGCCCTCACCGGGATGGAATGGGACCAAGACTTCTTCCGTGTCTGGGTTGGGACGGTTGAAGCCCATGCGGTCAGGCTAGGGGCACAGGTCCAAGCCGTTGAAGCCCGAGCCAAGGAGGTCAAGGTGCAACTTGTCGAGCTGCGTTTGTCGATGTCCACTGTTGGTGAGGAAGCAATGGAAAACTTTTGCTCCTCATTGGCCTACTGGGGTGAGCTGACCATTGTGGCCTTGGAGTTCTTTGGGTCAGCAAGCGATCGTGGTTTTCGGGAGGGCTGGAGCGCCGCCGTCGTGGCCACAACTGAGGTCCTGGGCTCCTCGGTACCATCTCTCCCTCCTCCCTCGACACCTTATGGCCCAGAGGCCAGTGATGGCGAGGAGGAGCTTGGCGACGAGGAGGCTAGGGCCGAGGAGTTGGTGCAGGGGCCGAGTACTGATGAGCAAGCACCTGTTGACGTCCCAGTGGTGGAAGAACGCGCGGTGGGTCCATCCGAAGGCTTACCTCCTTCCAGAGCTATTGCCACATGTGAGCCTAAAGAGTCCAGGTCACATGATGATGTTGCCGGGGGGAACACTTGAGGGGACATCGGCTATACTTCTCCTCCTTTTTTTTATAACTCTTCACTGGGGCGGTTGCCTCTTTTTGTAACTCTTTTAACGTTTGAATAGAAGACTTTCTTCTTTTTCACGGGGAATGTATCTCAAACCTTCTTTCTAGAAATTAACCTTAACTCCCAACAGGCTATCTAGGTTTTGTTTACCTTTGACAAACCTATCTAAAGTGGACTGCAAGTCAACTACTTCCTCATTCAAACTCACGTTCTTCTTTTCAAGTTCTGAGTTTATGAATTTCAAAAATTTATTTTCATTTTTTCAAGACCTTTTTTCATTTCAAATATTTTATACATCAATTCTTCTTTGTTTTTCTCAATGTTTGAAATTATTTGTAGTAAGCTTTCTTTTTCTTCTATTAGTTCGAACCAATCTTGTTCCAGCTTTTCAAACTTAACAGAAGTACCCTCATATGTTAAATCTTCAATTTTTTTTTTGAGAGTTTTATTCTCATATCTGATTTTTCTGTACTTTGTATATAACTTTTCATACTCTGATTCCCATTGTTCATTTGAAATAAAGTCAGGATCAGAGTTTACCTCATTGGAGTCGTCTTCATGTGCCATAAGGCATAGACTTTTCATGAGCTCCCTAAGCTCTTCTTCGGACTGCTTATCCTCCTCATCGCTCTAGGTGGCGACCATAGCCTTAGGTTTCTTGAGCTTGTCCTTCTTAAACTTTCTCTTCAATTCTGGGCACTCTCCTCTCATGTGCCCGAGTTTCTTGCACTCATAGCATATAATGCTATTGAGTTTGCTTGGCTCCCCCTCAGTATGGGCTGGCCTTCTTTGTCCCTTTTTGAAGTTTCCTTGGGAATTTCTTTTTCTTCTGAAGAACTTCTTTACTTGGCGTGTCCACATGGTCAAGTTCTCTTCCTCATTACGTCCTTTTGTAGACTCCTCTTCTTGGGAGTCATCATCAGGTTGGTGGGCTTTCAAGGCCATCATTTTCTTCTTCTTTGTTTCTTCCTCAGCAGTTCTCTTCATGTTTATCTCATAGGTCATGAGTGACCCTATGAGCTCGTCCAAGAAAAGTATGGACAAGTTCTTTGAATCTTCAAGAACTGTGACTTTTGTGTGCCACGCAGGTGGAAGGGATCTCAATACCTTCCTTACAAGTTCGAAGTTGGTGTACTCCTTCTCAAGGCCTTTGAGACTATTAGTGATCTCTGTTAATCTCGTGAACATTTCTAAAATCGTCTCTTCAGGCTTCATTTTAAACAGCTCATAGTCTCTAACCAACATATTGGCTTTGGTCTCCTTGACCTCGGAGGTTCCTTCATAAATAAGCCGCAACTTGTCCCACATTTCTTTTGCCTAGCTGCACATAGAAACACGAGAGAATTCATTACGATGGATGACACATTGCATGATATTCATTGTATTAAAATTAATTGTGAATTTTTTAATTTCTTCGTGTGTCCATTTATCCTCATCAACGAGAAGGTCGTAAGGACCCTTGCCCACAACCCACCAGATCTCGTACTCCTGAGCCCTTAGAAAAATATGTATTCTGTTTTTCCAGTAGGAGTAGTTTGAACCATCAAAGAAAGGAGGACGGTGGATAGAGTAACCCCCAGGCATCATCCCCTTGTTAGCCATTGATTTGGATCTCTCTCTAAATTGTTAGATCTGTGAAAGTTAAAGCCTTACCTCTGATACCAATTGAAGTCCTGTGATCAATGACACCCAAGAGGGGGCGGCAAGCTCGTCAGGTGCCCGAGTTTCAAGGAATTCGCGACGGTTCACATATTTCAGCAACAATAGAGCCCGTCGCGACCATTCTTCTAGGGGGCAACCTGACACTTGTAATGCCCCAGTGAGCTGCGTCACTATCGAATGCGTCCCTTGGTATGTAAGGGAGGGGTCGGCGAGTATCATTAAGCGAAGCGCCTGCAGCATCGGCTAAACTGGTGCGTTCGAAGTGGCATGGCCAATCGACGGCACCGCTGGGAGGTTGAATTCTACCGTGCCGTCCACGGCGGCCCATATCTCGACGTCCACCACGGCTGAAGAAGAGGGGAGTGCCATGGCCAGATCACTGGGCCCTCCTGCTTCGAAAGATAACCCCCAGCCGACTATCGCCAGAGGAGCTGCCGGAGCTACAATCGGACCACCTCGCTCCGCTACCACAAGGGACTGCTCCTCCTTGCTCTCGGCCGGAGGGAAGGCGGGAAACGGGGCTGGCTCAGGCACCGCTGCTGAAGGCTAGGCCGCCTCTTCCGATAACGCCCCCTCCTCCCTGCGAACCGTGAGGCTGGCGAGCATCTCTTCCAGAAGTCGGCCCTCCTCGGGTGTCATAAGCGGCCGAGGTGGTGGGAGAGGGACCATGAGCTTTAGCCAGCTCCCCGACTGTAGGAATGATACTAGACGCTCCACCTCCGTCGTCGATAGCAGTCGCGGCTCCTCAGCTTTCGACGGGCCCGTTGTCCCCCTCCGTTTGGCTACGGCCTTCTGGGCCTTGGTCGTGCGTGCTTCGGGGAGCCCCCTTTCCTCTTGAAGCGCAGAAAATAGGGTTAGCCTTCCATTGTTCGAGGTAGATTGCTTCGAGCCGCGAGGAGATATAAGAGGAGGTCCCGGAGGCCCCGCCTTACCTCGGCCACCAAAACTATCCCGCCTTCTGGTGCTATCTCTCCCTCCTCCAGAGCCTCCCCGGCCATCGGTGTGGTCCCCGCGGCTTCTTCCTGCTACAGGATCTCGAACAAGGCCGGCAGCTTCCCCAAGCTAGCGTCGCCACCCCCAGGTAGCTCTGCTGGTGCATCCGGGGTGGGCGCCTCCATGGTTCCTGGCTGGGTTTGCTCCTACGGGTTGACCGGGGGATAAGAGACAGAGGGCCGAAAGCTAGTCATAAAAGGAGGGCCCCACATGAACGGGCCCACACTTACAACATCCTTGCCCGAAGCCACCTCGTCAGAAGAGTAGTCGTAATCTACCTTCTCGCTCGAGGAGGACTCGGCCGGGATAGGCTCCTCCCTTCTCGGAGGGGAGACTCTCGCTGGGGAGCCGACTGCCTCCTCCTCGCGCGGACTGGGAGACGGTGACTTCCCAGACTTCGATTTCCTCCTTGTGTAGATCAGCATTGGTTCGAGGATCTCCCGGGCCTCTATCCGCTCGGGAAGGGGTGCGAGGGGAGCTGCCAAACGAAGAAACGTTTGGGTCAAATGAAAGTCCACGAGCTCCCAACAGAGAGTAAAAGAAGATATGTCAGCCACACTAGTGAGAGGAATTACCCCGTTCAGTCTCCGCAGACGGGAGCAGGCTGGGGATTGTCTCCTCTACAGAGGGGGCGATCCCAGGAGTAGCGGGTCCTCCCACGTCGCCACCTCTCCCGGGTGGGCCGACACGGAAGTCGTCAGGCTACGACTAGTGGTTCCATCACAAGAAAAGAGAAAGCTACTCTTATGGGATGTAGAAGAATGCCACAGTATATACAATATTTTAAACATGTCACACATGAAACATGAGTTGCATTGAAATTACACATGCATGCTTTTGAAATCTCCAAGTATATAACGGATTAGCACTGCCCCGTTACAAACCATAACGGACCGGGGAAGGACCGCTATGCATCACAGAACTCAGGAAATCCACAGATAAACCAGACTATAATGCACCAGGGTAGATGTGCTATAGAACTATAGCGCACTGGCACATGTGCGTTAAGGTCAACACACACACAACGCACAGACGAGGGGATATAACAGACCAAGGGTGGGGCATTATAATGAACATAACGCACCTCGAATGGGCCGTTATAACTTCCAGAATGACAGAATCCACAGAAAACTATGGCATATAACGCACCTCAACAGGGGTGCTATACTGAACATAGTGCATGGGGACAGGGGCGTTAAAGGCAACGGACCTTTAACTCAACACACGGACCATAACGCACCGGGGCAGGCACGTTAAAACCACCCGAACATGAAATCCACAGGAAACTCAAACACGGACCACATAACGCACCTCAAGGGGCGCGTTAAAGGGGCATAACGCACCGGGGCAAGCGCGTTATGTCACCTGGGTTTCGTGACTCCAGAGGTCAGAATCGAAAACCCCTCCCGACCGATCGAAATCGACGGGGGACGCGGCGGATTACAAAACTTGCTAAACCTACTAACCCATACCAACCATTCAAGCCTAAGCATGCCACTAGAAATGAAATACAATGCACATGGAATAGATTTCAACATAGAAAGGCTAAAAATGAATAAAATACGCTAAGCAGGAACATGCATGAAATACGAGGCTATGGGCATCGGACCACGGCACAAGTGATACTGGCGGTGTCCTAGCGAAGTATGGTATCCATCCCCCTACCTGAAATTTGACGAAAATGATGATACGGTGGCGAACCGGCGAGAGGGAGAAACGACGCTTCCCAGCCCAGCTCGAGTCCACGCTCCGCGAATCGAGGAACGATGGGCATCAACGCGATCCTCGCGACGCGACCAATCCAACGGTACCTCTCTGGCTTCGATCAGCAACCGTTTGGGCCAAGAAATGAGAGAGGCACGCAAATTGAGAATAAATCCCAAAATCTCCCAAAAGAAGAATTACACAAAAATCGAGGAAGATAGGGATGGATGGCGACGCAGAGGGCGTCAACGGATTCCTGGCGAGATGAGGAGTCTGATCCCCTACCTTTTGCACGGCGAAAACTGTGAATCGGTGTCGATCGGGCGACGGGGGCCACGTCATCTTCTTGCTCGCACGCGTCTCCACAATCCGAGGGAAGAAGGGTACTGGCGCATCCTCACGTCGAGCCCGTCCCGTCGGTACCTCCCACGCGTCGACCGGCGTCCGTTTGGACCACGAACCTAGGAACGGGGGTGTGGTGGAGAGAGAACGTGGGGGAGAGAGAGAGAGAGCGCGTGAGGTGGAGAGAGAGAGAGTTTCGAGAGTGAGGAGAGAGAAAGAGTGGATGGAGATTTTTATTGACTCTACCTGATTGCGGTCCTTCCTTGATCGCCACCTTCAAGAAACGGTCCTACCTTGACCACTTTCTGTCTGAATGCTGCTCAACCTGAGGTTTAACCCAAGGATTGATTATACTCTGTTCCTAGATGGCCTACTAATGATTTGGAACCCAAAACCTTATTCAAAAAAGTTATTAATGAATTGTGAAAGTTAATGAATGTACCATTATGCTCCCGTAGCGTGACATTGCCATTAATTCTTTCTTGAACTCACATGTTCATATTTGGTGCATTCTTACCTTGATTTTTGTTATCACGAACTTATTGTTTGAACTTGACAATATTGGCCAAACATTATTATTTTCTCATGGAAGTAGCTTGATTTATAACTTGAAGATGCAAGGGCGGGCACGAACAGTGTCCAAGGGCTCTACACTAGCCCCCTCGGCAGATGGCCGGAAACATACTGTAAACCATAGGATATGATGAATACTGGCGTCACATTACGCTGAGAGTACTTTTTTTTATAAATGGGTGAAATTCACAATACTCATCATAAAATTATACTTGCTTGTTACATGACTTTCTAGTGCATAGTCTTCATGGTTATGAAAAGTACATTCTCGATACATGCTAATACATTCTTGTTACATGAAAGGCCAAACTTATATAATCTTGCTTGATCATGTTCTCATATCTCATATATCTTGTTCATACGTTGTTGCTTATGTCACTTTGGTTTTGTGCACATGTTTTATCGCATTCTTATTATTTGACCTGCTAAAGTTAAAATGTTAATTACTTAAACTTGTCTTCATGTTGATACGAAGATACCTACTAGGTGAGTGCACTCACTCCTACTTTTCCAATCTTTTCAGGAGATTCTAGCAGTTTGGATTCGGAGTACACGAATGACGGATCTGAGAGTAAGTGTGATTGATGAATGAGTGAAGCCTAGTTGGTCAAGAGTCATATTGTAATTTAAGTTCCTTCACTGTAATAGGTAGTGAACTTGATCATGTTATGTAATTTCATATTTATTGAGTCTAGTGATGGAAACGAGTTGAAGTTAGAGTGCCTTTTGTAAACCTTGGTTATTATGAGTTAATCAAGTTGGAATTTTGAGCATGTTTTATGGTATCCACTTCTTTTATGTATGAATGATTAGCGCTCTGATTATCCCACTTACTTGAGGCTTTATTTGCTGGCTGTTCACGTTCCTGACTTAATGTTGCTGTATATTTCGGGGTGTGATAGTTAAGTTGGTATCAGAGCCTAGGCATAAGTCCTAGGAGAATGTCAAGTCATAGGTTAACTCCAAGGTTTAAGGACCCACACCTATGTGTTGTGTCTTCTCTTATTTGATGTCTAGTTTTGATGATTGGCAACAATGAGTTTGACCATGAATTTGGTCATGGGTTTGACCATCATTTGACTTTGGCAACATTATCCTTTAATAAGTCAGAATAACATTTCTGTTGCATAAAGGTCATTGCACATTCAGATAGTTGCATACTAAGGTCGATGCATGTTGTATATCTAGGCAGATGCAAGTCGGTGCACATTTGTGTTTTATGCATATAGGTCGATGCATATTTACTGTAGTGCATATATAGGTCGATGCACATGCTCACTCATGCATATCAAGGTCTACCTGTGTTACTGTTACAAGTCGGTGCACATTCATGTCCTATACATAAAGGTCGATGAACATCCTGTTGGCACAGGAACTAAGGTCGATGCACATCTCACCTTAGTCATACTAAGGTCGATGCACATTTACCTCTATCATACTAAGGTTGATGCACATCCTGCCTTAGTCATTCTAAGGTCTGTGCACATTTGCATCTTGCATTATAAGGTTGATGCACATTTTTGTAGCACTGACTACAAGGTCGATGCACATTTCTTAACATGCCTTGTAAGGTCTACGCACATGCAGCCTTCAAGTCTGTGCACTTTCTAGGGTCCATGTACATTTGAAATTCAGGTCTGTGCACATGTTCTAGTCTATGCACATATAGGTTTGAGCATGCTTTAAATCTATGCTATAGTTGGTCAGAGCATACTATGCACTCAAGTCGGAGCACATGCACCTTTAAGGTCTACACATACATAGAAGTTTATGCACATACTAGTCTATGCATACTTAGGGTCTGTGCACATGGTGCATTAAGGTCGAAGCACATGATTCATTGTTGCATGCAAGGTCAGTGCACATTTATGTTTCTTGTGTTCATCAAGGTCGAAGCATATGTGTCTCTTACAAAGGTTGATGCATATCCACTTATGATGACAAGGTGTTTGATGAAATACCTTCTATTTTGTTGTTAGGGATTTAAGTATGAAAAGGCTTAAGCAACCAGGATCGAACACTTGGGTGGCATAAAGGCGAATTTCATTTCCTACTTGTGGAAGTTAAGTGAGGCATGTGATCCAAGATTCCAGTGATGGGCACGTGAATTTAGGTAGTTTATGATTGGGCACGTGATCCAATGCAAGTCTCAAGTGGAGATTCAGCCATGTAGACAGCACGCCTTCATCTCCTGACATGTGGACTTCCACCGGAGCAACACTTTTCAAATTTCCCTAGGCGGGAACGTGTTTCCCACGCACCCTTCTCTCGCGAGCCTGTAAATAGAGGCCTGATCACTCAGAAGAGGATACACAAAAAAAGGAGAAGAGAAGATTCTAAAGCAGAAGAGAGCTAAGAGCTAAAAGCTGAGAGCAGAAGTTAGAGAAAGAGACATGAAGAGCCTGTAGTGAAGGTCAGGGAGAAAAGTAGAGTTTCATAAAGAAGGTCCAAGAGAGAGTGAAGAGAAGTGTGATTGAGAGCTATTTGTCATCTCTGACTCCTGGATCAAATCCAGAGTCAGATTGCTCCTGTCGAGCTATATTTTCCTTAATTCTATTTCCATCCTTTTACTTTCATATTTTGCATTTCAATTCTCTTGTAAGCTGTTAATTTGCAGAGCAAGCTACAAAGCTCAGCAGGCGAGGTTGCATCCTCGGACAGCAAGCTGTGAAGCTCAGTGGTCTAAGCTATGAATCAGTGATCTAGCAAGCTGTAAAGCTCAGCAGATTATAGGGATCTAATCCCCAAAGTTGTGGATCAGCATTTCAAGTTGCTAGTCAGCGGAATCCACACTCTGGTCTGGGTGTGGGGTGGATGTAGGTGAAAATCGAACCACCTAAAAATCCTCTGGTGCCTCCTGTGTGATTGATTTAGCGTTCTGTATGTTTACATTTCCAATTTGCTCATCTATTAGATGAATGCATAGGAACACCTAAGGCAACGCATGCTCTTCAATATCTGAATTGTTAATCTGTGCCAGCATATATCATCTACTTCGTTGATCATCTCTTACATTCTGTTAGATCAACTTTCTACTGCTTATATCTACTGACTGTCTGAAGAGGTATCTAAAAAGACATTACCAGAAAGATAGGTTTGTCCTATCTTAAAGGTAGCCTCCTTGCGTGAGTAGACTCATTGAGTCTCACCTCCGCCACGTACCTCTTGCACAACCTGTCTACATTTCATCTATCTGCAAATCAATTCTGCCATCACTTATAGTACTCTTTTGATCATTTTTGCTCTTACATCATACTAGATTTCTTGTCTAGTCATTTCAATGGTTTGAATTGGTAGTGGTTGGCTTAGTCCTTTCATTCCGCATTTGATTGACTTAATTCTATGAATTTTGGGGTAGATCTATTCACCCCCTCTCTAGATCTTATTGTTCATCCATTCCAACTCGTGGTATCAGAGCCTAACTCTCCCTAAGAGCTTCACATCCCAGAGAGGTGAACAGAAATGGATGCTAGAGGATTAACCACAGAGGGTCACTCAACCAGTAAGCCACCTTACTTTGATGGTAATAATTATGCATATTGGAAAAATTACATGCAGGTCTTCCGTCGTGCGAAAGATTATGAGATTTGGAAGGTTGTGAGCAAGGGACCATTTGAGCTCCCTGATGATGAGGAAGTATGGACAAGAGAGCAGATTTGTAGATCTACACTGAATTTGAGTGCTGTCAATGCGATTCAATGTGCTCTGCATCCCACAAATTGGCCCAGTACTACAATGCTCGCGTGAAAGAAAGGCACTTCCTCCCCGGAGATCTAGTACTACGGCGAGCAAGCGTGGCTAACCCAAGAGCTGTCATGGGAAAACTTGCACCCAATTGAGACGGCCCGTACCAGGTAGCTGAAGCACTTGGCAAAGGGGCATACAGGCTAACGACACTGGGGGGGCGTGGGGTACCCAAAACATGGAACTCAGTCAATCTTAGAAAATTTTATCAATGAAGCCCCTTTTTAACAGCCCATTAAAGCGTCATTAGCCGTATTCGACTAAGATAGCTTACAAGCTCCCTAGAGGTGAGCACTACTCCCCTTGAAAAGGAGTAGGTAGCTTACGGACTCCTTAGAGGCCAGCACTGCTCCCCTTGAAAATGAGAAGGTTAAGGTAGCCTACGGGCACCCTAGAGGCGAGCACTGCTCCCCTCAATGCGTCATCAGCCGTATTTGACTAAGG